>JAKKIB010000175.1:4167500-4767500 GCA_023089585.1 Melophagus ovinus
TATTTTTGTAATGAATTCGAGAGGAATATTTGACATGTTTTGAAGACGAAGGCGCCTTCAATGCATAACGATTAAGAATTTCATTTTAGATGTTCACACTTTATGCCAGTTTTTCCTTTGCCTTTTTTCTGTTTAGTTTTTTTTCTTTTTTTTTTTTTTTCGTCTAATACAATAAATACAATAAATTTCCCTTAACCTCTGAGGTTTGAGCATAAAAAATCAAATGGAATAAAATAATTTGCTTTAGCATAAAGTATACATTTTCGCGTTTCAGCCAGACGAATGAATAGAATGAATAAAAGTGCGAGTTTAAGAAATAAAGTAAAATTAAGTATAATAATAAGAAGCAAGAAAGGGACAGATAACATTTTATGAAAATCATTATTGGAATAATGTGGAATATGGCGAAGGAAGAAACGAAAGTAAAAAGTATGGAAATGTAAGAACTGAAGGGATGAAAGGGATGAAAGGGATGGAAGGGTTGGAAAGGAATGAAAAATTGGTAGATTTTGTAGCTCAATTAGTAATTAACTTTCATCAGCAGAATAATTTTGAAGAAATGTACAAATAAATCAAAACAAAAGAAACTCTACAGTTAATGAAAGCAAGAAATAGAAAGAAAAACTAAGTAACAAAAAATTAATCACAACTGTGCTTATACAGACAAACACACACACACACACACACACACACACACACATACACATATTCACACTGAATATATTGTAATTATTAAATTGAATTGAATTGAATTGAATGGAATTGAATTGAATTGGAGTTGATATGAATTGAATGAAAAATGAAATATATAACAAGCGAAATTTGTCAATAAATTCAATCGATAAGAATAATATCAAAAAAGAAGAAATAATTTTATGAAATATATGAATTCAGAACAAAAAAAATTCATGCATAAAAAGAAAGAAAGAAAACAAGAAGAAAAAAAGAAGATAAAGGAAATTAAAGAAAATAAAGCAAATTATTAAAAGTAAATAATTTCCATAAAAGAAAAAAAACATATATATAAGAAAAGAAGAAGAAAAAATTTGAAAAAAATTTGAGAATATTTTTCCATTTGCTACTTTATGAAATAAAATAATTAAAGTCTCCATTTTGTATGACTAATTAATAAATAATTAGAAAAAAGATTAAAAGTTAGGTTAAACAATTTTAACAACAATTTAAAGAAAAATATTTTTTTACTAAAATTTCTTATGAAAATAATTTAAAGCGTATTAATGGGCTTCTCTCTTTCCTGTAATTTTTTTCTACTTTTACTTAAAATTAAACTTTAAACTTTAATGCTATTTATTTTGTTTGATGCGGTATATTAGAATCCATATTTACAAAATGCTTTCATCTGAAGGAAATTTCGATATTATTTGGAAGTAGAAATAGAAAGCAATTTCATAAAAAAGGCATTGGAAAATCCATTTATTGACATTGAATAATTTTACAAATTTAATAAACTCCAAAAATGGCATCAACCAATTGATTGTGGCCAGGTTTTCATTTAATATTTCAATTCAAAATGAAAATTTAAATCAATTCATACTTTTGCTTTTAAATGTGAAATTTACTTCTATTAATTTATAGCAAAAAGCATGAATTATTATTAAATCGTTAACAATGAGACTGCATTAAGTTTTGGGTTAATTAATTTTTCAAACGTGTTTATTTAATATAATTTTAAAAGTATTGCAAATAATTTGATAAGCAAAAGTTGTGCTTAATTTCTAAATCCATCTTTTTCCAAAAATTTTACAAAGAAAATTTCATTTTCAATTTTTTACAATGTTTTCATATTTGTGTCAATATTAAAAACAAAAAGAAAACGAAAAGAAAATATTTCGAAATTTACGGTAACGTTCAATAAATTTTAAGACTTCTTCTCAATTCATTTTGCCACTTTTACATTTTTTTTTTTTTTTTTTTTGTAAATTGAAAATTAAAAACTTCATACTTGTTCTTATATAAACTTTCTGAAGCATTTTCAATAGAAATGTCAAAACAAAATTTCTATTATTCTATTTTGAGTGTAACTTTGTCCCAAAGTAACCGGTCTTGTATTTTAATAAAAAAAAAAAAAAAAAGATTTCTAAACAACACAATTACAATACTTGTACAATTCTTCAATTTTCTTTTACCTACCTTTGTATTATATTTAAGGAAAAAATAAAACAAAAACAAAAACAACGAACAAGCAAATTTACCGTTAGATTGCCATTATATATTTATATATATATATAAATATAAATCCCAGATTTAACTTTTCTTGAGAGAAAAAGTTATAAAATATTGTGGCAATGTCAAAATTTTTTTGTTTTTTTTTTTTTATAATCTCATCAAAAATTCAATAAAACTTCAATATGAGATATATATAAACAAAGAAAAAGAATTAATTTTCATTCTGTAGAGCTTACAACCAAAAACTATATAAATTTTTATTTATTATTATGGGGATTTAAAAATTTAATGAATCGACACATTTAACGCTCATTAAAAGTCGGACGCCAATTTACAGTCGTTTATATTTTATTAACCATTTAAAATTTCACCATATAAAGAAATATTGCGGCTAAATATTTAATGATCATTCATCACATGTTCATTTACACAGAGACAATTTAAAATAAAAATTATGGGCAAATTTACAAAACATCCGGGAAATTTAAAATTGTCTCAAGCAAATTTTATATAAAATCAATATTCCGATTTAATGTTTTCGCGTAAAATTTAATTTTTATAGAATGATTGTTACATGAATTGTCACTTGCATTAAATGGCCCAAATCATTTCCATGTAATGTGCAAGTTTTTGACTTGCCAAAGTTAGTTTGTTCATTTCACTAAACTTGTTTGAGTATAAAGTGACCATAAAAATGATTCGACTTATAAAAATAAATGATTTACTCTAATTCGATTATTTCAAATAACGTTGCGATAGAGTCACTCGGAACGTTAGTCAAATAAATATCTGTGAAGTTGTCTATGAAAACTTGTTTATAAAATGCATCCAACCTTTGGCCTAATCCGGAGCATCTTTATTATTTAGTGAGTATGGATCTGTATATCAAATTTCATTAAAATATTTCCAGAAATACCGATTGTAGGCGCATATAAAATTTTATATGGCTCAGCTGAAGGCCTTGAATCGATCAACTTGTTCAAATACATGTTGTATAAACTTTTTAGGAGATTATGACCATCAAAAATAAATTCATGACAATTTTAATGAGAGTTTTCATTTTTTCCAATTTCTTATTACTTGTTATTCATAACGAAAGAAAATATCGTAAAAATTTTAAGTAAAGTTTGAATGTTTCATTTTGTTTTATTTTAGTTTTTTCCAGTTTACAAGGGTTTTTTATACCCTACACCGGTACAAGATATTATAAGTTTATGCAGATGTTTGTAACACCCAAAGGGGTTGGGATAAACTCAGCTTTATTATACAGATCGACTTAGAATCACGCTCCGATTCGATTTAGGGACTGTATGTCTGGCGGCCTGTCTGCCTGTCTACTTGTCTGTCCGCCTGTCTGTCTACGACCTGTATGCAAGCTACAGGTCGCAGAGATATTGAGTATGTTTTGACCTAAACACGACCCTTACTGAATATGGTTCATATTCATTTTTACGACGATGCCTTTCTTAGAAAAAAATTCGTTATTGGGCAAAAAATTACAATTTTTTACGTATTTTAGCGTTAAACAGTACTTAGTTGTTATATAACATAAGAAACACTTTTTTGAACCCTCTCTCATATAACGAACTTTTCAAAAAATGAAAAAATTACAATTTTGCAAAATTTTGTTTGCTTGTACTTCTCTTATATGATTCCTTAATCACATTAAGCATAGCCATGTAGGGTATTTATCAGTTGGGTTAGACCGATAATAAAGTTTTTACTTGTTTTATGTAAATATTTATATAGGACAAGAAATTTATATTGATGAATTTTATTAAGAACATTAAATTTTTGTTTTTCATATTGTTTTTTTTGTGCTTGTTGGTATTGCATTTTTCAATTTTTGGATATTTCACTATATCCATAACGCTCTCAATATTGAATTGGATCATTTGAAAAAACTTTGGATTTGAATTACAGTTTGAAGGCAGCAAAAAAAAACATTTAAAGAAATAATGTTGAGAAAATTGGCAAAGATTTTTTTACTAAATACTTGAAGCGAAATGTCTAAAGCGAGAAGAAGTGCTTCCACTTAAAAAAATCCGGGTCTAGTTCGTTATTTCACTAGTAAAAATTTTATTCAAATAATTCAACTTATTAGCGATACTTCTACGCTTCTTAAGACCTTTTCCTAATTGGAAAATCTATTACTTCTTGAAATGGTTACAAATTTCTGCTTTTTAGAAATGTGCTTACTACATCTTTAATAAATTAAATGACCATTCAGAATTTTATATCATTAAAATGAATTTAGTTCTGTCGATTTTATGAATAAGTGTAAAATATTTCCCTTTTATTTAGATAAATAGTGCTTATCAGCAACTTACTTGAATACAATTTTAATATAAAATATGGTTCACATTCAATTATTTATTATTATTTTATATTGCAATAAGATACTCCTTATAAAAGTTATAAAAGTTATGTTGCTTCACGTATATTGCGCTACTTGAAATAAACACGCTTCACGAAACAAGCACAAAAATAAAGAGCGTAATGTTGATGCGGTCAGCTAAACATTGAAGTGGTACTTTTTTGAATTTTATATTTCAATTTCAATTTTCATTTCCATTTTTGCCATTCCCCTAAAACTACTTAACCTTTACTCTCTACACTAATTCTCTGCTCCTTTTTCTATCCTTATTTCTTATCATTTTAATTAATATCGATCCATCTAAATCTCATTTATCTTTGGACGCTTTAATGAACCTTTCTTTATTGTTTATTGTTTATGAAGTAAATTATAAGTGACAAATAGAACTCTCATCATATTAAATGAAAGTACAGAATATACAATCTGATTTTTTCTATTTCCTATTTGCTATTTCCTATGTCTTTTGATATCATTCTTTAGCCAAATTTACATTTATAATTCTTATAATAATTACACTTAAAGCAATTTCTGTTATATTCCATAAATCATCTACTCTACTTTACTCTATTTCTACTGATGATGATGGATCATCATCATCATCATCTGCTTCTATACACTTAAACTTTTCAATCTTTACTTTTGTTTACTTGTCCTTGATACTTTTTTTCTTCTTCATCTTCATGTTATTTCATGCTTTCCATTTTTATGTTATTTCTTCTTTTTCAATCTTTTTCTTTTAATTCACAATTTACACTTAACCTGACTATTGTGTTCTATATTCGATTGTGCGTGATTATTGTGTTGCAGTGTGTGTATGTCTTACCTTTTTCTATTTTTTTTGTTTTGCTTTGTTTTGCTTTGTATTAGTTGCGAAGTAGATTTCTTTAATTAATTTCCTTTTTTTATATTTCCTTTTTATTTTACTTTATATTTTACAATTCTGTGCACAATTTTTATTTATTTCTTCCTTTTGCTGCCTCCACTTTATTTATCATTTATCTCTTAGCGTTTTCTTCTTCTCTTTAAGTCATAGAAATCTGGAAAAGGAAAAGAAAAAAAATTAAGGGGAAATAATTTTTTTAAAAACATGTAAAATCAATTTGTCATTGTTTTATGCCAAAGGAGAACATCTCAAAATTCAATGAGTGAAATATTAATTAAAATCAGAAATACATTTTGTATACGTTTCGGCTTATAAGTTAGGCCAATCCATTTTCTGCATGACATATGGCCTGAACACAATGATCTTGGGAACGAAATTTCTTTTTACATTTCTCCAAAGCAAATATTTAGAGTAAAATCAGTGTGAAATTATTTAAGAGAACGACTTGAAAATTAAATGAAAGGAATCGTTTGCTGGCTGTATAAAATTATAAGAAAACGGACAGAAGGCAGACTCTATGACCTACAGTTGTAACTGTAATAAATCACATCCTTAAATTAGATCTAATACGTAATAAATAAATGTATAAACTTTTAATAACTCGGGCCTAACAAGCACAAATATTTTATAATTTTCTTCATTTACCAATAAAATTTTGAAATTTTGAATTGTTAAATAAATTGCATCAACTAATCCAAGCATCCATGTTTTTGATCAACTTTCAAATTTTCAGACCACCTGGCAATGTATGTCTATACGTCCGTCTGTATCTAAGAGCAGCTAGAAGACACTTGGTAAGTAATATCAAAATATTGGTGTCACATTGGGCAAAAATATTAGTAATGTTTCTAAGCAAATAAATTTTAAGTGCCAAGTCCAAATCGGGGAAAACAAAAATGTCGCTGGTCCTTATTGTACCAGAGTTTAAAGCATTTTTTATGGCATTTTCTTTTAATTGAATATCTGTGCAAATTTGCCACGCCCACATAAACTTTAAAAACGCTACTTTCTATATTTATAGATAAACTTAAATCTTTAATCTTCAGCTCTTAACTTAAATTGAAATTTATCTGCTTAAAGCAATTTTATTGCCTCAAAAATATATTCCAGATTTGAATTTATTCAAATTTAATTTTCTTATAAGTGTTGCTGTTCCTTTTATTTGTATTTTTTTATCTTCTTTGATTTTTAAAAGTATATATAAGTACATATTAAACTTCTGAAATTAAATTTGAAAGTCCAAAACAAGAAACTTCTGCATGAACCAAACTTTCAATTTATGAAAACTTCTGCATTTTTCTCCGTAAAAGCAATAATCTGTGAAACAGAATATGCTTTTATTTTTCTTCTTCTTCTTCTTCTTCTTCTTCTTCTTTGTTGTTGTTGTTGTTGTTGTTGTTGTTGTTGTTGTTGTTGTGACCGTGGTTATATATATATATATAACTTTTGCTAAATGCACCAAGGACACAGAAAGACAACGTTGTTTTTTTCTATTAATTTTTTAAATTTTTGTTCGTTAAAAAAAAAAAAGAAAATACGGAAGAAAGTCCATTTAATTGATTTAAGAGAATTTCAGTATTATGGAATATATGAAATTTTTCTTATCTGGTACATTACCAAGAATTTTGCTAACAATCAATACATTGTACCAAACAAAAAAAAAAAAAAAAGGAAAACCAAAATACGTAGGAAGATATTTCAAAAAGGCATAAAAAGAAGAGAAACAACACGAACTTAAAGTGAAACGGAAAAACTTTGCAAACAAGCAAAATTTTCTTGAATATTCTTATGTTACGTATCATTTTAACTTTTATTTATACGAAAATACCTTCATCGATATGGATATGGATATAGATATGGATATCGATATGGATATGGATATGAATATGTGTGTTCTATATGTATATAAGTGTATCTTGCGTACCTTCTGTTCTTTAAGAGATAGACAGAGGTAGAGAGAGCAAGAGAACGCTAAAGTCTTAATAAATACTAGAAAAGCGGTTCCATTTAGCCAAAGCTACAGATATTTTGAATATCCATCAACAAAAAGAAACAACCTTAATTATATGGGAATGGGTATGGCTAATTTCATTTACTTTCAGAGACCCAATAAAATATGAGTAATTTAAAAATAAAAAGCTAAAGTAGAGAGTTGAGAAGAAAAATAATTTCAGATAATAAAAATCTAGAAAATCGTCACTGATTTCTTTTATTTGTGAAATCCTAATGCACCAAATTAAACCAAATTAATTTCATTCATTTTTTAATGATAATTTTTCGTTTATACAATCTTTTGCCTTCGCTTTATTGTAATTTATGAATAATAATTAAATATTAAAAATTTTTAAACGTAAAAAATTCCAAATATTTTAGCTTAAGTTAGCCCATTTTTAATATCAAACTACATAACTTGAGCTATCAGAATTGTCATCAATTTTAAAGTTATTATCTGAATTTTTGTTATTAGGTAAAGGTCTCTTACAGTTGGCCAGACGTATAGACATGATTAAATAGTTTCAAAATTTTGTGGTACAGCAAATTTTTTGATACCTTTTTTGAGTGAATGCTTATACTTTAATAAAATATGCATTATATATCGTTGCTCGTTACAAAAATGTTAAAAAAATAAAGCATACACAAGGGGATGTAGTAAGAGGTTTAAAGTGAAAAAGTAGTTCAACCAAGAGGTTTATTTGTTAATAAGCAGAAGAAGAAAAATTTATTCGCAATGCAACGCATACTCAAACATTAATAATGATTGCATATAGAATTATACTATTTTATGTATTTACAATACAATGTTAGCTCCACCAATGATTCTGTCAACAGCGCCGCCTACAATCATCATCATCATCATCATCATCATCATCATCATCAATTTCTTTGGTTTGACTTAATTTCCCTAAAGTTTTCAGCAATATGACTTTTTATATAATTGTTATTGCTGCATTTGTTGTTGCACTCAGTTTCAATTTCATTTTCATTTTCTTAGTTTTTCTTATAAAATATATTCACAATAACTTAACAGTAATGTAAATTAAATTAAATATTTTTTAATAGAAATGTAATTCATACATTAATACCTCAGAAACTTGAGAGGCTTAAAGAAACTCTGTGTGCCCAGAGAGACTATGAAAAGTATTTCAAGAAAGCAACTCTACACATATTTTAAATAATTTGGCAGACAATTTTTTAGTTTTTTAAGTAACATTAAGCAAATATTTTCAAAATCTTAAAATTCCATTAAGCAAATGGAAAAAGTGCAAGAAAATTGCACCATAGTTGCAATATTATCTACTAAATGAGTCGAGCATTAGTAATTAAATTATTAAATGAAATTATTAATTATATTTAACATTTTCTTCAAGCCTAAAATTTCATTAAGATTATTTGATTTTCTAGACATTTCTTTTAATAAGCAGATTTCTTCAAAATCAAAATCAAAATCAAAATCAAAATCAAATGTTGCTTTCTATAACACCAAATCCTCTAAAATACATAATGAATTATGTAATTTGGAAGTATGCAAAAATCATTTGAAATATTTCCAGATATTTATTGCTTTTCATTGTAAATGAATTCAACTTTGGCAAACGTTTTCAATCTAATCTTATTATGAATGATGTATAATCATTATTTTTACTGCAACTAGCAATTTTAAACCTTTTCATCTAACTCTGTCATTCTCTTATTATATTTTAGAAAGCTTAATGTAGCGCTATGTGCTATGTATAATCTTATTGGTATTATATATTACGATAAGTAAGTTTTTCATAAGTTTTTTATATCAATTGAATCTGTCCAAAAAAGATTAAAGCAACAAACACGTCGCTGAAAAATAATGGCATTACATTCAAAAAATATATCAGTCCACTAAATCTATAGTCAAAATAGCTATTTATTATTGATTTGTAAACAAAGTTTATTGAGAAGGGCTATGGAATATTTATTACCAAGAATTTGTGGCTTTATCACAAAAAGTGATGAATGAAAGACCACGCTATATTCTAAGATTTGTAATACTTTGAATTTCTTGGCTGCTCATTTGATTCATATTTTTTAATATTTTCCAATTTAAATCTAAAAAACTTTTTTCCATACTTTCTTAAGTAATTCTTTTTATTTCATTTGAACAAATCTAAACAGAGTTTGAATTTGAGTGGGCGTGTCAATCAAAATGGACAACGACTTTCACCTTCTAATAAAACTTGAAAATTTTTTGACCAGCATTTATTGCAAGATACATTTTTCATTCAATATATATTTTTATGAAAATTTATTGACCAATGTGTTTATATATCAATACGCTAATGCTTATAAAAGATTCTCTATAAGTTCTTAAATATGATTCAATTATTTCACATTATGTGAAATGATACGTAATGAATTTGCTATATAAAAAAAAAAAACCCGAAGATTATTAAATAAGAAAATTTCCGTTTAGAGAAAAAATGCTTAATCCTTTTTGAAATGTTTCTTCTCTGTCGTTTACGTTAAGAAGCATTCTCATTTTTCATTTTGTTTTATTATGCATTATGAATGAAAATTGATAATCAATGTTTAATAATATTAAATGTCATTTTAGAATTATTATAAAAATTATTATTTAATTATCATTTGAAATTGTATTTATCAATGTTTCGTTTTTATTTTATTATGTTTTGCTACCTTTTTAATTCTCAATATTATTTTTAATTAATCTGAAATAAGTTGTTGTTAGTTTCCTTTTTTACTATTTCTCTTGAACAATTAATATAAAATATTGACCAACAACAAAATTAATAGGTTGGGTTTCAAGGTGATATTTATTAAAACCGAAAACTAATAAGAGCAATAAAAGTCAAAAGAAAATAATTATAATAATAATAATAATAATAATACGGACCAAATAATAATAATAAAAATCATTATCGAATATTTTTACAATTACACTATTAAATGAAATAATCTCACTTGTAGCTTTTCAATTTTTTTTTTTTTTTTAGACTTACTATAAGGAAGGTGTGTACGTTAGATTGTTCGGAAAGCTAATTCCTTTCATTCTAAACTATTTCCAAGTTGTGGTTTTTCACAGCCAACTTCACACTTATGTCACCGCTAAATTATTAAAAGTAAAAAATGCCTTGTAAAAAAATTTCATCAAATCTAAATCGAGTTGAGTTTGATTCGTGGTTTTTCAAATATATGTAGATGTCTATGTCGCAATCTGAAACTGGTGCCTACTACTAAATGTGCTAATTTAATGAATAAGAAGTGGAAGTATAAAGACCATGCTAAAGCTAAAAGTAGATTACAAAATTCCTTTTGAGCAATTTCATATGAAAAGCCAGTTGAAGCTTTTCACACACTTTGAATCACAAATAATTCATTGATAAGTTGCATCCTATAAAACTTATTTTATCAGTTGACTGAATGGTTAAGTCGTTCGAATACTGCCGTTCTGAAAATCGCTACTTATATTCAAAACAAAATTGAAATAACTTTTCCTACAGCCTAATACCTACAAATATATATATATATATATAATAATCAAGAACTTTATATTCGGCCAGTACCGACTCTTAAGTATCCTGCACTACTTTGCTTAATGTGATTATAGAATCAAATAAGAGAATTAAGAATCAATAAAATTTTAAAAATTGTAATTTTTCAATTATTTAAAAAGTTCGTTGTACGAGAGGGGATTCAAAAAATGGACCGATAAGGGCCAAATTTGATACATACACTTTTTATATCGAAATACAGCACAATGCAAATTTTAGCTAAAATATATTCAAAATACAAAAAAATTCGCAAAAAGTATTATATGGGAAGTGGTCGTAAAAGTGTTCCAATTTTGACCATTTTCAATAAGATTTGAGTCTTTAGTAAGGTACATCCATATATTAAATCTCATTAAATATATCAATAACATTGCAATCTGTAGCGTGCACATAGATAGATGACAAACGGACAGACGGATGGACAGGTTTAAATTGATTTAGAAAGTGATTTTGAATCGTTCCGGTATAATGAAAGTTGAGCCTAGCACAACTTTTTTTGTTTGTTACAAACAACTGCACAAACTTTTACTACATGTAGAGTAGCAAAATAATAAATGTATATATATAAATAAATTTTAACAATGCGTGCCCATTCATGATAGTAGTCGTAGTATACTTGATTGTCTATTTTATAGTTTCTGTCTAATTCATGCATATAACACTATAACCAATTAAGGATATTAATAATTATACAAAATGCATAACAATTAGTTTAGTTTTGTGTTGCATACAAAATTTTGTGCCTGTTATCTAAATAAACAATGATAATAGGCGTATTAAATTACTAAAATTTTGATTTATATTTTAGATTTGCTATTAAACATCCACGTAATAATAATAATTTCAAATGGTTGTTCAATAAGTTTAATAAATATAAAGTACACATATATAAATATTTTTCTATTATATTTTACGATATTTGCATTATGCGAACTTTCATGAACAATTATTTACAATAAACATTAAAATATGTATGAATTATACCACCTAGAGGTTGGTGGTATATTCACTTTGTCATTATGTTTGTAACGCCTAAAAAGAAGCCTCAGAGAGGCTACAGAGCATCTCAGAGAGCCTCAGAGAGTCTATATATTTTTGATCAGCATTCAATGCTATATCGATTTAAACATGTCTGTCTGTCTGTATGTTCATTTGTGTGCCTGTCTGTTGTAAACATTCTCCTTGATAAAATTTGAGATATTGAGATGAGCTTAAATTTGATAGACTCATTGGAAGTTCCTGTACGCAAGTTGGTATTGAAAATTGGCTAAATTAGTCAAAGGACACGCCCACAATGTTACATAAATTGAAAGCAAAATTCATTTTTTTAAAGCAAAATTTGGTAATTTTTTGCTCATCAAGTGCAAACTGCAAAATAAAAGACTGAAATTTTAGAAGTAAGAAGACTATTGATCTACAATGTCTGTCCAAAAATCATGGAAATCGGATACGCCTATGGGAAGTTATACAATATAAAATTTTGACTTTTTTATTGTTTACATTTTTAATTTACTCTTAAAAAACCGAATCAGTTTCTAAACCCAGCTCAAGCCCCAGCCCCAGCCCCAGCCAAATATAATTTTATGCTTATATATCGGGTCAATTCTTAACTAATGATATTTTTCTTTTACTTTTGAAATTCAATGTTAAATTTGAATGTGCAATTTTTTTATACCCATCATTCCAGCTATTGAAAGTCCGCAAATACTTTTATTGAGTCATTTATAATAATTTATCACTTGAAATGATCGAGTCAAAACTGTTTATCCATACAAATATCTACGCTTCCGGTTACCTTTTAAAATGTGGATAAACTCATTGAATAAACATGCTTTTGTAAACCGAACTCTTAAAAATTACCAAAATTTTCGTAAATTTCATGACCATGTAACATCGCGCCTAAAAATATACAATGTGACATCTAAATATCCGCCCAAAAATATAATTTTTTTTACTTGTAATTTTTGAAGGCACTTGAACGGTAATAACGAATCAAATTGTGCGTTTATTATTTTCCATTTTTTTATTTTAAAAATTACTATTGTTTTAACCCATAAATAGGAAAGTGAAGAGTAGCGGGAAAAAGTGCCTAAAAAAAAAGGAAGTACATTTTAAATGAAACAAAAAGATATGAAAAAAAGAAACAATCATCAATTTTGTAATTTTTTTTAATGACATTTCAATGCAATAAATTTTCATAAATTGTTATTGTCAATTGTATTTTTTCAATAAATCAATCTTTTAAAATTAAGCAAATATATACGATACGAGCCTTTAAGAGACAAATGATACTTACAATCTATCAAATTTAAATTTTTATTATACAAAATGCATTATAATTTATTATTTGCTTACTGACACCATCATCCAAACATGATTGCTTGGATACATGTCGTACAAATGGACTTATTTATTTATTGTGGTCAACATGACTTAAAAAAAAAATCCAAAGGAGAAGGACGTCTCTTCGGGCATTTTATGCAGTTTCTTAAAAAATTGAAAAATGTACCAAAAAAATTTCTTTAAAATTTATGTTGGATGTTTTTATGTTTTATACTACGTAACTTGCAGTACAAGATATTATGAGTTTGTGCAAACGTTTGTAACACCCCAAAGTTAAGCTAAATGCATCTTTTATTTTACCAAACTACCTTAAATCACACAATATAAAACCTGGTTGCCCGTCTGTCCGTCTGTCCGTCTACATATCTAGCCATTTGTCTGTTCATGTAAATTTCTTATTAAAGTGCAGGGCCCAACTTTGTATCGATTTGAGTGAAAATTTCTATGTAGGTGTGGTTTACCATAAAAACACCCGGAATTACTTTTGTTTATAATCAGACTAATTATTACGATCATGCCCCACATAAAAAATAAAAAATACAATTTTACATTTTTACAAAACGTTTTTATATAGAAAAATTTACAATTCTGTATGCGCTTTTATAAAAATGTGATGTAGAATATTTACTTGTCGACTCTAAACAACTGCTTGTTTTTTTCTTATTTTAACTTAAAGTTATGACCTTAAAAAAAAGTTCTGCAATTTTAATAGACTTTTAAACAAAATGAAAAACATGCCTTCAGATTTCAATCCTTACAATAAAATAAATTACATGTTGAATGGCTAACATGAATGCTTAAATTAAGTCTAACTTTTTAATTAAAGTTTCAAGTTCATAGCGGAGAATTTTTTTAGTCATTTAAAATCTTGAAAATTCTTAAGTGGAACTAGAACATTTGTTCGATAAGTAAATATCACAAGTTAAACTGTTTGCATGAAAAGATCTAAATGAGCGCGTGATTGTCATTCAATCTGTCCACATTTAGTTCAATGTATTTTTATGAGTTTACATGTAAGAATTTTCTGATGATATTAATAATGACATGATAAATTCTTGAAATTTATCATAAAAATTTTACATTGTAAACAATTTATTTTTAAAGCTTTTTAATTTTTATTTTCTTCTTTATATATTTTTCTTATTATTTTATTATTATTATTGTTTTTTATTTGATATATTTGCTGTGATTTCTTGTATTTACATATATTTACAATTTCAATTATTCAATGAAAATTGTTAAATGTACATTTTATTCAATATAAATAGATCAATTTAAATCTCATAAAATCTTATGTTTCTTTTTAATCTGTAGATTTATACATTTAAATAAATGTAAAAAATTAAAAAGTAAATAGAGAAAAGGAACAAATGATAATGAAAATTAAGAAAAAGAGGAAACTATATTTACTTAATATATTAATCATTAAAGTAAAATATTTAATTGATTTGTAATATTGATATAAAATTGACTCAATTTAAGAGAAGTAGCCAGAAAGAGAAAGAAATAAACGGAGAAAGAATATGAAAAATATGAAGACAACATATAATTTTCTATCATAGATTTTACATAAACCATAAAGTAAATGTATAAATAACAGCAAACCAATATGAAATTAATTTGTCAGTGCTGGACGAATATTAAATATTGTACGTCATTACTTACCAAATAAAGGAGCTACCCAAAAACTCAAAGGCATAGAAAAATTTTAACATTTCCAAAAAAAATCGAAAAATTCAAAAAAATGTAAAAAATTTATAAAGATTAAATGGAAAGATTGCAAGAGAGAGAAATCAATAAATGGCACCATAAAATTCGAATCTGGCGCTTAAATCTAAATATACCAAACTTCTACGTATTTAGTCCAAAAAAAAAAATATATCTCAAATTGTATGTTTACTTCATAAAGTACTTCCAATTCCAAGTTTGAGCAAGGCAACAAGCAGACAGATGGACAGACATTGGTTTGTTTGCTTTCGAATACATGATTCTAATGAATTTTACAGATAATGCAGAGTAATAAAATTCGATTATATTTTCATTTATATTTAATTTACAAGACAACTACTGACAAACAATAGTAAATAAGAAACAAGCCTGAGAATATACGTACAGAAGTTCTTTCTAAGAGATGACACAAAACACAACAGGACGCTGAATGGAAAGCCAAAAAAAAAAAGGAAAAGCAATAAACAAAGTAAAAAACAAAATATGATTAACGCCCTGCCAAAGCACAACAGGGCAAACTTATACGCAGGAAGTATACAAATGCAAAGCTGCATCGTGGTGGATGGCGCCGTTTTATGCAGCAGCTCAAGGATCTAAATGCGCCAAAAAAAAAATTTTTTTTTTATGACTGAGTCATAGTAATAAGCGATATGATAATGCTTATAAAATATATAAAATTATAATTTCATCATTTTAACATATCTTTATATAGTTGGACCTTTGATTCATCAAAGAGAATATTGTCTATATCTAGCAATTTTTTAATTCATTTAGCAAGGGCTTTTATATCTGCTTTCATGTTTGAAGTTTTCCAATCTTAAAGCGACAAATCTTTCCGATACAATTGAATTTCAATTTAAAGGTTAATTATTGTGCCTGGGATTTTGTAGGCTTTCTTTCTACCCTAAAAATGTTTAAATTTCACTTTTTCTTCGGTAATTTCAATTATAATGTCTAAAAGTATTCTGGTTCCTTGTTTTGAATATTTAATGTTCTTGAAAATGAATATTAAAAATGAAAAGTAGTTGAAGAAAATTGAGTGAGAATATCAAAATTGAAAGAAGTTTTTTGAGGAATACGAAAAAGTCGCTCTAGATGTGAAATTCTAAAAAATGGAGAATAAATTTTTCAAATTAGATAAAATGAAGCGTTTCAAGCCATTTGCTTTATAAAATATTTAGAATTGTAAATATTTTTACGACCATAAATTATTACGTGTCCTTAAATTAAATTCAAATTCCTAAATTCTCCTAAATTCTGACATGCAATTTCATAATAATTAAACAATTATGCCACATTAAATAATTGAATAGATTTAATTAATTTGAAAAACATTTTCCATATACTAAATGAAAGTTTAAGTAAATAGAAGGCTGCTTGTGAGTGCTTTAGAGATCTATAAAAAATTTAATTTATATTTTTCATAAATTCACAAAACGTCCATGTAAATTAATATTTTATATACTTTGAGTTCGATAGATCAAATAATATCAATGAAATTCTTTTAAGTGCATTGTAAAATATTTAATTAAAAGCCACTATAAAAACAAGCATACACACAAGAATTTTTAATATAAACTATTTCAGATTATTTGAATAGTTAAACAGTATAAACATTTCATTGCATAAAATATTAAAGATTTATTATCTGTATATTTTCATGTATGTTATATTTCGTTTTATGCATACATGTATATATATATGTATATATATATGTATATTATAATATATATGTAATGTATATGTAATTAATGTATATGTAATATATGTATAGATATAATGTATATGTATATATATGTATAATTATATTATATTATATGTATATGTATATTATATGTATATGTATATGTATATGTATATGTATATGGTATATGTATATGAAATATGTATAGTATATGTATATGTATAGTATATGTATATAGTATATGATATGTATATGTATATGTATATGTTATTATATGTATATTAATGTATATGTATATGTAAATGTATATTATATGTATAGTATATTATATGTAATGTATAGTATATGTATATGTATATGTATATGTATATGTATATTATATGTATATGTATATGTATATATATGTTATATATATATGTATATATATATGTAATGTTATTATATGTATATGTATATTATATATAATATTAATATATTAAATGTATATTATATTATATGTATATTATATGTAATGTTATTATGTTATATGTATATGTATATATATGTATATGTATGATTATATATATATGTATATGTATATGTATATGTATATGTATATGTATATGTATATGTATATGTATATGTATATGTATATATGTATATGTTATATGTATATATGTATATGTTATATATATATATATATGTATATGTATATGTAATATGTATATGTATATGTATATGTATTATATGTATATGTATTATGTATATGTATATGTATATGTATATGTATATGTATATGTATATGTATATGTATATGTATATTATATGTATATGTATATGTATATGTATATGTATATGTATATGTATATGTATATGTATATTTATGTAATGTATATGTATATGTATATGTATATGTATATGTATATATTATATGTATATGTATATGTATATGTATATGTATATGTATAATGTATATGTATATGTATATGTATATGTATATGTATATGTATATGTATATGTATATGTATATGTATATGTATATGTATATGTATATGTATATGTATATGTATATGTATATGTATATGTATATGTATATGTATATGTATATGTATATGTATATGTATATGTATATGTATATGTATATGTATATGTAAATCTGCTTTTAATCTTACGTTTGAGTAATTAATTAGATGTTAGAAGATATTTTGTTATTTCTCATGGTTAAATTAAACACAAAATCATATCAAGTGACAATTTGAACTGTTTCCTTCATTATTCTTATTATTATCATTTATTATTATTATTGTTATATTTGTTATTATTAAATGTAGCTAACTGTCTGTTATTACACATGTTTTTCATACCTACCTTTCAATTGAATTCAATGCCATACACGTTATACATGTACAACATAAATTAATAAATCAATAACCTGATCAAAATTCTATTAATATGTCAAAATTAATTGAAATGTTTCTCTTTTCTTTGTTTTTGTTTTTTTTTTTTTTTGTTCTTCTTGTTGGTTAGTAACGAACGATTGCACAAATAAATATTGCATAATATTGCACTTAAATAAAATAAAACTAACAACAATACAAATAATAACAACGAACAATAACAATAATAAAATTATAAAATATGCTTTAATTTATATTTAGTTTATTGATAAAAATCCAAGTTAAAAAATAAAAATTTCAATGCAATTTTATGTGCATTAAATAAAAACTAGCAAATAAATATTTTCAAATAACTAAGTCAAGTCGAGTGTTGAAGGCAACCAATTAATTTTATGCAAAATTACATAAGTTAAATTTGATATGTAAATATTTTGAAGGAAAGTTAGTTTAGTCTAAGGCTTTATCTAACTTACTAAAAGTTAACTCTCAGCATAAAAAAATTTCTTCGATATGGCTTGCCTTTATTTCCATTTCTAAGAAATGCTGCTTGCATTATATATATTTCTGAAATTTCTATTTCTAATCCAAAGTTAAGTAATTTTTTGCTCTTACAGTTTACTGCTTCTAAATTGCTAAATAAGCTTATAAGCAAATCTTCTTAATTTATGCATGAAATGAAACTTCAAATGAAACATTTCAAAAATTGCAAGATCTTTGTATTATAAATTTGAGATTTATGCGCATGCTCAAATTACATTTGAACTCAGTCACGCATAAATGACTTAGAATGGTATTTGAAACTTTTCAAGCATAGTAAAAAGTTTTTCTTTGGATTTGTTTAGAATGTTAGATTAAATGAAGATCCATCAAAAAAACTTTCAAAAGTTAGCTGTAAAAAATTAAGGCAACTTATTTTGACGATTCAAAATAATTAAAATTATAGCGATATTATACCCATTAATGGTTTAATTGATTGAGTAATAGAGAAATTAAAACCAGAGATTTATTTATCGATTATATTGCGTTAACTTTTATATTCAAAACATTCCACTAATCATTTTACAAAATCCTTTTAACGACAAAAACTATAAAAATGTATAATAAAATCACAATATCATGGCTATTACATAATAATTAAGTCTTTATAAAATATAAATATACGCCGCCGTATATTTAAAAAAAGCCGATATTGTATAGATAAAATTAAATGAAAAAAAATAATAAAAAAATAATAATAAAATAATAAAAAGTAATCACATAAATTCATTGCTCTTTTAATAAATAAGTAATAAAACAAAAAAAAATGTAATAGAGACCAACATAAATAGAAATAAGCAAAGCAAGCAACAAAAAAAAGAAAAGAAAACGAGCACATTATATATGTGATAATTAATATAATAATAACAACAACAAGGACAATAATAAAAATGTTACCAATGATAAATATAGCACTCAATAATAAAAACACCTGAAAATATGTTATAAAACTTTCTAGTAATTAATTATTAAAAAGGAAATCGAAAAAGTGTTTATTTATTAAATTATCATAACAATAAGTAAAAATTTTATTATTTTCGTTAATGCCGACTCTTAAATACCCTATACCATTTCGCTTAATATGATTTAGAAATCAAATAAGCGAATTATACAGCAATAAAATTGTGAATATTGTAATTGTCCAATTCAAGATGATCGTAATATGACGAAAAGTGAAAAAAATGAACCGTCTAGAAATTTATTTATTTTTCGTTAAAATAGAAGGCGTTGCCAACTTTCTCAAACAAAAAAAAAAAAAATATGATGAAAATTAAAATTTTTGCGTAACATTTGGGGAAAACAATCGTAAAAATGGATCGACCTGGACCAAAACTGGTACATATGTTTTCTATATTTAAACGCAAGTATGCTCCAATTTACATTAAAATATATTAAAAATTATATTTATTTTTCAATCTAACGACATTTCTTAAAGGAAGGTCTAGAGCGTGATATTAAAAATTGTCCGATTATAACCATTTTTAAGCGGGTTCATCTTTACGCCCAAATATACTTACGTAAAAAATTTAATTTTTGAATTATTTTTAAGGAATTTTCTACAAAAGCGTTTTTTTTTTCCTTTTCACTTAGTAACGAACGCCATTCACTTTTATCATTAATTAAAAAATAAATGTTTTTGTTTTTGCGGAAAGAATTCATCATTTTGAATATTTTTTAATTAAACGTATTATAAAGTAGTTTTTTTCATTATTAAATTTTGCCTATAAAATTTCCACTAAATCAATTGATTTTTTTAACGACTTAATGGACTTTGAGGTCTTTCGAAAGTTAATACTTTTCATTTTCCTCCCTTCTAATGGATTTTCTTTAGCTTAAAATTTGAAATAGGAAGGTTATACCAAGAAATAAGTATGACCTTTAATATTCTATAACTCTTTCAGAGTTTTTATCTAAAATTTCCACTTATAATAATTCTTTAATCTTTAATCTAATAATTTTTAGGTAAAATAAATGGCATACCGAAAATATTGTACAAATTGTACAACAAATTGTACTTAGATATCTAAAATTAATTTAAAATATGATCTGTATGATGCAGAATGAATCAATAATTACTTGAGTGGGCAGAAATTGATATAACAGTGGATAGGCCTCTTTCTATTTCTAAGCTGGAAAAATGAAAATTGAACAACCGAAAATATTACATGTACTAAGAGGCTCCTAAAAGAAATCCCCCACATCCTTCAAGAAATAAATATGATCTTTAATATTCTATAACTTTTTCAAAGTTTTTATCTAAAATTTCCACTTATAATAATTCTTTAATCCTTATTCTAATAATTTTTAGGTAAAACGGTTAGCACACCGAAAATATTAAAAAATTGTACTTAGATGTCTAAAATTAATCTAAAATATTGTCTGTATAATGCAGAAAAGATTTACATGGATCAATAATCACTTGAGTAGGCAGAAATTGATGTGAATTGGTGAATGGGCCTTTTTCAATTTCTAAGCTGGAAGACAAAAATGAAAAATGGACAACTGAAAACTTTGCGTGACATTCCAACCGATGTATATTACATGTACTAAGAGGCTCCTAAAAGAATTCCCCCCCCCCCCCCCACCGTCATCCATTCACCATCTAAAGAAAAAGAAACAAACAGCAATCACAAGAATGTCACCGAGAAAAAAGTAAAGTATTTAAGCAAAAGGTTTAAAAATGATTGTATTAAGATTTATGAGTTTAAATATACAAACTGAAACAATAAATATTAAATTTACATACAAAAAAATAAATGAAAACAAAAACTATTCAAAAAAGTAAAACAAAAAATAAATTACAAATACATGCATATGCACACACATACATATAAACATTTTAAAAATATAAAAGAGAGAATACCAGCGAACAACAACAGTAAACAATCGGAAAAATTGTGACAATTTTCTTTCAGCAAACTGAAAGAAAGCTCTCCCTCTCTTCTCTCTCTCTCTCTCTCTCTCTCTCTCTTTATGCATCTCTCTATCTATATCTTTTCCAGGCGCTGATATTTCATTTCTCTTTTATAGTCTATGCAAAAATTATTAAATAATGTTACAAAAAAATGAATGCAAAGAAAATAAAACAGGAGAGAGAGAGAGAAAGAAAGAGAGAGAGAGAGGAGAGGAATAAGATTGGATATATAATGTAAAAGGATGATATGACTTATCACCTCATTCTTTGACATCCTTACCATTCATTAAACTGCTTGTTTTCCATACTGTTTTAATTACATTTTTAATAGAAAATTGTACGGATCGGGCAAGACATAGAGAGGAATAAAATTGACCAAATAAACTGAATGTTGCTCCAGTAATTGCACATTTCAAAGTAAAAGTACCCAAGAAAATCAACAAAATATTTTGCATAATTTTCCTTTTTCTCTTCTTACTTTCATCATTACTTTTATCTTCTATCATTGTGCTTAAAAGAAAGAATATAAAATTTGTTATTTTATGGCAAACTATTAGAAAAGAGCTTGCTCTAGGTGTATAAAATTTTCGACTAATCATTCACAGAATTTTTCTGTGTTTATCTTTTAGTTGTCAGAAAAAAATAATTAGTTGCCTAATTCAAACTTTACCCGCTGGAAAGCACGAATATCTGAATGGTGACTCACAAATTTTTTTTTTAATTGTAATACGATCAAATCTACCACGTCATCATTTTGTAATTGATAATTTTTTTTTTTTTTTTTTTTTTGGAGGAAACAAGTCCAGAAGTAAAGAAGACCTAAATTAATTTATAGCAAACTGCAAAACGTGTAAAATGATAATTAATATATGTAGCCCATTTAATAAGTTCACTTGCTGACTTGTTCTAAATTCACAGTGTTGAAACCTCAAATACAACTCTGTTTAGATCAATTAACATCTATCACTAAATTACTAATAAATCTTGAGCAAATTAATGTTTAATTGGTATTTAATTAACCATTAAAGCAAATGGAAAAAAAATAAGTTTCCCGGGAACGATGGAACGCTGGAAAAAATTATTATGGAAAGCAAAGAAAAGCTTGCTAAATATTTTAGGTACTCTCATAAATTTCAATGATTAATAACTGCCAGCATAAAGAACATAAAACATTTTGCATTGTTCAAATTTCATTAATAAAATCTATAACATAACTTTAGTCTATTGAAAAAAGAAAGTGCACATTTAGGTGCTGGAAGTAAATCTCAAAAAAATATTTATATCAAATGAAGAGAAATTAATGATCTTAATAAAACCTTCGATTTAGAAAGATTAGCCAGAAAATTTGAAAACCCTAAAAGTAGATTATATTTATAATTTCATAATTTCTTTAAGTCATAAATTTATCTAACTACTCTCGTATTGAATAACTATTCAGATTATTATGATTTGCCTTTTTCATACGATTCACTGTTACCGTTTCCTTTCTTTATTATTTCCTTTTTTGTTATTGCTTTCTAATTCTAACAAATTTGCTTTTCCTTTTTTCTTATTTGTTTTTTATACTTTTTTCTTTCGTTTTCGTTTTCGTTTTCGTTTTCGTTTTCGTTGGGTCTCCACATGATTTTTAACACATCTGTGAACTATTTTATCTAATTTTCTATCTCTTTTCATTTTTTTCATTTTCTTACTTTCTTAAATTTACTTGCTCCAATCATCGCAGTTTTTTCTTTTTTTCATTTGTTTCTTTTTGTTTTTAGTTTTCAATTTCTTCTTTGAATTTATAGGGATTTTGTCGCTTGTATTGCTACAATAGCGTTTAGAAGAAGAAGCAAAAGAAGAGAAAGAGAATTATTACTAAAACTACTATTTACAATTTTACTTTGCTGCTTTTAGTATAAGTAATTAATTACACTTTCCAATTTCCATTCTTTTTATGCTTTATTTATCGTCTCTATGTGCTACTTACATATACATGTATATACACACATACATTTGTACATATATATAAACAAATGTTTGTTTTTCTACATTCCTCGTCAACACATTTTATTTATGTTTTATAAGCATATAATTTTAGCTATAAACTCAATATCAGCAGCTTAATTTTTTTCTAAAAATTTCTTCTTCTTATTATAGATTTAATATATTATCTCAGCATTTCTCAGCATTTCTCAGCATTTTCTCAGTCTTTTTCCAATAAGTGAGTGTACCCAAAAAGTTTCTACATATATTTGTATATAAGATTTTTTTTTAACCTTTAACCTGAATGGAAATCCATTACATGGCACCACAGGGTACAACATAAACAAATAAAAACTAAATGCCATCAAATGAAGTGAAATAAAAACAGTAAAACAAAACCAAAAAAAAAAAAAAAAGAAAAAGAAATTTCAAAAAATTTTAAAGAAAAACAAAGAACAGTAAATAAAATTATAACTACTATTTCTCTTGCTATCGCTTTTACTTTTTCCCTCACTCTGCACCACTCTAACACATTTTAAGAATCAATATAAAAAGCAGAAATTTTAAAATTCTACGTAAAATATCGAACATAAAAAAGGCAGTATAAATTATAAATTCAGAAATTATTTTATAAATTTCATATGAATTTATTTATATAAATTTATATATAATAATTTTTATTGTTCTTGGCTAAATATGTAAAAAATTTTGATTTATTGGATTTCACCATCATTTGTCTTCGTTTGGGTAGAATAATATTGCTAAAATAGTGTTAAAGTAATAAAAAGTTGAAGAAAATAGATGAAGAAAATTCATGAAAAATATAGAGAAAAATATGTGACCAACAAACCAACCAATTTCATCATCAAATCAAAAAATTATGGAGTGAGAAAATAAATAAAATCAAAATAATAATAAAATAAAGAAAATGACAGGAAACGGAAATAACCATACATGCATACAAATACACACATACACATACATATACATATATACATACACATATTTAATACATTCATATATAAACATTAGTAGATATTCCATAACTGTACACCATAATAAAATTTCATTCATAAGTTTCAAGAAAATATGATAAATTATTGTCGTTTGTGTTGTTGCAGTAGTAACAACAATAGCAACAATAATAATAATAATAAAAATAATAATAATAACAATAGCAACAACAAATAATAATTATAAAACTATACAAATATAAAAATTCATTCATACCAAAAAGACAAAACAAAAAGCAGAACAAAACAAAAAGTTGGAGCTGTATTTCGTTAAGCAATGACGATACAACTACAAGAACAAATGAAATGAAATGAATTAAAAAGAAAATTAACTTATCATTATTTTTTTCCATTTTATACCATTAGAAAATGTCAAAATCTAGCATAAAAAAATAAGCAAAAATGGCACTAAAAAAAAAGATAAACGTATTTGGCTGAGGGCAATGTCAACCAATTCCAATGAATCAGACCAATTCATATTCAAAATTTAGTTTCATGCCACACTAATGGCCACTCTCTTCGAAATTCTAATCAGCTAAAAAGATTATTAATTTTCTTTTAAAAGGTGCAACTTATTTAATCAAAAAAAAAAAAAATAATTTGGATTCTACGAAATATTAAAGATCTGAATGATTCTATTCCATAAAACAACTGATTTGAATATTTTTAGGTAATTATTTTAGCTACTATGATAATTTTTCTCAACTTCCATATTTATAAAAGTTTTTTCTCTAGTAAAGTTTTAAACTTTACTCAAACATAGATCTATGGCATCTTAAATGACTTAACCGAACACTTAAATTGTTTTTCTCTTATTCAATTTTTTAACAAAATTCATTTTAAAACATTTAGAAGTAAAATTCTTAACAATCTTATTAAACATCAGAATTTACCCAAGCAAAAGCAGGAACACTTAGGCATAATTGAAACTATTTAAAATACAATGGCAAAAATTTTTGCTTAACACCAACTTTTTGTTAAAATGATTATACCTAAAACTTTTAAGATAACTTTTAGGCCAAAAAAAATATTTTTAATCATCAAGGAGAAGAATTAAAATCAAAAAGAATTAATAAAATGCATTTTTTTTTTTTTGTATATTTTTAACGCATGTAAATTAATCACGTATTTGAAAATTTCGTATGAAAAGCGTGTGCAAAAAATCATGAGCTTTTCCGTTTTGTATATTTTATGCATAAAATTCCTCTTAATTAATTACATGCCTTACATTTGACTTAATAACATAAATCAATTATTCATTTGGAATATCTACAACTATTACAAAGTTATTTAATTAACTGATTTGCACTTTTTTCACAATTCAGCTTATTTACTTTACATGAAAAAACTAATTATTTAAAGTCTCTGAATTCAATGACATAATTAAGGAATTGTACAAAAAATAGATAAACAAAAAATACAACTATGAATTTATTTAGTACATTAATTGTGTAATGCCATAATTTAGCCATTCAGCCAGCTGAATGGCTAAATTTGATAGATAATAAGAATATTTATTGTGATATTCAACTGAAGCAAGAATTGAATAATCCATTTTCATTAAATAATTCTTAGATTAAACCATTAAAAAATAAGCTGAATAGTTGATCATTTTTACTATAAAATAAATAGTAAATTTTTGAATTGAATAAATTCAGCCAATGGGATTAGCTGAATTAATTCAGCAAACTATTCCAGAAAAGAGACAAAATGCATTCTTTCTTAATTATCAGCTGAATAAGTAGCTGAATAACTCTCTAACTAATTTCAACAATTAGAAAAGGAAATATTTATAGCAAAATTAGATAGTTTAACTAATAATGGCAATAAATTTAATGTCATATCACAAAAATTCATAATATTGTGAAAGCAAGTTATCACAAAATAAATCACAGTAGCATTTTGCATATGAATGCTTTCCGATACTTTTGATAATAAACAAAAAAATATTCTTTAGCATAAAGGAAACTCTGCACTATAAATATCACGTATTACCGAAGCAGAGTTAAGCAGCTTCACACATAAATAAAAGCACGATTTAAGCTTCAACTTATTGTAACTTGTTACCAAAATTTGGCCCATTAAAATTAATAAAAATTTTTGCTAACATTAACAACGAAGCTTCAAGTAGAGAAGTTTAAGTTCAAAGTGATGAAGTGATAAAGGGTTAAAGTGATTACTGAAACTGAAACCTATTTTTAGATTAAAGTCAAATGATTTAACACAAAAGCAATTAAAAAGATACAGAAACTTTTTAAGTGTATCACGTCACTCATAAGTTGAAAATAAATTAAAAATTACAACATACATTGCAACATATTTTTTTTTTTTTTTTTGAAATTTTCTTTTTGTTTGTGTTTTTTGCTGTTTTGTTTTGATCAACATTTATCATTGCGAAATTCGTTTGAACTAATGAACAAAAATTATTTATTTACATAATTTACATAATAAATCATTCATGTTTAAATGTTGATATATAAATTAAAAATAATATCAGTATCATCATCATCATGATCATCATCATCATCATCATCATCATCATCATCATCATATCATTATCGTCATTATGAATTGCAATAACAATAGAAGCAATAAAATAATAATGGCAGCAACAGCAACATGGAAAAAAAACCTAATTGAAATGATACAAAATTTCAATATTCTGTGGCATAATTTCGCTAATTAAATTAGAGACTTGCCATCCCACTTACCCGGGAATATTAATTTAGTTTACTATAAAATTCATGTGTAAATATATGTTTGTAATAAAAATATTAAACAAGTGATAACATGACCACATTTTATGTAAATGCCACATCCATATGTTAATATTCGGTTGGCAACTAAATGATTACTTATATTTAATTTAGAATTTTATTTTTAATAATTCAGAATGTTTTCTCAATTCTCTTTTAAAATCACTTGGGTTATCCTGTAAATTGGCTAATGAATTCTTTATCACAAGCAAATTGCTCATGATTACTGATTTTAAAGATGGTTGTCTTCAAGTCTTCATTTCTAAAGCAATAGAAAAGCAAACTTAATTTCAATTGGGCTCTTAGTTCAAATATATGTTCAAAATTCTTTACTCATTCTTGTTTTTTCGAAGAAGAATCAAGTTAAGAATCAAGGAGAACTGACAATGACCAATAATTAATGAAAATGAAGTTTCTTACAAGATTAAATAATGACAAAGCCAAATAACAAGATAATAATTTTGATAACGCTAATATTTTAGAGTCAACATTTTATAGCCAATCCAATACATATATATATATATATATCAAGATATTATATATTATTATGTACGCACATACACACATACACACATACATCTACATAATACATGTAAAATGAGTCGAACAAAAATTAGGCAGATTGTACGCTAATATGAAATATATGTCTAAAATTATTTACAAACATGCGTTCGCTGTTTTAGCTGTTTGTTGTAATTAATGTAAATGCATAAATTAACAGACAACTGGTACTGTATTTAACACAACAATAACAAAAAAAAAAAACAAATAAACAAACAAACAAAAAATTGACACAAATAGACAAAAGAAAGTGGCACAATTAAAATTAAAAAGATTAATTACAAACTATTTTTCAAATTTCCCTAAGCAATCTAAAAAATTAAGATGAATGTTTGAATTAATTTGAAATACCTTGGGCCATATTTTGCTCAAACAATTCCTTTAAATAGGGTCAATAAATATTATCCTTGAATTTTTGCATGAAATAAACGATGCGATAGAAATCTGACGGAATAATTTTCGATTTTAATGGCAAGTACTTCAAATGCATAAAGAGAGACAAATTTTCTAATTTTATAAGAACAAAAGGCCTACCCACAAATTAATACCTTAAAATATTTCCCATGGAAATTTTTTCTTTTTAAATTGAAATGTTCATTTTGAAATAAACTAAAATGTTTAAGGACCCATAAGTCCTTAATCATTTTAGAGAAGAGAAATTTCATAAAAATATTTATTTCAACAATATCTATCTCCATAGAAGAAGTATCAAAAAAGTATCAGCTTAGAAAGCTGAACATATTCATTACCGTTATCTTAGAGAGATAATAACGGATGTACGTAATAAGCCATTATTATGTATCAATTGTATCGATTCATATAAATAAATGCTAAAACTAAATTTGTAACAAATTTGTGCGATTATTGCTAAATACTTAATATGCACTGTACTGCAAATGGCATATTTAATAAATACATGCAAATACTTATGCGGTCTTAGCTGAGAACTTTTACGGTGTATTATTTTAATTTTCTACTGATACTGATTGCAGATATTTGTTTTTACTTTTATATATATATATATATATATAATATATATATATATATATATATATATATATATATATATGTATGTATGTATGTATATGTATGTATGTATGTATAGCATAACCCTGTCATTATTATTGCAACGGAATTCAAAGTAGAAAGCAACAACAAAATGTATTAAATAAAAGCAAATCAATTTAAAGATCTTAATAAATATGTTGATAGTCAAGCATTTTATGTGACAGTGGTGGCGGTGATGATGGTGATGATGGTGGTGGTAGTGTTGGTGGTAATGCTGATGGTGATGATGATAACGTTTTTAGTTGATAAAACGGAAAACATCACCATAAATTGAAATGAACTTTGTTTTCTCTTCTTTATTACGGCCATCATCTGTCTGCAATCGTTTGAAACGTTATATTTTTATAACGATTAATCAGAAATTGATGGTACATTCATTTCGCTAATATGTTTGTAAAGCCTAAGCGCAAGCATCGGAGACTTCATAAATTATATACATTCTTGATTAGCATCAAAATCTGCATCGATTTAAAAATTTCTCTCCGTCTGCCCATGTGTCCATGTGTGATAAATAATTCTCTTGCTGGAAAAAAACGTAACATCGATTTCAAATTTGGTAGAAACATTTAAAATTTTTACAGGCAGGTTGCTTTTAAAAATAGGTCAAATCGATCGAAGGGTACGCTCATAACTTAAAAATTAAAATAGATAAAAAACTGAATTCGAGTACAAAAGATTATGCAAATAGACCACGCCTACAGCAAAGCTATATAATTTTAAATGATCTTTCTGTATCATAAATTAAAAGCATAGTGTCTGAGTGGTGAATGTTCACGATTCGGCCACAGCCAAAAATAATTTTCTTAGTTGTTTACGCTTCTATAAATATTTATGAGAAATATGGCCATTCCTGCATGAAAAAAGACATTTAAAAACCCGCAAAAAAAAACTGCAGTAGTGAAAAAAAAATGGCAAAAAAATGTGAAAAAAACGAGAAGTAAATTACTTTAATGGCGGACTCTTATTCAACTTATCACTTTCCTCTCTATGGACAGAAATTTATATAAGAAAAATCATAAAAAGAAAGCATTGGGGTTACGTCGTTCAAGTCGCCTCTAGAGAACCTTAAATTTACTGTAAAATTTTTATTTGAGATTTCTGAAAATTTAAATATCGAAATTCAAATTATTGTTACGTAGAAATTAAATCTTATTTTCTCTAACAATTTCAATAGAAACATGCGTAAATTTAGTGTACCTAAATGTACAACAAATTTCGATAGATGATGAACTTCTAAACAAAATGGACGTGACTTTATCAAGAAGTATTTTAGACATAATTTCTTGGAATCTTTTAACCCAAATTGTGTCTCAATTCAAGGTAATTTAGTGAACGTACACTCATTTTTTCTAATCAATAATAGCCTAAAAATATTTTCAAGTGTAATAGGCGTGGCTTTCCACTTTTGTAACATAAAACAATAACAAATCTATAACATAAATTCAAATTATAATTATCGCATAATTTGATTAACATTTTCTCTTGCAAGTCATGAGACTCATCATAAGAAATCCAAACAAAATTTTTACATACGCTAAGAGTAATAGAATTTAGTGATTACTGTACTATGGAAAAATTTCCTTTACTCATTTTGTAAAACAATGCGAAGCCAATGAAATCTTACTACTTTAATAAAATATGAAAATTTTTCAAGAAAAGCATTATAAATTAAATGAAAAAATGAAGTGAAAAAAATAGCTAATTCAACTGATGCTCCTCTATGAGCAATTATAGATGAGAGAGGAGGATAAATAGTTCAACCTGTTCCAACTCCATATTCCGTTATTATACTTATGAGCAATAGAGTTAAAGCAGGAGGAAGTAATCAAAATCTTATATTATTTATTCGTGGAAAGGCTATATCTGGAGCTCCTAATATTAATGGAACTAATCAATTTCCAAATCCACCAATGACTGTAGGTATTACTATAAAAAATATATCTGGCACATTTTAAAGTTTTAGTATTGAGATTGAGAAAGAAATGGAAATTAGAACGGAAAAAGAAGAAGAAAAAGCAATGGATGAAAGAAAAATAACAGAAGGTTAAATGAAAAAAGAAAGTAAGTAAGCAAAATAATGGCAATGGGAGTGTCGATTCCGATAAGACAAATAAACTTTATTCACAGCTCTCTTTATTTTTTTTTAATTTTATTCACTAAATATTTTATGAAATAATGAATGCAACCATACATACATATCCACACACGCCTATTTAAACGTATCGTTTAGTATAATGTGTTAGTTATATGTGAAAGTAAAAGAAAAGTTATAAAAAGAAAACAACACGCAAGAATCAAGACGATAAAATTCAAAAAGTAAAAAAGATATTTCTTTAATATATATCTCTGAACTTTCTGCCTTTTTTTTTCTTCTATTCTTTTTTCTTTTTCTTGTCTTCTTCTTCGTTTTTCCCTTTTGTTTTTTTTTTTTTTTTGATGCTCTCTTTCATTGTATTTACCTTCTGTAAATTTCACAAATTGCTTCCTTCTTTCTGCTTTACTGCTCTTTGCTGTTTTTTCCCTTTATTTCTTTGTTTTATTTTGCTTTGCTAATTCCTAATATTGTAAACATTTTGCATTAGTGTTAGTATTAGTATTAGTATTATTGTAATATACTTTCTTCACATTCCTTTCTTTTGTTTTTATAATGTTGATGATGAAATGAACAGTATAATTTTTCACTATGATATTGATGTTGATTTTAATAATGAAGATAAAAATGATAATAATGATAATGATAATGATAATGATAATGATAATGATGATAATGATTATAGTGAAACAGCTGCGTGTAGATTGCATTATTATCACCGACACATACAAATGTTTTATTCGTTTAAAGAAATATAATAATTTTTTATATTGTATTTTCAACAATTTTCTTACTTGTTTTTCTTGTCCTTTTCCATTTTTTTTTGTTGGATTTTTTTTTTTTTTTTTTTTGGATAATGATTTGAAATCAATTTCTCTAACGTTTGCTTTTATATATTAAACATATTCATATTGTTCAATTCATATAAATATTTATATGTATATTGATATAAAAAAATTTGAAAAGAAATTTATTAAACGAAAATGTATGAACATCTGTTTACAACAATCATTTAAAATCATATACGAAATGTTGTTGCTCTGACTGTTTGTGCTTTTTTTTATGCTTAGTAAATTCTACACTTAAGTTATTAAGAATTATGCAATGCCCATCTTCAAGAAGAAAATTGCACCTTTTACATCGTCCAATTCATTCTCTCTAGAGGATTAAGTTATTCGGTAAATCATTTCATTGAAAAAGTCATAAATGAAGGTTTCAAGTAAATGCAATACCTTACGAATCTCAAGAAGTGTTATTAATTAGTCTGCCAAAATGCAGTGTTGCATTTCTGACATGAGGTTTGCCATAAAGTTTTTGGCGAATCAATTTTTATATTGGTATTATCTCGATCGAAATCTTCTCTTCATTTAACGTAAACAATTTAAATTTAATTATCTTGCATAAACAGTTTATTTTACTTTCAAAAATGAAATCATAAATTCAAAATTTCATATTTAAAAAGAACCTCAATTAATCGAACTTTTTCACCAGCCTACCTTGTAATATTAACAGCTTAATAACGATCAAGCGGCTTAAGTGTAGATTTGTCTGTGAAAAAGTACAATTCACAAATTGTTCCATAAACAAATGAAAGATCCATTTAGAAGGCAAATTAATGTACTTTTATGTTACAACCTTTTGAAATCTACGTCTTACACAGCGCATATCGATATAAATCGATATATGGGCAAAATCTGTGCAATAACAAGACCTAACTTTTTACGTTCATTATCGTAGTTTTAAAGCACAAAATATTTCAAAATTTTCAAAACAAAAAAGTAATTCCACATTTTACAAACATTTTCAGAATTTTTCCATTGAAATGGAACGTTGAAATATTTTAAAGAAATTTTGGAAAAAATTTCTCTTTTTTTGTATTAAAAATTTGTGCGTATTATAAATTTGTTGAAAATTTAAAAAACATCAACAGATTTCCCCATGAACTAAAAAATTATTCAAAAAAAGAAATAGAAATTATCCGTTGGGCCAATTTATTATACAGCAGCATTTAATTGAAACAATTCAAATCAAGTGTTTGTTATATTTTTTGTGCTAATTCAAAGCAGTTAGAAAAATTTATTGATGTAATTCATGTGCAGCATGAGCAAACACAAAAAAAAGAAAAAAAAGAAGAGAACAAAAAGCAAACGAAATAAATTTCACGAGAGATTAGTTTTAGAAAGACATAAAAATTTATCTATCAATTAATATTTGTGGCATCGATGTTATCCATTTTATGACACGTTGTTGACATGTTCACACTTATGTGAAATGTTAAATAAAAATAAATTTGCAAAAAAAGAAAGAAAAAAAAATTATTTCGAAAAGAATAACAAGTTTTTACATTCATCCGATCACCGAAACATAAATAAATAAATAATTAAATATATAAATAAACAAATAAAAAATGTGACCATGTTGACAAATAGAATTGACGAGAGAGTTAAACGCAAATATTATAAATAAATACAACTAAATAAATAAATGAATAAGAATTACAAAATAATAAAATAATAAAAAGTTATGATTTCTTTTATGATATTTTCGAATTGTGGACTTTAAATGATATTGAATATCTAAATTTCCAAAAAAAAATTTTTTTTTTCTTAAAGTGACTATTTATCAGACTTTGACGGGCAAACGGGCAAACGGGCGAACAAATAAGATTTTACACTCGAATCAAATTAAGGAATTTTATACGAGCGCCCATAATATAAATTCAGCCAGCTGAATAAGTAATAATTCACAATGAAAACCTGGCTGAATATTCAATATGTATATTTATAGATACGGCAAGGAAAATGTATTCAGCTAGCTGAATGTACAATAATACACATTCGCACAAGATGTGTAAAAACTTACAGCAAGTCAGCTATTTAGCTTAATTAGAATAATTGTTTTAGGCAAATCTGATTGTATTTGTACAAAATTGATTTTCATCGATTTTGCATAATAAAGTATCATTTATCTGAATAAATAATAAATTACGAAATGTCATTAATTCACCGAGCTGAATAAGTAATAACTTAACATAAAAATTGTTCAACTAGCTGAATGTGTAACAACTTATCATAAGCATTAAATCAGCTGGCTGAATAAGTAACAATACATCATAAACGTTTATTCAGCTAGCTGAATGAGTAATAACTTATCATACATAATTAGTTAGCTAGCTGAATGAATAATAACTTATAATAAACGTTTATTCAGCTGGCTGAATGAATAATAACTTATCATAAACAATAATTCAGCTAGCTAAATAGGTAACAATTCATCGTACGCAATTGTTCATCTAGCTGAATACGCATTAATTTACATATATAAGCACAATGAAGGTAAATTATATAAATAGCAGCAACAGATGATTTATATTATTTATGATGTAAAAAGTATTTAACATTTTTTTAGCTGAATTAAAATATTTACTTTCTGACAACAAAATACGAGAATTTTTTACATTGTTTAAATTGTTTTAATTGTACAATTTAATGTAACTTAATTTAATTTAAGTTAATTGAAATAAATGTACATAACAATTTTAAAATCAAATATGGAATCACAAATATTGAAGAAATGAAAACAGAAACTGAATTAAAAATGTCTATATAACATTTTTCTTGTCTGTGGTCTTTCTATCAACCTCTTGTTGTCACTGTTTATATCACCCTCTCTTTGTCTCTTCCTTTGTAATAGATTATATCACGGTTCCTTTACGGGTGATGCATTTTTGTTTTTCTCATATCAACGAATAAAATGGTAAAATGAAAATAAGAATAAAATTAAAAATGAAAACTACAGAACAAACAAAACTTAATTAAAGCAACCATTACGAAAATTGTCAAATAAGTTAACGGTTTTGGCTTTTACTTTTGCTTAATGTGTTTTATTTTTAATTTTTTTTTTTTTGTGGATTTTAAAGATTTTTTCATTTATTTCATTTTTCTGCTATCTCTATTTTCATTTTTCAATTTTCTTTTTCTCAAATGCACATATGTTTTGTATATATAATTTACATAACTTAATCTGTAAATAAAGTATCCAGAATCGAAATAAAAATTTATTCAAAAAAGCAAAAGAAAACCAAACAAATCAAATAAAATGAAAGAACGCAACAAAAATTATTAATTAAATGATTTTTGTTTATTTTTATTGTTTTAATTAAAACAATAATAAAAAAGGTGTGATTTTCAATCTGAGTAAACATGGAAAAAATTATTTCGCAAACGAATAAATTTGGTGGCATTTTTGATTAACCAAAAAAAAAAAAAAAAAACTTAAACATAACATATAAGTCAATGGATCACCGATCTTTTAACGTTATTGGCCTACTCAACAAAAATAAAATCGAATGATGATATTTTTTGTAAACGACTTTTACCAGCCATAAATATGTTACAAACCATAAAGGGCACCACTGGGATGGACTGTTCTGAACTTAAGCTTTATAAAAAGGTTTTCTTAAATCGGCATCATTTATAATATGAATTTACTAAATAAATATCGATAGCAAGCGATCAAAAACTGAATTAACAGCAAACAAAATTCAATCTTCAATTAAATGTAGAAATCGCCTGAAGAAATTTTGAATTTTAGTTTTTTTTAAATTTTCTTTTGATTTATGCCATATCACAAAATATCTAATAGCTTGTAAAATTATAAGCTATAATATGCAGGAGGAATTTTTTTCTTCATGCGTATTAATTTTTAAGTACTTTGACATTATTCCAAAAGTAGAAATATTTTTATGACAATTCATTACTGTTTTGATACTCCTCACACGAAGATTGCCAGCATTTGCTAAAACTTTTGCAGCACTTAAAGGAATATTTAATATTAGATATTAATCCATCTAGACCAATGTGAATCACCATTTATAGCCGCTTGCCTTACAAAAAGTACATAAAAACTTTCTGAAATTTAGCGAATGTATTAAACATGGCGAAGGGTGGGTCCTGAAAGTAAACCAACTCAGAAGACATGCCTACTAAATAGAAGAGACCTTAATTTGTCTAAATCAACATTAAATTTCCTAAACTAAGACCGTTAGCCCAATTTTGCATTTATAGAACTTATTTAATAAGAAACAGCGCAAACTTATAAGAACCTTACACGCCTTTACAAGTTCAAAAAACAAAGAAAAAATTTCATATTAAATCGAAATAATTAAGTACAATGCCAAATTTCGATTGACGAGTATTCAAGGTTTAGTCTTAACTGGACTATAACTTGTTTTATACCAAAAAAGCCTGTACAAATATCTGGACGAACAGGTTTTAAAATCTTTTTATATACAGAAGCAGCTGAATAGATAGACCATTGCAATAAATTGACTAAATACGAGAGTGCTCTTAGTTAAGAAAAATCTTAACTCCTACACTTACTCATATACTTTTAAGACTTTACAAAAATAAATCAGATTTATTGTTAAATTAATGATCCTTGTTATGATCTTTTCGAAGAGAGTAGAAGGATTGTTAAAAAGATTAATTAACTGATTAATTGATTTGTGAAATTTAATATAAAATTTTGTAATATGATTCCTAGGAATCTTGCCTTGATATCGCACTTTCTCTAATTCATATTTGAAGAAATTCCCCATCAACGATTTGAAAATCATCATATCAGCATGTGATGTACTTCTTAGAAGAAAATATGGAAAGTATTTCAATGTGAGTAACGTGAGTAAACACTTGCCACGCCCATAACATATACAACTAAGTAGGCCAAATCAAAGTCTTTTTAAGATAACAATTTATAAAAATGTGCATTTATCATGCCAAATTAAAATGGCATTGCATCTTTTAGAGACAACATAAATTCTTGCATTGTTCAATTAAAAATGGTTGATAAATTTTTATGATTAAATCTATAAAATTTTATGATCTTTAAGTTTAACACGCTTGAAAGAAAAAAATATTCATTTTTTCTAATGTTTTCTTTTGTCCTTCTTTCTTTTTCTTTTTTTCCAATATTTAAATTTCATTTACCTTAAATCGTTTGGTATATTTCAAGCGAATAATGAAGACTATCTAAAATATGATCTTTAACCAGAAACATTACAATTTTTCTTTTCGGAATCATTTTCGTTTTGTGATAAAATATAATCACACAGTAATAAATTTCGTTCTTGAATGATGATAAATATACTTACAAGAAAAATGCATACTTACTTATAAATGACATTACATGATAGCATAGCTTAGCATAACGTAGCATAGCATAAGTATAAAAAATAAAAGAAAAATTAGAATAAACGAAGAAAATGCATATAAAAAATTTGTCATTGATTGAAATGATGTGAAATTTTAAATGCCCACCAAGGAGATTTCAGTTAAAAGTTAAGGGGCATAAACGTTATTAATCAAATTTAGACAATAAATGTACTAACCCATTTGGATTATATAAAATGTTACATTTAATAAAACTGACTTGCAAAAAATGGGTACAAAATTTAAAGAAAGAAAACAAAGGAGAGAAAATAATAGAGCTCAGATTTAAAGGATCTTGGCCCATGCTCAAATTTTTGAATACTTCTTGAAATATCATAAGGACATTATTTAGAAAATATTTCAACCTCTGAATTCTTGTAACTTCTTAGTAACACATAAAAAATCAAATGGAATCTTTACTTTAAAACTAAAACTGGAAATGTGCCCTTCCACTCTGGCAAACTGGGCCCACTTTCAATACCAACTCGTTGCTTAAATAAAATTTAAATTCAATAAGCCAATTATTTTTATTGTTTACCTAAGAAAAAAAAAGGCAGACGGACTTAGAAACAAACATGCTTAAATCGATCTCTTAAAATTTCTTGTAAATGTTGTGAACGTCTTAGCAAACTGGGCATGCCATAGTTCTTTAAATCAAGATGAATATAACAAATTATAAGAGAAAAATGAAAGAAGATAAGTTTCATATGAATACAAATTGATGTAAAATTTGAAACTTTTTCTCGATTGCCAACCTTCAGGAGATGCATCATTTGTCTATTTAATAATAAAATAATCATAAAAAGATTCTCTTATCAAAAAATATTTACTTAAGAATTTAGTTTAAGGCCTTGTATAAGATAATTAAAGAAAATTGATAAAACAATTTTTAAATGCTTTAATTTTTAATTAGTTTTTTTTTTTTTGTTTAAACGCCCTAGTTAAGAAAAATGAAAAGAAAAATTTCTAATTTCTAACTGATGAAGCTTTTGTTTGTGTTCAAATGATCGTAATGTCTTGCTAAGTAATTTTTTTCAAAAACATTAAAAATAAAAAATATATGAAAGAATTGTAGATTCATTAAGAAAAGGCACAAAAAGTGAAAATAAGAGAATGGGAAAGAGAAACAGAGAAACGGAAATAGATAAATCTTGTATTTTTTTGTAATTTGTGATGTGGCAGGCAAAAAACGAAAAAAAAATATATATATATATATATAAGGAAAATTGTAACAGAAAATTCCACTAAGTGAATTAAAATTTCTTTCCTCTTTATTTTTTCTTATTTTTATTTCTTGTCTTCGTACTTTCAATAAAAGTTATAAATATAAAGTGTATAAAATTAAAAATATCTGCAATTTTATGCAACTAAATGTAAAGTAACAGCAATAATTGCATTTATCGATATTGCTACTACTACAACAACAACAACAACAACAGCAGCAGCACAACAACAACAACAACAACAATAACAATAACACCAACAATAAAATTTAAACTAAAATTTATTGAATTTCTAACAAGCACAAGTTACATAATGATGACACGACAATAATCATAATGATAATGATGATAATCATAATGATAATGATAATAATGATGCCTGTATTACGATTTATTTGAATGGGCAACAAGACGGTTGAAATATAAAAAAAATTTACAAAATAGAAAAATGAAATCTGATAATCAAGCAAAGTTGTCCTTCTCTTTCTCTTTCTTTTGTTTTTGCCTTTTAGACACACTTGCAGTATTTACTAGTTGTTCTCTTAATCGACTTGTCTTTACTTTACAACGACATTCTTGTACATTTCACCACATTGCATTACACAGGCAAAGGTTACAGGTGGATTTATGTTACACATTTATACATACATTTACATACACATATATATGTATATGTATATGTATATGTATAATGTATATTTTATGTTATGTATATGTTATGTATATGTTATATGTATATTATAGTATATGTATATGTATATGTATATGTATATGTATATGTATATGTATATGTATATGTATATGTATATGTATATGTATAATGTATATGTATATGTATATGTATATAGTATCATGTAATAAATATGTATATTAGTTATGATAATTTAAAGTGTTAAACTAATTGTATTGTTGCTATAAACGTTAAGTAACATTCTCAACTGACTGGCACTACTTGACTGCCTGCCAACTTATTCAACCAGCCTCTCACTCCCACTCCCACTCCCACTCCCACTCCCACTCTCACTCTCCTTTCCTTTCCGTCCCATACGACTATCCGCCCACCACCACTTCCATCATTCCGTCTGAACTTTAGTCCGTCCATCCGTCTTTCCGCCCTTTCCTTTCTACTTGCCATTTCAAATAATTTATCTTTCTTTCATCTTGCCTTATTTAAAAAGCACATGTACTCAGACACATAAATTGTGATAAAAGTAAAAAAGTAAAAAGAACAAGAAAAACAAGAAAAAGTACAACGGAAAAAAATCTTATCTATTTTATTTTAACAAAGACAAAAAAAAACAGAAAAAATATTTACAAATAAAATAACAAAGTGAAAGTATGCGTTGTGTGCAAGTTAAAACAAAATGGCTTTCAAATACTTATAAAACCGCAAATATTCAGTACATTATAGTGCAATAAAATAGGGAATATCTAAAATAAAAAAACATAAACGAAAATGGAAAAAATAAAGGTACGGTATCATTATGAGAATTAAACTGATTTTAACTGATTTTATAGTTCTATGACGTTTAACTTAAAAACGATGTATTAAATATTTTTATTATTAAAAATTTTAAAGTAAACCATTTAAATAATAATTTCAGAGTCTTGATCTGAAATAGATAAAAAGTTGCGATAGAAACCGTAGCCATTAAACCCTTTTGGAAATTAATTAGAAGAAACTGATAAAAAAAAAAACAAAACGAGAAATCTGCTAGAAATCTACGACAATAAAAACTTCTCCGAATCTAATCGGCAAAAGTACTGATACTCCGTACGCTAAAGAATGTGGATTCTATACGAAGCAATCTAATCTAATTGTGTATATTTTTATGTAATCCATTACAATATCTAAAAAGCAAAGATAAATTTTCAACTAAACTTTACTAAGATTCTAAATTTTCAGAGTAAAGTTTGCTTAGATAGACATACAATTTTTCTCTGTCTATATTTATATTGCCCATTTAAAAAAGGGCAATAAATTTAAATGCAAATCTCAACTACATAAAATCATGTACAACTAAATCAAATAGAAGAAATTTTAAATAATCATCTGTTTGAATAATCATCTGAAGCTTTAAAGTTAAATAATTTGCAATAGTCCAATGAAATAATTAATATGGGCAGCACCATTTGATCATTTTCAAATCCTTTCTTGGTTTAAGTTATAAGGGCTTTTTGAGGGATTTATATGAAATTGTAGCATACTTTTGGGCAAAGATAAAATAAAGGAGAGTGCCACATATCCGCTTAAATTTGAAATTTGAGTTGAGTACATTTTAAATCCTTCTAAATGATTTAGACATAACTGAGTACGTGCATATTTTTATAAGCTTTTGAAATAATATTACTTCCATCTTTTTTTTCTACCTTGTTCATTTTTCGTTAGATAAATTAATTTCAGATGTTGCAAAACGAAAACGTTAAAAGAAATATAAGTAAAAACTGCATATTCGGTCTGGTCGACTCTTGCTCGATTCATTATGCTTAATATGAATAAAGTGACATGAGAGAATTTTAAGTTGCTTAAAAAGTTCGTTATATGAGAGAAAAAAATAGATCAATCTAGACCAAGCTTATATATATATATTTTTTATATGCAAATATAAAGTAGTGCCAATTTTTAGACATAGAATAATTTTTCGTGCAAAAACCTTTATATGAAAAGTGATCGTAAAAGTGGACCAATCTGGATCCATTTAAAATAAAATTCGACGCCAATTTTGATTTTGATTAAAATTTATTTAAAATTGTAATTGTTTTTCTATATGAAAGGTTTTTTTAAAAAAGGCATGACATAATTGTTAAAGTTGTCCGATTATGACCATTTTCAATAAGATTCATTTCTAGGGCCTTGCCCTAAATTTCATTTAAATTATTTCAAAAATTGCGACCTGTAACCTGAAAATAAATTTACATGGCCACACCTCAAACGATCAGATATAGTTAATTCGATTCAAGAAACGATTCTCAGGCGGTTCTTTTTGAGTGTTACAAACATCTACACAAACCACAAATGATGTAGAATAGAAAAAGGAAAACCGAAATGAAATGAAAGCGAAAGCAAAAACGTAAAAAAAATATTAAACAAATTTATATATATTTACAGTTTACTTGATTATACGTTTACATATATTTTTGTTTAGTTTAATATTAGATTTATATTATGTATGATAATTCGTTTTCAGTTGCAGTTTTCAGTTGAAACATGAACATGAACGCATCTTCATTTTTCATAATTTTCATTTATAATGATAAAATGTTTATAACATTCTTTTCTCTTCCAGCCTCTTCCTCTATCTTTCTCACTCTCTCTCTCTCTCTTTTCTTTTTTCCCTTTTTCAATGAGTTTTCCTTGCAAAAAAAAAAAAAAAAAAAAAGAAAAGAAAAAACAAACAAAAATTCTAGTTTTGCGGTATAATAAATCACAAGTTTTATTGTGATTACTCTCTTAAAATAATATGATTTTTATGTATTTTCTTTTCTTCCCTGGATTTGCAACTTGCATGTACTTGCGTGCACTCATTTTTTTATTGTACTGACTCAACTCGAAATTATTTTATGAACGAATTTAACCATGCATTTAACCTTGCATTTTTATCGCGTCACTTTAAAGATAAGACATTGAAAATTGGTTGAAAAATAAGCAAAGACTCAAGAGCCTTTGACATTGAAATTGTTTGAAATCGCTAAATTTTTACAAGGATTTTTCATTAAAATAAACGTTTTAAAAGAAAGATTTCAAAAATTTTTTTTTTAAATCCACTTATTTGAGTCGTTTTTAAAACATTGAATTTTCAAAAATGTCTTCAATTATTATTTTAATTAATTTCTTAAATAAGCTTTAATTTTTTTCATTTTATTTCACACAAAAATTTTCGTGCGGTATTAAAGAAATTGGCATCGACCGATTGTGCGGCTATGCCTGGTAAAAATATTTTCATAAAACAGAAAAAAGGAAAATGGGTAAGAAAAATAAATGGATTTGCATAAAAGTTTTGTATATAATGATATAAAAAATAAATAAATAAATAATAATAAGCAAAAATAGTCCACAGGGTGACAATGAATTTTAAATCAAATAATGATACAATAATAAGGACGATAACAACAACAATAACAACAATCAAAATAAAATCATAAAAAAATATAACAAATATAAATTTAAATAATAAATTTACAAACAATTTAAAAAGTCATTAAAATGCTAATGAAAAGGAAACAAAAGTTTATTGAGTTTGAATTTTTTTTTATACCCTACACCACTTGTGATTCAAGGTATTATAACTTTATGTAGATGTTGGTAACCCTGAAAATGAGTTCACTTGTTTATTTATTATAAAGATTGACTAAACATTATTTCTTGATTCCATTTAAGCCTGTCTGTACATCTGTCCATATAAATTAGTTATCACGCTATAGTTTGAAATTTCAGAAATAAAACTTGATGATACAAAAGTGTGTTTTCATCCAGAGACGAAACCTTAAAAAGATTAAAGGAAAATTATGGCTGAATTGCATTTTAACATAAGATCGATTCAGATCGCTTGATTTTTAAGTTATCTTTCCATATAAAACCCTCTTCGAAAAAGGTTATTATATGGACGAAAGACTTCACTTTAAATTATATTTTTATGAAAATTGGCACTAACATAAAAAATAAATGTAAATGTTTAGGTAGGTTCACTTGTTGAATCTCCATTCTTTTGTTTGTTTGACTTCAAACACATTAAGCAAAATGGTGTAGGGTATTTAAGAGTCGCCTCTGGCCAACTATAGAATTCTTATTTGTTCCTCTTTTTTTTTTTTTAACATTATTACTATAATTATTAATATTATGTTGTGGTTATTGTGGTGTTTGCATCTCTCATTATAGTTGTTGTTATTATTGTTATTATTATTATTATCTTTATTATTATCATTATCAATTCTTCATATATCAATTCATTTCATTTTAGTAGCAAAAGTGAAAAGTGCACAACAGATCACACTCATCAAAATTAAATTAATATTACTCAACTTAATTGATTCAAGGATATTTCAACATACTTTCTAATTAAATATATAATTTTTCATTTAAGTTAAATAAAAAAAAAACAACATATCGAAAGTTACAGAAAAAAGGAGACTCTTTTAAAGGTTTCAGGCAAAAATCATGAATCAGTTTAAAAATCACACCTATAAAATATGATTTTAGTCCTTCAACTCCTTGAAAACTACTGAATTAAAATTATGTTTTTAAGTTGGGATTTCAAAAATAAATATCAAAATTGTCAACTCTTATTTTTTAATATTCATAATTTCCAATTCACAATAAGACTAATTTGAAGACAAAGCTTTATTTTCACAATTTACTTTCTCATTTTTATCTTTGATAGGTCTGAAAATGCGTCAGTGCAATCTGATTATTAATGGCATAAACTCAGTCCATGCATGGCCTTAGCATTTACAGTTATTAACATTACCATAACATTTACTTTACAAGCACACTTATGGTTTATTAAAGTATTTTAAATTTCATTTAGTTTAATAAGCCACAGAGCGTAATCCCGACATAATAAAAAAGTGAGCAACGTAAAAGCTTAAAAAAAGCCACTGGACAGTCAAACATTACATTTTTTCTAAAAAGGCGTGACGTGACTGCCAATCAAAATTAATTTTGAATGTACATGCAGAGATTTTTTTTTTTTTTTGAAAATGTTGAATGTTACATCGTTATAATTAAGGCAAATGGAAGTTTCGTAAGAAGCTAAATAATTTTTTTTAATTTTAAAACATAATTCTGCGCAGAATTCTGTGCAAAAAATCATTTCGATCGATTTTTTTATTAACAAATTTAAGTTTGATCTTAAATAATTTGCAATATATTTCTTGGAAATCAAATTAGCACAATTTATACCAACTAAAAAATATTAAAGCCTTTATGAATTCGATACAGTTTTTCAATCCATCTTAATAATTTTTTTTTTTTTTTTTGTTTAAATTCCTAACATTTCGAAACAAAATGGTACAACCTTAATTTTAATTACTTCTCGTTATAATTAAAATTGTAGAAGTCAGCATTATTAAGAAAGAATTGAAAAACTTTACGATTACATTACTTTAATAAATATTTTAATTATTGAAAAAGAAACGTTAATTGGCTTAAAGGAAAAAAGTAAAGTCAAAATCAGAATCTAAATGAAAATATACATTTCAATAAAAGCAATTAAGCAAAAATTATCTGAGGAAACAAACAAAAAAAAAAAACAAGTAAGACAACTTTATTGAAAAGTATATTGAAAAACATTTACATTACCATAAAACATTTAATCGTTTCAATAATATTTGAAATAAAATTATAAAATTATTTGCATTCATTGCTTATTTCAAGTTGCATTATTAATGAAGACAATTATTGAAATAATGAAGTATTCTAAATAATATTCTATTAGATTTTCTTTTTATATGGCAAACTAATTGTGGTACAAATTTATATCGGTGTAAAAATTTATGCGAATGTTTGTAACATTAAAAATTATCTGAGGGAAAACCATTTTTTTTATTAAGCCAATGGCTTAAAAATCACTCGCTAATTCTATCTATTCGTCCGTCTATCCAACGAACTGTGCATGTGTCATGACGTGTAAATTTTTTTTAACAAATTGCCTCAATCACTTATAACGAACTTTTCAAATCATTACAATTACAATTAATTGGTGTTTTACCTCTTGTACGTTTCTTTTAACATCACACAAAATGTTGCAGAATATTTAAGGGTCGACATCTTTCGACTTCTCTCAACGTTGCTTAATTATAACACTTTAGTTTGTATAAAGATTTTCCTTTGATAAATGTATAACGCGTTATTTTACAAATCACAAGTTAGAGATGCTTTTTCGGGAACCCTAGAAACGTTTTTAGTGCTCTAATTTAAAAAGTCGGTTTTTCCAAGATCTTTTGATGCGGGTTTAACTCCATCTTCATTATAATTAAATAAATTATTATTATACAATTTGCAGTTTTTTATAATTTAGTTTAGCTGAATATAAAATTTACTTAAACTAACTTTTTCAAACCCTTAACTTTTGCTTGGGTTAATCATTTTGCAAGGTAAACAACTAATTCAGCTCAGCTGAATAACTAACGTACTATATTTTTTATTCATTGAAATTCATAAAAATATGCCTGCTTAGCTGAATAAATAATTCAGTTTTCGAAGGTATATTTTTATGGGGAAATATAATTCATTTTTGTTATGAAACTGAACTTGAACTTCAACATGAACTCTAAATGATCTGAACTTAAACTTAAAATTTAAGTCGAACTTATCTGAACTTAAGCATGAACTTAAACTCGAACTGATCTGAACTTGAACTCGAACTGATCTAGAATTGTTCTCAAACTTAAAATCGAACTTGAACTTGAACTGATCTGAACTTGAACTAGAACTCGAACTTATCTGAACTTAAACTTAAACTAGAAATAGAACTTGAACTTGAACTTGAACTTGAACTTGAACTCGAACTTAACTTTCAGCAAGGCTGAAAAATTAGTTAGTATTGCGATACTTAATTTTATGGGATTTTTCTTAAATGAGACAATTTAATTTACAACACAATCACCTGATTCAGCTCAGTTGAATTTCTTTATTTATTTTAAAATAAAACTTATGTTTTTGCTTACTTTTCAAACTCTACAATTAATTCACCTCAGCTGAATTACTTTTAATATTTGTATTACAATTTACTTAAACTAAAAAAATGTTATGCTATCTTCTTAACAAAACGTTATCATTTAGGATTTGTATTCAATTAAAAGAAAAGAAAAGAAAAGAAAAATACTAGGAAAGTAAGTCCCCTTAAATGAATTTCAACCTATTAATTATGGAAAGTACTAGCACATTTTTTCATCGATACAATCTCCTCCTTTAACGCTATTAAAAGCATTAGAGCAAGGCATTTTGAAGTAACAATTTGCATTATTTATTAAAAAATGGAAACTTTAATAATCTTCTTATAATTTATCAAACTAATAATTATAATAATAATGTTTAAATTTATTTAAACAGGTGTAAGCCGCAAGAGTACAAAATGGAAAAATTAAGGTGAAAGAACATTTCTCTTAAAAAATATTGATTCAATTAATGTGCAAATAAAACACTTGGACAATTTTAAAAGAAGTTATAAAATTCAAGAATAAATAATTCCACTTGTCTCCATTTTATAAGCAAATAATTGAAAGAATTATACATGGTTGGGGCCAAATCTTAGATAACCACCACCTAAACACACACAGATAATTTAAAGTTGTATAATTTTAAAGAATCTTGACCAATTTGCATAATTTAAATAATCATAGAAAATTTCAGCTTTTTGTCTGCTTCAAGTTTCAACATATGAATGAAAAACTCTGAATTTTTGCCTTAAAAAATAGAGAGGTTATATATTTTCGCTATGTAAACTGTGCACTGTGGGCGTGGCCTATTTTCAATACCAACCAATTTAAATGAACTTTAAATATTTCTAGTAAAATTAAGCTGCACATCTCTTCTGGGGGCGACCAATCCCGAGAAGCACCTGCTCAATTGGGAGTGGCTCATGAGATGGTTTCTGATCCATATCCATCAGGGGGCATCATGAGTTCACGAGATCAGATCCAAAGATTTAATTTGGTACCACGGGATCACCAGTTTCATATTTGCCCATGTGGTGATGTTGGAGTTGGCTTCGTGGGGGCTGTGGTGTCCATGTCGCGGACGTAGCTCGACCTATTATGTTTATACCACTATTATAGTTTTGTCGAGCAGGGTGCCATTTCCCGAATAAAATGGCTAGCTGGGTAGGCTTATCGGGCTAATTTAATCTAAGCCAAGGGGTTTTAAGAAGGCCCTGAATCCTTACACCAAGGATTAAGCTTACTAGATGAGTGAGATGCAATAGTGGCTTTAAATTGGAAGCTAGTCGGGACGGTGGCATGCACTTTGTGACGTGTCTACCAACGTTAGCGATCATAAGTATGTTTATACCATGCATTTGAGCCTTCCAGGCAGGTATGCATGTAAAACACTAACTGTACTGCACATCTCTTCTTATTGTGAGACCAGAAAAATGTTTACCACAAGCGGACACACAAACAGTCATATCTAAATTTAATGCTAATCAAGAATATAGATCTTCGAGGATTTATTTTAAGCATTACAAACATAATGGCAAAATGAATATACCCCTAACCACTGTTGACTGGATATAATAATAATCTTTCAAATTGTCTATCATTTAAGATGATGGCAACCTTAGAAAACATGCTCTCTCTAAATATAATGGACTTTTTGATAGAATAATGAGGGCACTCAACAATAAACGATTTAATGATACTTGCTACACTATTACACTACATTTACTATAATACAATATTTAATAGTAAGTTGTGGGTTCTTTTTCTTCTTGGTTTAAAAACCACCCACAAAACTATTTATATTTCACAGTTTAGAAAAGAAGAGTAACCGTGACATTGTTAGCATTTAACAGAGCACAAAATAAATACAGCTGATCTACAGATTAAAAGCAAGTTACAATAACAATAAGTTAACAAAGCTATCTGTGTAATGTACATAAAAAATGTGGTATATAACAAAAAAAATATAAAAAAAAATATATATATATATATATATATATATATACTTGTCGTCTCTACTATAAATAATATTAGACCAGTATTGACTTAAAATCTTATATGTTTGTGTGTTAAGTAATAGGATAGTAGTTATAAGGGCAGCTGGGGCAACACTTTCAACGACATCAATTTTAAATAAAAGTAAAGGGAAACAAGGGAAAATTCTATAGTCGGTTGGCGGTGATTGTTAGATATCCCTATATCAATAGCTGGAGCATTATGAGAAAGTTTAATAAATAAACAATTTTACTTAGCAAAAAACTTTTAAAAGGTTGTAATAATTCAACTGTCATCATAATTTTCATACTGAAATAGCATTTATGAATCTATTTTTTATAATAACTTAAATTGTCCTCAAAGATGGAATTTGTTTAGCAAAAAGCGGTAAATGAGTTATGATAGTAAAAATCGATTGAGATCATTCTTGGGCGCTTAATTTATCAATACAAATTGGGCCGTGCAATTTACTTACTAAAATTCTACAACAATTAACAAAGTATGGATTTAGAAAATAACTGAAACGATTTAATAAAAAATGCTTACAACTCTCATAATTTTTCATGGTACACTAAACAGATCATAAAAAAAATGAATCAAATAATGAAAAGTAAAATAGAAGTCAGAGAAGAAAAACTAACAAACATAAACATTGCATGTAATTTAAAGATACAACAAAAATCCATTTACCTTGACGACCGAATAAGTAAAAACAAAAATCGATGCAATAGAGTTAATATCAAAGAAACTTCACAACAACAATAATAACAAAAGAAAATGAAAGTTTTTATTATCATGCACTCACTTTTTATCCATCCTTTCTACCTTTCAATCTCCCTTCTTTTGTATTCGAACTTTCCCCTGTCTTTGCCTGTCTTTGCTGTCTCTGCCTTTTTGCTTCTTCATTTGGGTTATTTTCATTTAATACTTATAGGTTAAGTATCAACAATAACAGTACCATTTACATTAAGAGTCGTCCGTTACTATTTTTAAGTTCTTTGTTTATTTCTATTTTGTCCTTTTTTTTTTTTGCATTTTACACTCACTTAAACTGCAACAGAAAATCAGAATTAATTCAACTGAGTTTTTAAAAATAAGTATGATTCTATCAAATAATTGTGCAGATATTTTTACACACTGTAATCAAAAAATAAATTCAATGGCAGGGAAATTTGATTGGATGATTTTTATAAGCATGTTTCTTGAAACATTTTATTTCGAAAAAGCTTTTTTTTTTTTCAAAAAAAAAAAAAAAACTAGGCGAAACGTTACAAAAGTGAAAGGAACAGGCTGAGTTTCCTTATCATCTCACACTATAAATATTTCTTTATTAAAAGCAGAAATATAATATTTCCATAAGGCATCTGATCTCATGCCTTTCTTTACGATATCATTTTCATTTAAACTATTTCTCAATTTCCATGGAATTATCCATTTGATTAATTTGTTTAAACGAAATGAAGACACTAAACTGAATAGTTCGCAGTTCTCAGTCGGCCAGTTTGTGCTGTATTTTCACTTATTTTAAATTACTACAATTTATTATGTTTTGTTTCCTCTTCTTCTTTTCTTTCCTTTTTTTAATCCTTTCTGACAATCATTTGTCTTGGTAATTATGGCACAAGAAAATAATTAATGAAAGCGTAAACGAATAGAACGAAAGGAATAATAATTAAAAGTGGAAATATATACGTCATATAATAAAAAGCTGTGCATGTTAAATAAATGATAAATAAGTAAGAAAATTATATTTTTGTTGGGGCCAAATCTGGCATACCACCCATCACCCAAAACAGCATGATGTTAGAATTCAGAGCCTGATTCAATTTTTCAGTAACAAATGGAAAACGTAAGCATAAAACAATGAACACTGGACATTGTTTAATTTTGAACTGATTAATTTTTGGACAGACATTGTAGATCAATAGCTGTAATAGTTATACTTGTACAAAATTTTAGCTATCTAACTTTTGCTGCTTGAGAGTAATGAACAAAAAAGCCAATAAATTTTACTTTAAAAAACAGAGATGTTCTCAATTTGCATTGCACTGTGGGCGTGCCCTTCAATAGATTTTCAATACTAACCTGCCTACCAGAACTTCCCAATATTCCTAACGAATTTCAACTTGATATCTCTTTTTTGGCAACCGAGAGAATCATAACTGGACAGACGGACAGACATATCTAAATCGATTCACGATTTGATGGTTTATATACAGTATGAGGCTCTCTGATGCTTCGTTTTAGGCGTTACAAACCTGATGACGAAGTTAGCATACCTTCAACCCCTTGATGGTAGGTACAGAAAGAATAAATTTTGACATTAACTAGTGAATTTGTTTTAATAATATTATGCATAACAATACCATACAATGAAGCATCTTTATGGTACAATTTAAATGATATACTTCAAAATTAAAATTAAATGTATTGCACTGTAGAAAGTATCGTACGCTTGAAAAAACGTCTAAGAGTAAGCGGTAGGGAGCTTGTAAAGTATATTAATTTTTGATCAAGATCAACATTAAAATTCAGAATCTATAAATAGTTTGATAATTTTGTAAGTTTATTTTACCACCATTCATCAGGCTTCTTCAAAATTATGAAACATCAAATTTCCAATTTGACTTTTTCTATTACTTTTGCTTATTATTCATGAGTTATAAAAACCGATTGTCACTGTCCGGATATTGGCCTTAAATAAGTATAATTTTTGATATCAAGTGTTTTCCCAAAAAAAAAATTATGAAATTCTAAATCTAAATTTAATATGTAAATTAAGAATATTTAAAGTTAGTCTCTCTTCTTTTATTGCGTTGCCATAAATTTATATGATTTTTTATAAACTACAACATTAAATGGCGCATCTTTGCAAAACCATGCTTAAAACTTTTATCAACTTTAACGATTTTTTCAATTAGTTATTCCATTATTTTAATAATAATAAGTTATGAAAATTTGAAAATATCAACAATTGAGCTAAAATTTGAATAATAAAAATTTACCATTTCTAACTAAAAATAAATTTTGCAATTGTAATTGTTCATTAATTGTAATAATTATGCATACGATTTCTATTACAACTAAAATCTTTAAAATGTTAATAAAACAATCGATTTTGGATGGCCAACGAATATTCAACTTTACAAGTTTTATATAACTTTTTATATAATTTTCTTATAGAGAGGCTTTACAAAATATATCAATTTCTCCTAAATGTATATTATATATTTTCATTTATTATTATTATTTTTCAAGTGTTTCTTTTAATTATTTAAATAGAAAAGTCTAATATTTTATACTGAGCCTTTAAATTAAATGGTATTTAACTGGCGAACTGGTGGCGTAAAATGAATTCGAGAAAAAAGCGAATTGTCCAAAATTAAATGTAAAAAAGTAAACAAGTTAAAACATTATAGTTGGTGGTGGTCGAATCTCAAGTATCCTACTACATTTTATTTAATATGATTGAATGGTACAAAAAGCGATATAAAAGTCAAAGCAATTGTAAAGAATTGTAATTATTTTCAAGAGATTTGAACAGTTCATTAAATGGGAAGGAGTTTGAAAAAACAATTTGATTTAGACTAAATTTAATTTACAAAGCAAAGACGTTCATTTAAATATATTCAAAAATTGCAATTGTTTGTTTACGTATCAATTTTATTTTCTTTGTTTTAAATGGAGAGCATAATTGGAAAATTAATTCGATCTTAACAATTTTCAATAGAACTTATTTTTACATTAAAATACGCGAACTTACAAAACTTTCTTAATAGATCTTCAAAATGGCCACTTGTACCTTCATGAGCAACCAAAGAGGCAGACAGACAGATAGACAGATAGACAGATAGACAGACAGGCAGCCCTAAAACGAAACAAAAAATTAGTCGGACTCCTCAGTTGTACGCTCTCTACAAACATTCTGTTTGTTACATAAATTCATACAAACTTAAGTTATAAGACATAAAAAAAAAGGAGACATCAATTTGCACTTGTCACCACCAATAATTCGATTAACTTAACTTATAATGCATGAAAATTTTATGTACATAAAATTAAAGTCTAATGTAAAATATGAAATGTATATATAAAATCTTTATACAAAAAAAGAGACGAAAGTAATTTAAATATTTAGTTTTAAAGTGTATGCAAATACTTTTGAGAACACACAAATTAAACTTTAAGCACAAGACATTTATAGAAGTTTATAACACTAATGCTAATATTGTTGCAATTATACCGTGTATTTTCTTTTTCTTTTTTGTATTTTTTTTTTTTTAGCCCTAATGTCATTTAATATGTATAGACGATAATAGCAGACGAAAGGGACTGACAAAAACGAGATGGCTTACATTTTAAATGGCTTACAATTTGTAATATAAACAAATTTAATAGAGTCGTTCACATAAGCAAAATCAACAAGCCAAAGAAATCATGTTAAGCCAAGGTAAATTGCATTCCATGCCATGTAATGCAATTGCTATGCCTGACTAGACTTTTGTGATCTAAAGAAATCATTCAGCCATAAGGTGATATTTAAATTTGTCTTGTGTTCATTTGCCCTAAACTTAACACTATCACTACCACTACCACTACCACTACCACTACCAGTAACAATAACAACACAATAACCACAACAACGGCAGCAAAAACAATAAGAAGGACAGCAATAAAGTAAATTAAACAGCTGGGTAAAGAAACCACTTGAATGCTAAGCGTTTCTGGTAGTTTATGAATATTACTAAATTTATATAAACTGAGAAGAAACTAAATAGCAAATATAATAACCAAATAATGAAAAGGAAGAGTGAACATAAACATTGAAATGAAAATTACAACAATAAGGAAGATCTAAATTTTAAGGATTATTTATGCAATAACAGTCATGAAACAATTTTTTTTATAAATCACTTGAAATTTGCTAAATTAAGTTACATCTTATTAAAAACAGCAAATCTTAAAGATAATTGAAACGTTCAACTCAACTAAATCGAAAATTTATTTATCAATAATTAATCAGTTAAACATTTCGCTAAAAGTCTGATAATAATTAGCATAAAGCAGCAACAAAGGCAAGAAAGGTACAAATCTTTAATAAAAAAAAACATACCGCAAAAATAAATAAAATAAAATTGTACTTAAAAAAAAGTAAAAAAAGTAAAAATGTTATAGTTCGATTGTGGTCGACTTTTAAATACTTTACATCACTTTGCTTAGTATAACTAAATGATTGTTAAAATGAATTACAAATTGCGAAAGTGAAAAAGACCAATTTCCTTAAATAGTTATATAGAGGAGGGTGGGGAAGGGGGTCTAAAAAAATGGACAGATCTGTTATTATGATAAAAATAACATGCTAATATTCCTTAGAAACAAAATTTATCATTGTACAATTTCCATCGAAAAAAACGTGATAAACCCGCGCAGTTCTAACCATATTTATTAGGGTTCATCTAATGTGCCTGGTCCTGAACAAACTGTGCACCAAATTTTATTAAATATTTTTAAAAATTGCCACGTATAACTTGATGAGAAACTTTCACGGACCATCATCAGTCGGATAAACAGACAAGCTCAAATTCAAATCAAATCAAATTAGAAAATAACTTTGAATGGATCGGTACAATAAGAGTTGAATCTCTCTCAAACCATTCTGAGTGTTACAATCATTCACATTAATCTATAACACTCCTCTTTCTGAAGGAAGTGTTGTTGGCTATAAATGAATATAATTGTATATAAAGAAGGATAATAAGAAGTCAAACGGAGCAAGAAAATGACAAATTACTTTAAAACGTCTAAAGAGATTTGTAAGGATATCAAGATAGGACAAATTACTGGTGTTGCTAACACAAAAGAATAAAGAAAAACAAATAAGAAGAACAAGTAAGACGGACAGAAAGGCATTCAAACAGATAGACAGACAAGCCCAAAAGGAGAGGGACAGAGAGAGATAGAGAGAAAAAAGAGAGTAATATCAAGTTAGATGAAGTTGCCCAACAGGGAAAATACGCAAGAAAATTAAGTTGTAAAAAACAAATTTCATTGAGTAATATTTTCACCCCATGTCCTTATCATTTTGTATATATATATACATATATATATAAATTTTGTAGAATACTTCAATTCTTAGAACAAAATACAATTTTGAATATTATGGGTTGGTTGTAAAAGGAAATCAAACAACGCAAAAGAGAAAGAGAAGAATCCAAATCAATTTTGGCTTGCTGCAACATTTAGGTAAAATGAAAATCATAGAAAACCATGACCATAAAAATATAAAAGTATATGAAGAAAAGATAAGTGGGAAAGTGAAAATGTGAATAAAGAAAAGTACTTACAAAGAATAGACGGAAAGCAAAAAATCGAATAAAACTAACTATATATGTAATCATATAATATAATGGATCCTTTGCAAATAGTTGTGAAGTTTGTCAAGCACGTAAATTGCTTTACGATTCATCTTCTTACTCTCCATTACGATTAATCCATTCCCGTTAAAATAGTTTGAGGAAAAAGAAAAAGAATTCAAAAAAACGGCAAGCAATAACAACAATAATAGTAACAACATATAATAAACACAACAACAAAAAATAAGGTTGATCAATGAGTTAATGGAATGGAAATGAAAAAAATACTTTGATAAATTTATATGTTAAATTATAATAAATAATCAAATGGAAAAAATTATAGTTGATCAGACTCATAACTAAAATGCCCTACGACCCTTTGGAAATTTCAATAAAATCAAGTTAAATGAAGCAGGGAATAGACGAATCATTGAAAAAGTTCGTTATATGGAAGAGATCTAAACAAATGAAGCGCTCGAAATGATGTTGATCAAATTTGCTAAATGGAGTCTATAAAATATTTAGATGGATGATTTTTGTTGGAAATATTTTCAAAATTGTCAAACTATTTGCAAATAGCACAATCTAGGCTTTAATTGTTCTAAGAAGAATTTGGGTTTAAAAAATGAGCCTACAAATCGCAAATTTGATACTTTGATACTTTGATACGTGGACACGAACGGCATACTTAAATCAAATCAGAAAGTTAAGGGATTAGAAGAAGTAAATCCACATCAAAATTTTCTCAAAGGTACGTACATTCACACAAACCCATACCAAACCTGATACTATAAGCGGTTTTTCATGAACTTCTTAAACAATCTTTACGATTAATATTTATTGACAATTTTTTTAGCGTTTTCTTTTTCTCTATTCATTAATTTATTTTTGATATGTAAATTCATTTATTAAAGACAGTTTGATGGATCGAGCCTAATTTCCACTAATAAGATTTTAATTTTCTGTCTCTTTTTGTCACTAAAGTCGTCTTTTTTTCTTTTTTTCTTCACTTCTATTCTTTTCTTTTTTTTTTGTGTTATTATTCAATGCTTGTGAGAATTAAAGATCTGTCACGGTATGAGAACGAAAGAAAAGACCTAAAGAATCACTTAAGTTATAAAAAGATAAGAATATCAAGATAACAATTTCAGAGAAATTTTTTTAGTTGGCTCAAATTGTGATATAACTCATTTAAAGTAAGAAATGAAACAAATCTGTCACAAACAAAATTCTTTGTCGTGTTGTTTCGTGTTCATGATAGTTTTATTTAAATAGAAATTTATATATAACAATTTAATAAAACCTAACAATTTGATATGTATTGCTTTTTTTTTCTCTCATAAAAGCATTTCGCATACAACTTTAATCGATTTTATAGATTTTTCGCTTCTACTTCTATTCCCCATCGTTCTTTTTCTTTTGCGGTAAATGGCGCGAGGGGGATTTTCATTTTTTTGGAATGACAATCTATTCTCTGCATATGTATGCTGCATATATATGTTACTATGATAAACTATCTTGGATGGCTTAGCAAATTATTTCATATTTAAAGAGAAGAAGAAGAATGAAAGATGATACTTCTTTTAGAAGCAAAATAGACTAGAAAATATGGTTCTTTCGGAATGAAATCTTCTTCTCTTTTAAAAATAAAAAGTAAATTTCTTCAATTGACCAAGCAAAACTTTGTATGGAAATTCTTAAACTTTTCAAGAAGTAAATTTTGTTGAATCAACCCTACGAAATATGTACAAATTATGTACTTTCAATTCTAAAAACTAAAGTGAAATGAAAGCACTTTTCAAACGTTCTAATAATTCATGGTGTAACAGTATCAATAACAATAATAATAACTCTAAAAATTCCCATTAAATATTGCAAAACTAACAATAACTTTTTCACATGCCTTACCTTCGATGTTGTTGTTAATATTGTTATTATTATTGCTATTGTTGTTATTAGTGACATTCGCGTTTAGGTCATCAATGTATTAAAATCAAAAATGACTGCTAAATTGTAATCCATTCTGATCATTTTCTCTATTGAATTTGTTGCTTTCCTCCTAAATCCAATATTTACATTATGTATAAAGGTATTACTGATACAAATTTAAAAAAATAATCCCAAATAGTAATATATCTATGCCGAATTAGCTGAATGAAATGCTAAAATGAAATATGAATAAATGATACAAAAAGAAGAAAAAAAATTGTTTATCAGCTTTCCAAACTTAACAGAACTCATGATTATTCGACTAAATATTTCGAAATGAAGATGCCATTGCCTTATAAGTGCTTAATTTTTATACCAAATAAATAATTTAAAAAATTTATAAAAATTCGTAACAGAATTAATTGACGATTGAAATAAAATTTACCACTGATTCTTAGTCTTTGAGTGATATTAACTGCCCTAAGAAACAGCTCAAAAAAAAAGTGTGCGCACCTTTTAGAACTAAAAGAAATGTGAGTTCTAATGAGCAACCTTTTCCATTCTGTCACAATTTAAATGGGGGCGACCAATCCCGAAAAGCACCTGCTCAATTGGGAGTGGCTCATGAGATGGTTTCTGATCCATATCCATTAGGGGGCATCATGAGTTCACGAGATCAGATCCAAAGATTTAGTTTGGTACCACGGGATCACCAGTTTCATATTTGCCCATGTGGTGATGTTGGAGTTGGCTTCGTGGGGGCTGTGGTGTCCATGTCGCGAACGTAGCTCGACCTATTATGTTTATACCACTATTATAGTTTTGTCGAGCAGGGTGCCATTTCCCGAATAAAATGGCTAGCTGGGTAGGCTTATCGGGCTAATTTAATCTAAGCCAAGGGGTTTTAAGAAGGCCCCGAATCCTTACACCAAGGATTAAGCTAACTAGATGAGGTGCAATAGTGGCTTTAAATTGGAAGCTAGTCGGGACGGTGGCATGCACTTTGTGACGTGTCTACCAACGCTAGCGATCATAAGTATGTTTATACCATGCATTTGAGCCTTCCAGGCAGGTATGCATGTAAAACACTAACTGTACTGTCACAATTTAAATTTTGCAAAAAAACTCTAAACTCTTAAAAATGTTGAGACTCTAGTAAAACGGTATTTAAAAGTTCAACTATCACTGTGCTTACTATAAATCATTTCGGATTAAATGAAGTAAGAGAGATGATTTAATTTAAAAACTAGCAAGTACAAATGGGCAAATGTTAGATAATAAATGAAATTGGGTAATCGAAAGTGGAAAGTATTAGAGATCTATAAATATTTTATAAATAAATTTATATATTTCAAGCATTTTTTAAAGCAACTACAATTCTCACATTTATGTCCAAAAACAAGTGATATTGAAATGGAAAAAAATCAGGATGATCTCTAAAAGGCTGCTTCTTATCAAACAATTTCTTATGCCTAAAATCATTACATCAAAAATACAACTGAGTAATTTTGGTTCGGACTCATCTATTTTTTTAAAGCAACTTCGATAACATAAATTTTGTAAAACTCTTATTAATTACTTTCTTGACTTTTATTCCATTTGTTTAACTTTTAATTTAGATTAAGCACAAAACTTTGATGCATTTTCCAGATCAACTCGCGTCAACTTATTTTAAATCCTTATATATTTTCATATCATGTGTTTTAAAAAAAGATTATAAACAAAAACAAGAAAAAAAAAACATAAATAAAAAAAAAATTGCAGTAAAGCAGTAAAATCCTTGCATAATATTTTACTGAACTATATGAAAGTACTGCTGTTAAAGCTTAGCCTCCTTACAACAATAGTTACAAGTATAAAATTTGATATAGACCTTACCATTACTCTTACTATTATAAACTATAATTTGCTCTATTGTTCTATTTCTATTACATTATTCTCAAAATTATCTCATGTATTGTTCAATATTTTACATGGAAATGCCCCCATAATGAACTCCCTCCCCCCCCCCCCCCCCCCCCTCAAATGTACCTTAAATATGGCTAAATTATTCCGTCATATATATATATATATGAAAACAATAAATCCTTATTACACATACGCATACACATACACCTACACATACACATTATATGGCAGTTCATATTCAAATATTTGAAAATTGTAACCATTTTCTACCTTCTCAATAAAACATTGTCTTTAGGTTAAGAGTAAAGTTCACCAAGGTAGATTTGTACATCTCAAAAAGAGTACTCGGCATTGTATTGAAATTTTATAGAAAAACAAATAAAATTATTGTATATAATTGCTCCAAATGCTTCAAATACTCAACCACATACAACAATTCTATTGTTGTGTGTGTGTATTTTGTACAATTCATCAAAATGTAACTTTCAAATAAATAAACATAAACAAAAGAATGCATGTCTATAGTGGATTTATCTATTTGCATAAAATATACCATAACATCACCTTTACCATCAAATGGCTGTTTAAAAAATATTAATATTAAAGAATTTTGTAACAAATAAAAATTTTGTAAAGAAATAAAATTCTATATACATAATTAATAAAATTTCTATTTAGTTGACATCTAAAAGCCAATTAATATTATTCAATTTCAAATAAAACTCTACTCAAAATATAAAGAGATAAATTTCTAACCGCATAATTCGCAAAAAAAAAAATCGAGAATTACAACTTTCTGAGTTCTGAGTTTGAGTTCTGCCAATTCAGAAATAATATTTTAAAACCGCACAACAAACATGAATGCCTTTGATATTTTAAGAGTCCTAAACCAAATATCATAAATTTAGGTTTAAATAAATGACCGAGATAACATTTGTTCTCAATTAAATTTATACGGTTATCGTGGTTTTGTAACCAATTTGGGGCACTTCCAATATAAATGTACTTGCATAAAAGTGCACTCATAATTGCTGCTGATGTTATTATCGCCATTTCAGTCTAAGCAACTTTAAGAATATTAGCAATAACAATCGAAAGTCCAGATGGCGGCCAGATTTATCTAGATTGAATCAAAATTTCATGCAAATCAAAAATGTACATAATTTGTAGGATTTTTTATACTCTTTTTTCGATGTTTGGACATTTTAATCTCAATCTCAATATGTGAGAGATGGATATTAAAATAAAGATATTTTGTAAATCATTATTGAATTACTTTTTGACATTTTCATATTCCATACTATCCAGCACCTTCCATAACTTTATATGCGCACAACTTTATTTTCAATTTAAAAATAAACTCGACATAATTAATTTATTTTGGAGATTACATATCCCTGTAAAGTACTTTGATATTTAGGAAACAACTAAATACGAAATAAGCCATCGCGGTAGACTATGAAATACCCAACACCACATTTTTATAATAACGTACCTAGAATTGTTAATTTTTCCACATAAGAACCCTATTTGCAAAATAAGTCGTTGTATAAGGCGTTGTCTTAATAACAGTCTAAACTTAAGCAAAATTAGTTCCGGCCGTCTTTGGGCTAAATCAAGCCTACATGCCCAGTTTTATTTAAGTAGCTTCAAAATTGCGCTCTGTACTTTCACAAAAAATTTACAGGGACAGACAGACAGACTTAAGTTAAATAAGGAAATAAATCTGAATAGATCCGTTCAGTAAAAGGCGGTCTTATTGCCACACATTTTGGCTGTTACATAAATCCGTGGGAACTCTGTATCACAAAAGGTGTAGGGTATAATGACATTTATATATTTCTTGTAAGCCAATTCCATACTTTGAAAATTTTAAATAGAGTTGAGAATAAATAATATGAAGGGAGTTAGAGCAAAATAATGCAATAAATATATTACAAGTATACAAAAAGAATTCATCAGCAAATTCAAACTCTTTCAACAAATTTTTTCAAAATAATCCATTTAATTCATTTATAGAATTAACTTTTAGACATGAGCTTAGGGATATCTGTGTAATGGATCCATTTATCACAATAATTTATGCTGAAGACTTCACAATAATTTTTTAACTATTTTATCTCTAATTAACTTTTTTAACAGGTCTGCTCCATTATTTCTCTAAATTTTCACTGGTACAAAATCAAACAAATTTAATTAAAATGTACAATACAACTAATATAAAAATAATAACAACAACAATAATAATAATAATAAGAGAGAAGGTTAAAATTATAAAGAAATTGAAAATAAACACACGCAAAAGTAGACATAAATTCCAAACGGCCAAATCAGAAAGAAAAAATAGCAAAATAATCTTATAAAATATAGAAATAGAAATATTTAAAAAAAGCGAGAAAAAAAAACTCACACAATAAATCTTAATGAAAAAATATGTGTAAAACAACAAAATTTCCAAATAATTTTTGCAGAAATTTTTAATTTTATAAAAAGCTTATTTTACTTCTTATGAAACAATAAATATTTTTACTCTTAAATCTGAATAAAATTATTATCAAAAAAAAAAAAAAGAAACAACAAACAAAAAAAAGAGAAAGTTGATGCGGGGAGAAAGAAAATTTTTATCCAAATTATGCATTTCAGCTTTTTTTTCTGTTTTTTCACTTCCTTATTGCTCGTGTTTTGTTTACTGTTGTTATTTTAGACTTTGTTTTAATTTTGCATATGACACTCAAAAATATATCTTAAGCCAAACGTTTCATACATTTATTATATATATATAAAAATATGTAAATAGGATTCACATAGTTCATTAAAACATGAAAAGCAAAACAATAATAAAATAATAAAATTTTTATGTTAGTTATTCTTCTTCTTGCTATTTAAAATACATAATCATGTAGGAAAAAAAAAAGAAACTAACTAAGACCAAACTATTTTCCAAAACTATTTATAAATATAATTCATTTTTCCTATAAATATATATATATGTATATATATGTATATATATATATACATATATATATATATATGTAAATATGTATTAAACATTTCAATAAACATATTTATCTAGTTGAAAGAGTGCCTGTGCCAGAAAACTCAGCTGCTTAGAACCATGAAAATTATGTGAGATTGAAATTTTGACTTATACATAAATATATATAGAAGTATTTGAATATATTTTTATACATACATATTTATAAATAGCATAAAAAGTTATAGTGTAAGTGTAAATTTGATATATGATATAAATGCAGGTAAAGGAAAACTAAGGCACACGAGCCGCCTACTTTTTTCATGGTGCCTTTCTTTTCTTGTTAAAGTTAAATCTTTACTATTTTGCATTTTCATTAACCCAATGAACTATTTAAAGAAAGAACCATTTTCAAAAAGTAAATAAAAGTCTAATTCTTCTATACGACTCTTTAAAAAGTTAGCTCTTTCTCTATTGCCAAGAAATTAAGGCATTAATTCAGGTTTATTATGGAAAGCATTAGTTAGGGGCTTAAAATTAGTATTAAAAGTAAAAATATAAATGAATGATATTTAACAAATGAAGATTATTGGATTATTGAATAAAATGTTAGGCCATCTCTGTATGCATGCACGTTTCCACCATTGGGCCTTTGAATACTAACATAAAATTGAATATCATGATGATGATAATAATGAAGACAATAAAAGAAGTCAGAAAGAAGGAAAATACAATTTACATGATCTCTACATTCGTTCCGATTACTGTTTAAATGAGTTTTTGATTGTATAAGGAAACCTTAAAATATCTGCATGTTCCTTCTTCTTTATGCTAAATAGAAGGAAAATGTATTTAAATGGGAAAACTACAAACAACAACAGAACAAACAAAATAAAGAGAAAATAACAATAAGTAAAAAATGTTTGGTTTATTAGAGCCGACTCTTGAATACTCAACTCCAGTTCATTTAAGATGATTAAAATCAAATAAGAAAGTTTGAAACGAAAAAAAAAAAATGGAAAAAAATTTTGTAATTTTTTAATTATTGCAAAATTTCATTATGTGAAAGAAAATCTAAAAAAATGAAACTATCTGAATCAAATTTGGTAGCCATATTTTTTATGTTAAAATTAAACGCAAAGGCAACTTTCGCTAAAATATATTCAAAATTGAAACTTTCCAAAAAGCTTCATTATAATGGAAAGTCATAAAAATAAATCGATTAGGACCAAACTTATGGTTGACTTATGTTTTCTATGTTAAAATATGTTTAAAAAAAAAAAAGGCGATATATAGGGCGTTCGTAAATATGGGTACAGTTTAACCATTTTCATTATGATTTGTTTACGGACCAAAATACATCCATGTACCAAATTTCATTAAAATATCTCTAAAATTGCGACCTGTAGCTTGCACAAGGACATACGAACAAGAAAAGCTTAAATTAACCCAAAAAATGTTTCTGAATCAAGCTGTATAATAAAAGGTGGATCTATGTCAACTTCTTTTGAGTGTTACAAATATCTGTACAAACTTATAATACCCTATAGTGCAAGTGATATAGGGTCCAATAAAAACAACAAAATACATGAGAAATAATGCTAAATATTTCAAAGTATGTTTCCTTTTTTCTCTTTTTTTTTTTGAAATATATAGGATTTAAAATATATTGAAATTTGCAAAAGTTGTTTGTGGCAGTTGGGCTTAAGAGCCCACCAGAAGATATAAATTTCATACCGACTTTGTCAAAAATTGTTTTATTTTAACGGTTATTGCAAATTTTAATTGATTAACGCTTTAGAGAAGTCTATTCTAATGACTAGAACTTTTTTGTATTGAAATTAGTTGGAATATAAAACATAAAAAAAAAACAATATTTGGTCTTATTTCAAGTATTTTTTTTAAAAATTTCATATATTAAAGCAACTGTTACCAAGTTTAATCCCATTTAATTATAATGCTCGTATAACTAAAGTTAGATCGTAATTATTGTTAACATAATTTTTTTTTGCCAAAATACTTACAAATGAAAATGTAAAACAATTATTTAATAAAAAAAGAGTTCATTTTGTTCATTTCTAATATCACTTAATTAATAGACTAAAATTCAATTAAGCTGCTTTTAAACGATTATGGTTTCTTATAAAAGAGATTGACGACATCACTTTAATTTTCAATTATGTATAACTCCAAATTACTCCCAATCATTACTTTTCACATCTCATTGCTGTCGCTTGCTATCTTCAATATACTCTTCAATTTTTGGGGTAAAGTTTATTCGAAATTTTTGGTGGCAAAGTCAAAAAGTCTTGAGATAAATCTATCTTTCATTATATCAAAGAAATCAAAATCACCTATGAATCTAACAACTTTTACTACCACTTCATAAAGCTTATTATTTGATATACATGATTAGTGCTTTAAATTTAATTGAAATCGTGCCCTTCGGATCCTTTCTCTTATTTTTCAAATCACTTGTAAACCACAATTTTCTATTGTCTCTCATTTTCTTAACTTCTTGGTGCAATTAAGCAATGTGATGTACTTTGTTTAATGATTGACCTCGATCGGCTGTGGCTTGTTTTATAAAAAGGTCCTGCAAAGGACGAAAGGATAAAACCCTGAAACTGTGTTTCATTTATAGAGATTTTCTTTCCAAATACATAAGAGATCTTTATGAAACCAACTTTTTATGAATCTTTACTGAGGGTTTCTCAATTTTTAAGAAACAACAATTTTGGAAATCTAATAACTGCTCTTATATCGATTTCGATGTACCAATTGTTATAAAATTATATTATAAATCAACAGCTGTAAAAGACCATTCAATAGTTACATTTTCGCCATTAATTTATTCCATCAAAACCATGTTTCTTATTATATTGTAAAAAATATCACCCTCTAAATTGTGTTGCATGCTTGATCCAAGTTTATTGTAAGACAAATACTTCATAAAAAACTTTAATGTGGATTAAAATTATGAATGAATTTCACTCCATTTAATATCCTTTATTTGTCTTTTATCTGTATGTGTAAACAAAATAGTAAAACATAAATAATGAAATAAGTACAGAAATATAAATGTGTGATATATTTGTAAAAATTGACAAATTTTATAAGTGTTAGATAGTTATATTAAATTCTTGTTGTTAAAATAATAAAGTAATAATGGCAAGCAATCATACCACCTGAAGACTAAGTGGAAATAAGTTTATAGCTAAAACACTATTACAACTTTACTAACACTAAAACTTTTCAAAAATAAACTTAAAAAAAAAACAAAACAAAGCAAAAAAATGAATGAGAATAATTTAACTTAAAAGTTTTCCATTTTGTTCTCTTTATTATTATTATTATTATTATTATTATTATTATTATTATTATTATTATTATTATTATTATTATTATTATTATTATTATTATTATTATTATTATATTATTATTATTATTATTATTGTTGTTGTTGTTGTTGTTGCTGCTGCTGCTGCTTATATCTTATATATTCGAAGTAATTTGTCAAATAAATTAATAGAAAAAAAATTATTGCTGGTGTTCTGTTCTCCTCTATTCCATCGGTTCTTCTTCTTGTTTTTGCTTCTTAGTCTTATTCTTATACGTTTTATGTTAGTTACATATTTTATAACTTTAGTTTTCTTAGCAATTATTTATGATAAAGTTGTGAGCATATATTTTCATTTCTCATTGTTCATTGTGTATTCAATTCTTCTATTAATATTATTATTACCAGTAAATGTTTTTCTTCCTTTCAGCTTCGATGTGTACTCCATGGCGTATGAGTTACTTTAAATAGATAATAAACCAATATAAAGCAGAGTATATGGAATAAACATGACATGATTGCAGCTAATAAATCTTCTAAAGAATTTTCTTTTCTTTTCTACTTTGATTGCTGCAATCAATCGATTCAATGCTTGATATTTATCCCTTTGGCGCTATTAAAAGGAATGAACTAAAGATGAAGTAAGTACCGTGCCACATACTAGAAAACGGAATGCCGTAACTTTGAGAGTTGTTTATAAAATCTTTGGTTTAAATTGCTCTGCATAAGATATATGATGCAATATTAAATATGGTTTCAAAAAATATCAAAATTGATCATCGTACTCAAGTATAAAATTAAATAATTCAACTTCATAAAACTTTGACATTAATTATTTGAAGTTTATAAAAAATTTTACCTAAAAATCATACGTATGCACTAACAATATCGCCATATATATGACATATCTATAACAAGTCTATATACAACATAATAAGTCTATAACTTATTGACTCATGGGTTTTATACATATACATATGTTTAGATTTCCATTTAAGTTATATTTATTTTATTCTTTAATGCCTGAATGAACTAGTTCAAGCAACAACAAAAAGGCTGGCAAAATGAATATAACTTAAAAATCTATTTACATAAATTTTCATTTTTTTGTAAAATATCTTCTCATGTAAATATGAACCTCTTTAAATTACTATCATTCTTAAGAATTTGAAAAGTAAATATTTTAGTATGTGTTTCAGCATAAAATACTTTACTTCCTAATAATGATATAATAGATGTAATAAATTTATCAAAAAAAAAAACGAAAAAGCAAAAAGAGAAAATAAATAAAATATATATAAAGTTATTTTTGTTTAGTTAAAATTTTATAAAAAAAAAAATTCAGAATATTGAGAATTTTCAAACAAATGGAATTTATTGTAAAGTTGCATAAATATCCAAAAAGAAAAATGATACAATTTTCTAATAAAACTCAATTACTTTTTTTAGTTTACACAGAGAAAGGGAAACAGAATAATGTTTCTTAAACGATTATTAAAGTTTTACCAAAAAACTTAAGTAAAAGATTTTGCACAAGATCCAAAAGAAAGTTATAGAATCGTATCCATAAGAAATATTTCTTATTTTAGTGCATATTTCTAGGCATATTTTCATAAAAACATTTTTACATCATAAACTATTTATAGGACAATCATTTCGGCGAGATTTCATGTTTGAAAGTTTAATTTGAAAATGAAAGTGAACATGAAAAGAAACCTTTAAAAATTTATATATAAATCTTTCTAATTTCAGATATCAATTGGAAGATTCTTTCCATAATAACACAGTACATCTTAAACATATTTAATCTCATTTTAAAATATTTTTACAATTTTTTCTAGCATATTTAATTATCGTACGTATTTACTGATTTATTATAATACATAAATATTCATATGAATTCGCTTACATAAGAATTCCATATATCTCACATTTCAATAATATTTTATTTATTTAATCCTTTTTTTTTATTTTCTATTACTTGCGCATCATTGTGCACTTACATAAAATAAATATTAGGAAAATGTTGTAGACTTTATGTTTGATGGAATTATAAAAAATATGGAAAGCTTCTAAAAGGGCAACTCGAAATGGATAAAAATAAGTAGACAAAAGACATAAGAAACAAAAAAAAAACAGAAAATTTAAATTGATTTATTTGTGCAATAATTCATCCATTAATAGATTGTTATTCTAATTCATTTAACAGAATACAAGTGAATTAAATAAAAGTAAATATATAAAAATTTATTATAAATTTTACTTTTTTTTTTCTTAAGTTATACAAAATTGATATCATCTTCAAGTACAAAATAAAAAGAGGCATCATGGAAATCGTCTTAAATATCTGAAAGTTACTGATTATGTAAAATGCATTTCAATATTTGACGTTTACATATTGATTGCTCAATAAGTTTACGGAATTTTGTTTTTGCTTTTCTTAAGACAAGTACTTTATTCTTTTATTTTCACTTCTTGAAATCATTGAGCAAATATTTTATTTAACTTTACTGACGTTTATTGACTTTTATTACCTTTACTTACATTTATTTACTTTTATTTACCTTTATTTACCTCTTTTAGCTTTATTTACCTCTTTTTACCTTTATTTACCTCTATTTACCTTGATTTGCATATAAATAAGATCTGGCCAAACCAATCAAGTGCAAATAAATGTAAAATGATAAAATTGATTTTAGTACGAAACATTTATGAAGAAAGAAAAAGTCACAAAATATAATTACAACTAAAAATCGAACACCATGTAAAAAATATTACATTAAAAAAATATTATTCTATTGAAATATTAATTTAATTAACTTTGTTCCGTTAAATTGATTTTTTCAATTTTTTACTTTTATTTATAAACGCGTAACTCTAAAGGAGCATTCCATTTAATAATATTCCAATAAGGAAATAGGAAATTTAAACTGAAAATTTCTTAATTATGATTGATTTTATTGAATGTTTTTTTAATTTTGCTTTATTCTCGCTTTTTTCTTTTTTACATTTTACAGTTGTTTAATCATTCTTTGCGTATGGGCAAGTGAGCGAATGAACAGATAACATCTGGAGCCATCTTTTTTTAATTAACGATGATGGATCGTAAAATAATGTATGACTCTATCTCTGGCCGTTTTTATTACGATTGGAGAATGCAAGAATCTATTTTTATTTTATAATTTAAAACATTTACATACATTTGATTTTTTTTAAGATACCAAGAGGCACTGTAGACCTCAATTACTTTTCCTTTCTTCTTTATGTCAATATTTTAGGCGAAGGCGCAGTACGTAGTGTGTACTTTCATAGAACACCGGTTTTGTCCCATCAGGTTGTTGGAAAATGCCCAGTGACTCCTAAATGCCCGATTTTAGAAAAGCATTTTGAGATCCCTTAGTACATTTGAAGCTCAGACTCTCTTTGAGGCTTCATATTACAAAGTTATAGATGCGACTACTACAAAAATGTTTCGAGTTTCAAAACTTCAACTTTTTATATATCTATCTACCCAAAACAATACTTTTCAGAGTTGTTAGATCTAAAGTTTTGATTTGATTTCGAATTTCAACTATGCCTTGGTAAACTCTGCCTTTTTCTCTTCCATTTTAAACATACTTTTCTTTTAACTTATCTATGAAGTTTTTGTTCTGAACCATGAATTATGAGTTATGTAAGATATGTACTAGTTGAATACAACAGATTACAAAAATATTTTTACAAAATTTTGTGTTTTTTTTTTGTCACCTTAATTTGAGATCTTTTTTTCCGGTTTCCGCTTGCGGCATACCTTTGACATATTTTCATTAATATTTATCTTTCAAAGAGTCATTATTCTTCACCCTTTTGCCCTGCATTTTTTTTTTTTTTTTTGGTCACTCATCAGCCAGGCAATTTGACTTAACAAACCAATATGTCTTCTTTTTTTCTGTTTTTGAAGCTCTCTTTTTTTACGCCACCATGTAAATTGACATTTCTTTTTTTTTTCAATTTATTTATATTTGGACAAATATTGAAATCGTAACAAAATTTTTAACACATTTTACTCCATTAACAAGTTAGACTTATTTTGATATGAATATTGATAAAAGTGGAATCGTATTCATGAGCACAATTTGTACATGGAATGGACCGTTTAGGTACTTCTAAGAAACTTCAAATTTATATATTCTACAATTTTTGAGAATAAAGTTATTGTACTCGGGGAATTTGGGTTAAATCAAGTTTGTTATTATTTAGAAAGATTTATTAATTCCATCTTAATATTGTTCATTACAACAAATTAATCAGGCCAGAATGAAAAGTCAAAGAACTTTTTAAATACAAAAGGTACTTTGCAAGTCGTATAAATACAATTTAAAATAATCTATTTATTTTTGTTAATCTCTCGACTACAACGACTGTTACTCGTAAAATTTTCAGTTTTATACTTTTTTTCTTAATATTTTCATATGGTTACAGTGAGTCGTACGTGTTATAGTTGAACAGATTTACAATTTGGTAAATTATCACTAAAAGTATCAACACCATAAACAGACATACATATACATACATACTTTAAATACACCATTTCTTAGTTAAATCAAAAAAATGGGGTTACTTTAGCTGGTCGCTTAATTTTTTATAAATGCTTCAACCAATGCTTCAAAATTGATTTACAATATAAGAATCGATCTTATGAATCGATCTAATCAAAATAAAATAACATTTTTCAGACAATAACAACAAGTAAGAGAAAGATATTTGTTCTTTGATATCATCATAATTGTTTAAAAACATTAACATAAACTCCGTTTAGAATGAACAATCCATCAATCAGTTGAAGATTTTTATGCATTTGCAATAACTGGGCAAATAAAATCAACGAATTATTTAAGGCAGATATAAAACTTTAAATGTTCTCTAGTACTGCATTTTGAATTTATACAAAAGTGAAGAGTGCACCCGTTAAATGGTTAAGAACCCTTTATTCATGTATCGTATTGATAAAATTGATTAAAATAAAAATCAGTTTTTCATTTTCAAGTTATGTTAACATTCCATTCCAAAATACATTTTTTAGAAATGGTGAGATCTTTAAGAAAATGTGTATATTTAAGAATTTTGTTGGCACTAAAAGCTATGCACTAAAATTTATAAAATGGCAGGATTACATTGGCATGGCCACCTGAACACCACTTTTTGTACATTTCTTTATGCTGATGGCTTAAACTGAAACAAAATAGGAAAAAAAAACCACAACAAAAAGTGAAATATTAAAAAATGTAAATAACATTTAGCCAAATGTGTTATTTCTTTTTTTCCATTTTTTTTTTTTGTTTTGTTGTTATTCAACTATAAATTACGTTGAATAAAACATATTGCCTTGTATTTGAGAAGACAATGCAATTAGCCTAAAAGTATGCTCGATATTTTAAAACATTGGATATATATAAAAGTTAATTACAGAGATTTAGATAAATGATTATAAAGATAACGAAAGTTCTAAAATTTCATCAATAAAAACATCTGAATCAATATTTCTTTTTTCAAACCTTCCAAACAGTTAACTCTAACTATTAAAAAGAGTTTAAATTTTTGTAGCAACTTGTACGCAATGACTTATAAAAGTTTATCAGTTCCATTTCTGTATTCTCTTTATTTCTTTCTTCTGCTTTACATACAAAAAAATGGCAAAAAAATAAACATTGCAGTTGATTGTACTTAAAACTTAAGGTAGAGTTTACTTGTACTTGTATTTGTACTTGTACTTGTACTTGTAATACAAAATAAAAACCATATCGATTGTAACATATAGAATTCTTTATCGCAGACATAATATAAACATTAATGTCTATATTTTGAGCACAATTTTCCTTTAAATTTATTTTATAAAAATCTAAAAATCTATAAATAGAGATGTTAAAACTTTACGATAGTCTACGATGCGACTGAACAATATTTTATGTAATAAATAAAACAAGTGATTTAAGAGTGAATATAACAAGAATAGCACTAACAATAACAATAATAACGATAAAATAAACAAACATTTAATCAACTTAGTTTTCTGTAACAATTTTGAACCCAAAGGGCATTAACAATAGTCTTTCTCTCTGGATACGAAATGTTTGTGCGTATCTACTATTTACACAAAATATTGTACATTTCATAGTCATATATATAAAAAATAATAACAACATCACAGACAATCAAAGCGCCCAGTTAAGTATCCTACATTATTTCTTTAATGTGATTAAAATGTCAATAAAATCAAGTGAAATTAAGAAAGCAAAAAAAACTTTTGAAAGTTTCATTGAGTTAAGATTCAAATAATCTAAGCTAATCTAAACCAAATTAATCATTTTCATTTAACAATCTATTTGGAATGATTCTCATTAACAAAGTATAGAAAATTACAATTTATGACAAAATTTAGCCCTATTTTGGGGTGCAACTCGTCAAAAATGGCCTCAAATCAATATAAGCCCACATGTTAACTTTCATTTGAATATCTTAAAATTGGCGTAGATATCAAGTGCTCAGATTGACAGACAGACAAATGATTAGGCGGACCAAAATATAAACAGAAGTTAAACAAATGATTTAGAAATTAATTCTTAAACAATCGACCTAAGAAAAGTTTAATCCATTACAAACTTTCCTCGATATTACATACATTTACACAGACACATGTAGGGTGATACATATTTGTACATATACATTCTTTTATTTTATTTAGAGAGTAACATTTTCTCTGCTTTTGTGCTCTTAAATAAATATTTTTCTATTATACCGTTCTGTTTTCTTCTCTTCAAGGCATCCAATAATCATAATATTGTATCAAAAAAGAAAAAAAAAGGCAAACTTTACTCAAAACATTAGCCTTTTTATTTGTTTGTTTTTGTTTTTTTTTTCGTTTTCTCATTCAAAACTTTTTTGTAAAAGTTGTATATTAAATTTATTAAAAGTGATGCCTTTAGAATTATAGAGTCTCTATTGGAGTGGAGTGAAGACGGGTGGCTTAGAAATGGTCCTTACAAATATTATGACTTTATTATTAATTTACAATTATTTTATAACTTTTATGGCCCAAATCTTAAGTAAGATGAAATTTTAAATCAATTAAACAATCAAATGAGAAAAGTTGGAGATAAAGAAAAATTGCCACGTTGCATGTTACATAGAAAATAATTAGAATTTACAATTTAGTATATGATTCTATTGTTCTTTCATTTCCAGTGTTACAAAATAGAATTAATTATAATTGTTAAACATTTCAAATGCAATTATTTCCATCTTATAATTCATTCAAATTGATGCACTTTAATTGAAAATGGACAAATTCTTTTCAATGGCCATGTCTCAAATTATATAATAATAAACAAAGAAGCTTAGAAGAAGCAGCATAGAAGAAGAAGAAGAAGAAGAAGAAGAAGAACCAAAAAAGGAATCTGGAGACTTTGATATATGATTTCAATGTTTAAAGTACCTTCGAAATTATTTGAATAGTAAATCGTAATGGGCTCAATATTTAGACATTTTCTCTTAAGCTACAAATTCCAGTCATTTAAATCATTTTTAAAGATATCTAAAATTTTTTTTAATAAATATTGAATTCTTAAAATTTCTCTACAAAATTTATATTTTAGCACAAATTTCAATGAGCTTGTTAAGATTATAACGATTATGCTCATATAGAATTTAAAAATCGAGTAATTTATTCGAACTTTTTATAGAAATATTTAGACAATATAATTTTTGTACTTTTACTTCTCTAAAAGTTAGGCAAAACTACAATTTATCAAATGAATTTATAGATTTTCGAATTAAAATTTCTTTTATACGCCTCAAAAGAGAATAAATTCATATGAAGAATTAATGTGTGATAGATAAAGTGTTGTGTCTTCCTCTTCTCCTAAAATTAAACCTTAAGGGTGTATTAAAAAAAAAGAAGAAAGAAGAGCTAGACAGAACCATCATCATCAACATGAAAAATTTTACTTTTGCTCTGTCTTTTCTTTTTTTTTTTTTTGGTACATTACTAGAAAAGTCATCGTTTGCTTACCTGACTCAAGAGAGCTTAACTTAACTCTCTTTAAAGTTGTAAGATTTTGCTCATATTGAATATGATTTTATTGTATAATTTAAGAAAATTATTTCCATTGTTATTGCTATTGTTATTTTTATTATGCTTTCCTTTTTGTATCTCCTTTAAGTTTTTACATTTGATTTGTCATACGTTTATTGACTCATTAGATGATTTCCATTCTTATTAGCTATTGATATTCGTTAACATTATTCGTCTGTTTAATCGTTTGCTCTGTCTCTGTCTATTTTTTGCTTGCTTACTTGTTTGTTTGTTTATTTTTATTTTACAATACAATTTTCTCATGATTACATTGTGAATGAATTGTTTGTATTTCGTACTTTGTGTATATAACAACGAATACAAATACTACTATTCCATCAGACAATTACACTAACAATTTTGTATGCGCTCACAGTTCAAGTTAATAACTACATATCTATATATATCTCTCTCACCCTTTCTCTTTCTCTTTCCAGCTATTTTCATATGAGTGATTCTTTCTTTTATCTTTTGTTAAATTGCCATCGAAATATTTTGTTAGATATTCTATTGCGTACACTTTATAAATATTCTCTTTTGAACTCTTTATATGTGTTTGTTCTTGTATTTGTATTTGTTTTTGTATTTGTATTTTGTATTTATGTGTTACTTGTTTTTGCTTATGTGTTCATTTAGAAAACTGTGTAATAAACCCCGTAACAATTATTTTAATAGTCACTACAATTCTACAAAAATTGCATGAGAAGTAAATTCAGCTGCCAAACAAAAAATTCTCTACTATTCTAGTTTTTTCTTTTTTTTTTTTTTTTTTTGTTATATATATTTAAACGTCCATCAGATCTATCTAAAATGATACGTATCAATTATTTAATACTTTTCTAAATACAAATAACTATAAAATGTGTAAAAGAGCAATATCAAACTGTAATCAAAAAATGGTATAAAGAGGATTTTTATATTCTAACTTATAACTAGTACCAGGAGAAATTTGTTGAAATGTATGTAATGCCTAGAATGATTTGAAATGGAAACAATTTTCGTTATAGAATCAATTTTATTGTGTCGCTTTCTGTATGAATTTAAATCTATCCGTCCGTCCATCTGTCCGTTCATTTGTCCATACATCTCTATCTGTTCTTCTATCTATCTGTTCGTCCATCTGTCCGTCCACTTGTCCATCTCATGTGCGTCTATAGAAATTAGCTGTTTCAGGCATGGATCGCATGTTTATCCTTAATTTAAAATCCAATTTAATTGAATTTGTGTAAGATCTGAGATCAATTAGTCCTTTTATAACGGCCTATTTTACAAAAAGAACAAAAATCGAAGTATTAGAAAATTTTGCAAATTTAAACATTTTATAATGTCCATTGGCCCAGAGTAATTATTTAAGCAATGAACCAAAGTTTTTGCAGATCCATCCATTTGTTAAGCTTCATCAAGTTTTTTCGCATGAATTTTGTATGATTTATTTACAAAAGTTGGAACTTTTTGCTACATAAAGCCTTAAACTTATCAAAAAGATGCTTTCTATAAAAAAAATGGCGTCTCTCTGAATATCACATAACTCTTCTCTGACCATAATTTTCGCCACCATATTTGTTCTCTCATCAAGAATTAATGACTTTATTCAAATTAGTACAATTACTCAACTTATTTAGATATTCCTACAAAAGTTCTTAAAATAATCTTTGGAGAATCATTTTCAAATACTTTTAACAATATAATTATTCTTGTATAAGAATCATTATCACAGTTATTTAATAGCAATTATTTGTAAACGATTGCTCTTTACATAAATGAAATTTTTTATTTTTATTATAAAAGAAGTTGACAAATGACTGAATTAATTGTTCTAAAATCAAAAGATTTTCCAAAAATCTTTAGCGAGCAACAAATAATTTTTGCAACTTTTAATTGATTCGACAAAGCATCTAACTAAATTGAACAAATCTAATTTAGTTAAAATAAGTTTAAACAAAAAAGAAAAAGTGTTGAATAATATAAAATAAATTTATAATAAAGAAAATTACTCGGCTGTCAAACTCTCTGTTAAATCATTTCATTTATATTATTATTGTTAAAACAGAAACAAAAAACGTAAAATTAAAATAAACAAAAAAAAAATAAAATTAAGAGAATAAAAATAATAATAACAACAATAGAGAGAACAATTGCAACAACTATTAAATTAAAGATTCATAGAATTGATGTAAAACATTTCGATTTAGTTTAACAGTTATCCATCCTAAAACGCTCCTACAAATAATGTAAACTATTAAACTACATTTTTCTTCCTCTTTTTCCCTTTTGTTTCCTTTTTTTGTTTGCGTGCCATGCATAGAATTTTTGTTGTTTTCTATTTGCATTTGCATTTGCATTTGTATTTGAATGCGTTTGTTTTTTGTTTTCTGCCTCCACTTCCTTTTCCTATTTTTTGCTTTACTTTCTTATTCTCTTGTTTATAAAATTCTCGGAATGCTTATTTGTTATGTTTGTTATGTGCTTACTTCTCTTTTTGTTTTTTTCTTTTCTCATTTGTGTCCTTTTTTTTAGGTTTTTCTTTTCAGTTTTTACTTGTTTTGTTTTGTTTCTGGATGTTTGACTCTGGATATTTGTTTGTTTGCTTCTATTGGACGTTTTTTACTGTCATTGTTGATTTGAAAACATAATAGTGGATTGAAGCAGAAAATTATATTTTCAAACAATAACAACACCAATAACAACCACAACAACAACAATACGAATAACAACAAAATAAACAAAGAAAATTCTCCATTTCGATTAAGTTGATTATTTTTGCTGGCATTTGTAATTTTTTACAACTTTTTTTACGGTTACAATAACCCTATAACCCAATCTATATTCATCTCTTTCTCTCTCTCTCTCTACTCTCTTTTTTATACCTACCACCACCCCGAGGTGCATTCATTTTGTCATTATGTTAGTAATACCCAAAAAGAAGCATCAGTGACTCCACAAAGTATAAATATTCCTGATCAACATCAATCAATGTACACATGTCTGTCTGTCCGTCAGCCTATCTGACTATACGTGTGTTGTTAAGATTCTCCCGGTGGCAAGAAAAAAAAATAACGAGCAGGAACATTGAAAGTTACTCTTAAAAATGAGTTCTACAATATCGTTTATCGCCAATGTGCGATGAATATTCAAGATTTAGCTTCAACCAAAATATAATTTTTCTACTTATTCTTTATTATTTTATACTAAACCATACCAAACTTCAAACTCCACTCACCACTCCAGCTTTCTAACTCATTTACCATTTTTTTTAATACGAACAAACACAATTAAAGTGATAACTTTATAATCAATCAAAGCCGATTATTTTGTATTCTATATCAGTTTATAATCTTTTAGTAATATCAAATCGATTTATCAAATAAACGATTTTGTAAAATTTCCAAAAAATTTTTTATAAGCAGAGTTTAAAAAATGAATCGAAACTTAACAAATTCATGTAAAATTTATTTAAATTAGATTTCCTTGTTACACAGAGTACCCTGCGAAGTGGATGGTTCTAAAATATAAATTCTATCAAAATTTTATATTCCGAGAAATAAATTTGTACCCATCAATTTTAGGTTAAATCGTATTTTAAAATATTTTATGCGTTACTCTTGATTCACATTAAAAAGTTTTGTATTAAAATAAGGCAAATGCAATAAATATGGAAAGTGGCCATGCAAAGGAACCTATCCGAAGCATTTTCCATAAGCATATTAAACTAAAATTTTGTCTCTAAAATTTAATCAGAAAGAAATATAAACAGATTTTAGGCATGAATAAATTATTTCATGAAATACTTCATAATTGATAAAAATCTCAAACTCCCAAAACGTATTTAACAATTTAGAATCTTAGACCTCTCTGAATGCTAGCAACAAGCTTTTTATAGCAATCCCTACAAAATAAGCAGTGTAAAGTGTACAAATCTTATTTAGAAATGAATGGAGAATTTCCTTGTTTTTTTTTTTTTTGTTATTATTATAATTTTTTTTTATTCATTTTAGAGATGAGAGTGGTGAAACGTAAGGCCACTATGCGGCTAAAATATATTTTAGACCTCAAATGGAAATGCTTTTAAAACTCAATTTCTGCATTTTATCTATTTTTTCTACTCGTTTCTTTTTTTTTTGTATCTATCTATTTCTCTCTTTCTCCTTTTCTCACCCTTTATCAAACATACACACTTTCTATAATATTACTCACACTGCCCATTTAAATATGTTACATTTTTTCTCCATTTATATGCAATTCTAAGTTTTTCATGTTTGCGGTGAAAGTTTCTAAAGTTAAGTGTATTTGAATATAAAATAAAAGAAATAACTAGAGAGAAACAATAAAACAAAGCAGAACAAAATAAAAGGAAAAATTTTTACAAAATGAAACTTTAATTTCATGGACGATGATGTTGAAAGAAGAGGCAGCCAAAGTGAAAGACAATGAAAAGCATTTATAAAAAGTTTAACCAAGTGATAAATAATTACTGCGAATTTTCTACTTTAAGTTCCAACAAAAAATAAGTTAAAAACGAAAGAAAACCCAAAACAGAAAAACTAGAAAACAAACACAAAAAACTAATGACCTTTCTTTGGAAAAGTAAAAAAAAAAGGGATCAGCAATTATAAGTCCAACACCACCATCACCCCCCCCCCCCCCCCCCCACCTCCCCCCCCGATCACCTTACCCGACCCTTAAAGAAAATATATAAATAAAATTTTATAATCAGACCTTAGAGACCTTAAAAACTGTAATCGTTAAGAAACAAGAAAGTATCTACTGCATTTGGTTAATAAATTTCATTTAATTTACTAATAATTTAATTAAGTGATTATTAAAGAAAAAAATTGTGCAGATTTATTAATGAAATATTTTATAAACAGAACGTAATTAATTAACAAATTAACTCTATCAAATTGTGTAATTTTGAAAGTAATATTTAACATTTAATTTGTAAGATCTATGCTGATTCTTGTAAAAAAATAAATTTTATTTAGAGATCGAAAATCCAAAAAATAATAAAAGAAGTAATCCATAGAAGTACGAATTCCCAATAAATTATGAGATTATGGAATTTACGCCAAATTAATTATTTAGTTGGATCTCTTAGAACTCATAAGCGATATTAAACTTGACACCAATGAGTCAACTCCCAGTTAAGTGGGAAGGTGTTTATTTCTCGAGTCTAATTGCCCTCATTAAGCAAGCATTATGTAAAAGTGAAAGTTTTATCTAGAAGGTACTTTATGGCATTAATTATTAAGCGGAATTTATAAATACCCTTTTCACAAGTTTCAACCATAATTATGAGGGATAATTATGGTTGAAAAGGGTTATATATACCATATAACGGATCAAGATAAACCATCAAATTTTCAACTTTCGCTAAAAACTTAATAACTTTGACAGAATAATTTTCCGCTTTTTCTATTTGCTCTAACTGAAAGAAAAATGTACTGAATTAAGAAAAATTTGCCCGATATTAGAAGTTCAAATAGGCACATTTTAATTTTTGAAAAATTAAAATGTTTAACATAATACAGTAAATACAAGAAATAAATAAAAAAGTCCAAAAGACAATGAGCACACAATGATAAATATAATCCACACATATTTTATGTATGAAGCTTATTTAAGATGCAACTCTGCATGTCATTATTTAGTATTTGAAATTCATGTAAAATTAACAGAATAAAATTTTGCATGCTAAATTGTCTTCTCCTAAATATAACGGCATCATTTAATATAAAATGTAGAAAATTGAGAAATTATGTAAAAATCTTTGAATCAGTTTGAATAGCAAATCAGCCAGTTAACTAGCGCAACCAGCACAATAAAAACATAAGCAAAATTGAAAAAATAAATAAATACATAAAATATAAATTTTATGGAAATACAAATAAAAACTTTACTTTATTTTTATAATTTCAAACATTTCTTTCACTTAATATTTAGACGTTACAGTTAATGTTTCTTTCTTTGGGTTTTCCGTTTTCCCTCTTCCTTTTCCCTTTAGTGGCCGCCTTTTTGGGTAAGGCGATTATTAATTTAAAATGAAAATTCTATTACTTTGCTAAGAAAAAGCAGAACTTTTTAACGTAAACATTTCGTTTAGAACATAAATACAAAGAAGAAGAAATGAAAACTTAAACAATAATAAAATGCGCATATATTTCTTTAAAAGCCATAAGGACAATACACATTCAGGACAAGAAGAAAATACATTACTGGATGCAAAAATAAGAACGCCACTTTATTTTTTTTTTTTTGCATTATACAGTTTGAGAGTTCTTATAAAGCTAAACTTTTGATTATCATCAAATTCTGAACAACTAGTTGTCCTTGCATCCTGCAGTCTGTCTAACTGTGAAGTGTAGGCATTTCATTAAAGCTAAGTATAAAAGTCAGACGTTACATTTGACAAAAGCTGTAGGCCAGAACGTTTAAAGTGCCAGAACGATTAAAGGATCACAAATAAATTTCTATTTTCTATTCAAAAAACTCATTTGTGAGACTACAAAAAATCTAATAAGGAAGGACACTTTAAAATTAGTCATGCGGAATATTCATAAAAATCAAGCAATTCAATACAATTTTAATATATTTCCTTCTTAATTTAATGGACTTCCCTTCCTTAATAAATATTCAAATAAATATATCAAAGATTATCATCTGCAGTTTGATTAATATAAAGTTGAAAAGATGAATCACTTTAAAAGAGATAATCAGACGGACGTACGGATAGGAAATGATTAAATCAAGTCGAAAAAAAGCCGTCCCTGCACTTCGTAAATGCGCACAAAACTTATTTCAACTAAAAAAAGCCTCCCTTCAATTAATTGGTCTCTTTGCAATCTCAAAGTAAATGATTAAGCTAAACATTGATTTTATTATGATTGTTGCATATTTTGAAATGCTTAAAAAATATTAAGCTACCGAAATGAATCTGAATCACTTACAAAAAAACACAACTCTTTCTTTTTTTTTTTTTTTTAGGTCTTTTGGAACTAATCAATTCTTTTCTACATTTATGTTGAAATTTGCCATTTCTAAAACCATTATTAAATTGTATTCAATTATTTTCATTATTGTTATTGTTTTAGTTGCTGTTATTGTTATTGTTATTCTTATTGTTATTGACATTATTGTTAACCGATTTGAACGAAATTAACATCGAATTCCTTAACCATAGAAATAATTGATATAAATTAAAATTTAAATCAATTTCTTCGGTTCAAACAAAACACAATTATACATAATCATGCAAACATATTGATTGTTTAAATGAATATAAATCTACATATATAAACATGTAAACAATGTAAAACTGTGTCATTCTGTAACATTCTGTAACAGGGCCATTCATGCATACTGATATTATTATGTCACGATAACATGTCATTTTAAAGATAATGCACAGAAAATGATAGACATGGAGGAATACAAAAAGACAGAGGAGAGATAGAGAGAAAGAGAGAGTGAGAAAGAGAGAAGGAGAGAAGGAGATAGGGTAGGAAAGAGGGAGAGAGACAGAATAATAAGAAAGAAAAAATTTGTTATTGCTTTTTGTTATTGTTTGTATGCAGAAGAAAGACTGGCGCCTAAAATTATCATACATTGTTGTCAAATTTCTATAAAGAAACTATTCACGACATTCTCTTGCTTCGTTCTTCACTTCATTTCGTTTACTTTCACAATTCTCAATTTCCTGTTGTCTTCTCCGTTTTTTTTTCCCCCCCTTTTTGGCTTTTCACGATTTTCTTCTTTTTTTTTTTTTGAGTGCTTGCTTTATAAAGGAAAGAAACGATATTAAACTGTTTAACAAACCATTGCTGTGATTTAATAATCGTATATCAATGTAATAATAATAACAACAACAACAACAACAACAAAATCATGAAATATTACTTAATTTATATGATTCATTTTTTAGTGAAATTATTTTTAATAATAATTTAATGAAAATTGTTAATTCACAAAACATTAAATCAAATTAAATTAAATTAAATTTTTCAACATTAAGAGATTAATTTTCCGATGAATCAATCAACGAGAGAGAGATTACAAGTAGCTTTCAATTTGATTTCAATTTCATGAGTAATATTAATTAAAAATGTTTAAACAAATAAGCCTTAAGCGAATGTAGCGATTGGATGTTATGAAAAGTTATTTCCATTCTTTTTTTTTTTTTATGAATTTACAAAAACAACAAGTTTTGAGGCTTTTTTAAAAATTTCTTCAAATTTCTAATTTGAATTGTTTCTGCACAAAATATGTTGCATGTGCAACATATGCAAGAAACATTTTCGAAAGAGCGAAATTTTCACCAAAAATTTTTAATTTTATTGATTGATTGAACTCTAAACTTTTTTAATCTTGTTTGTGTTGTCATGTTTCTACATTTTCAATAAACAGTTCAATAGCAATATTTTCCATAATTTTTCATTCCTATAAATATGCCATGAAATGTCAACTGTCAGCATATAAAATGACAGTTGACCAGAAAAAAAAAACGGCATACGCTTTCTATTTTTTTTTTTTTTTATTTAAGAACAAAGAAATTTTATGAATTCATTTTAAATTTTCTTCATTTAATAAACTGAAATAAATTTTGTAAAAAAAAAAAACATAAAAATTCTAAATTTTAATAAATTTCCGTGTATGCACTAAAAATTATTCTCATGTTAACACGACGTGTGTCTCACGTCTGATTGGGACGTTAACGAAGAAGAATAAAAAAAGAATAAGAGAGATGAAGGAAAAAAAGAACGAAGAAGTAGAAGGAAGAAGTATACGAATAAGAAATAAAAAGAATGAAAAGACGTTGAACAACGAGGGAAAAAGGAAGAAACAGAAGGACCAAGAAGGAGAAAGCAGCAGAAGAATGAACAAGAAGGAAAAAGATGGTAGTAGAAATTAGAAGAAATATGAGGAAGGAAGAAGAAGGAAGAATAAGAAAGTAGAAGAAGGAAGAAGAAGAAAGAAGCAGACGCAAAACGAAATAGGAAGGAGAAGAGCACTTGAGAAGAAATGAGGAGAAGAATGAGGAAAAAGGAGAAGAAAAACAAGATGACGACCAAGAAAGGAAAAGACGAAGAATGAAGAAGAAGAATATTGATAAAGACACAAAATAAAAAAAAAGAAATCACCAAATCGAATAAATTATTAGAGATTTTCTTGTGACATAATAAGATCAAGAATTAAATACCTTAAAAATATGAATCAGTCTGCTGTGGCAGATTTCTTTGTCTATGCTACAAATTTGTTGTTGTCCTTTTATTTTCAATTACTTTATACAATATTTCTCTCATCATCATTATTATCATCATCAACTTCATAAAAAGCAGCTTTCTTTTGCTTTATGCGGGAATTGTAAAAAACTTTTATGATTGTTGTTGCTGTTTATTTTCTTTTTTGTTTTCATATTCTCCTAAAATAATCTTTTGATATACTTTTGAGTTGTTTTGTGCTTTTTATAAAATATACATTTCCATAATCCTACAATTGAACGCCTTTTCAATTGATTTCACTTGGAGTGAGGATTGTTTTATTCAAAGTTTTCCTTATTTGTGATGTCATTCTATTTCCAGTGTCTTGTATAAAAGACATGTGCTATTATGCTATTGCTACTGTTGTTATTCTTCTTCTTCTTTTTTTGTTTTTTTTTTGTGTTGGCTATGAATGAAACTTTACTGTTTGCTTTACAAGGGAAGTTATATTAAATTTGTAAACAAGTTCAAAACAGTCGTGATGGCTTCAGAAGGAACCACTTTTTTATGTCACCGTTCAATTCAGAATCGTTTTAAACATCTGTGCTTTGAAAACCGTATAAAAATTTGCAATTGGAGGAGAATCATGTAACTCTCTTTCTTTTAGACCAAACCACATTTTGTGGAAAATTTGAATAGTGATACGAATGTGTAAAAAACAGTTTTGAGGAATATTAAATATTTAAAAAAAAATTAGTTATGTCGAATCATTTTTGGGTACTCTTGCAAAATTGTTTTGCTATTCATTTCTGATATTGCTTTTCTATTGAGTTTCTTTTGTAGGTCTGATATTTCCTCACAGATTGACCTTTTAGAAGAGTTTCTTTTCATATAAATAGTTCTCTTGATTATCAAGCTCTCAATGAATCCAGTTTTTAGCCATTTTATAATTGAAACTTTTGATGCATTAAAATTCGATACATTAAAATATAAAAGGACTTTAATAGAAATCGTTGAAAGTTCAGTCATCGCATCAGTTATTTTGTTCACATATAATTTCCAATAAATCATGGAGCATTATGTTTAGACTGTAAATGGAGTGCTTTATAAATTCCTTAAAGAATTCTTTAAGATTTCTCGCAAATAGAATTTACACACTTATAAATACTAAACGCTTTTAATATTTAGCTTCTTATTTAGCTTTGAAGTGTTAATGATTTTATTTAGATTATGAAGAAGCCTCAAATTGGAATAGAGCATACTTTTTATACTCATATTAGTTTTGTACTTTAGTTAATCCAACAGAGTTTACGGTCTTTAGATACCATGCTATAATTAGATTACATATAAGTTTTTCATTTACTCATACAATCCTGGTTTATTATACTTAATTTATGTTAACTTAATGAAAGATTTTTTTCATTCTTGTTCTTTGCATTTTGGTTTGCTCCTTTCAATTTGTGTATATCAGTCTTTTATGAGCTTTTTTTTCTATAGTTTTATTGACCTTTACCTTGCCTGTGTCAACATATTGCTTTTTATGGATATCCTTAAATATTAACTGTACAGCTTTAGCAGAAAACAATATCAGTATGAACAATTCACTTTGTTACGATTAATGTAAATTTTACTTTGTCAAAATTATTCACGATGTCCTTGTTATGTATTTTTATGGATGCCTTTGAAAATTATGTTCAATATCATTGTCGCATATTATGCAAAAAATGAAAAGGTTTCGAATTTTATTGCTAAATATGGTAAATATTCTTAAAATTTATACATAAATTTATTAATAATTATTCATTAAGAATTCGATGTGTCACATTATTCTAATACACCTTCTGTTCTAATCTAAACTTAAAGCTATAGATATTTATTTATCAGATATCAAAGAAATCAAGTACTTGAGTAAATCAAAACCAAATAACTGATCACTGATTACTTTATAAAAAACTTTTCACTAAATCATTTGAAAAAAAAATGGGGTAAAAACAACAAGAGAAATATGATGAAGCATTTGCTGATGCAAACAGATTCGATTATTTTATATTGTTATTTTACCATAAAAAGTAAATGTAATACCAATCACAAGAAATATGAGCAATTAGTTAAATAAATAAAAATAAAATAAAATGAAAAAAATATGGGAAAACAGTAGAACAAGAACAGTGCAACAAGAAACCAGCCAACAATCAACAACATTTTCAATAAGTAAATCGAATGTTAAAGAAGAAAGTGGAATGTAAAAATTAGAATGTAGAAAATCGAAATATTAAATGAAAATAAAGTCTGCTGCAAAAATTGCAGCAGACTCCACTGACATAGACTCCATAGACACTGATTCTATAAATAGTTGGAACTGCTTTTATGCAAATGTTTCTGCGTGCGTGTGTGTGTGTGTGTGTGTGTGGTTGTGTGTGTGTGTGTGTGTGTTTGTGTGTGTGCGTGTATGCGTATACATGTGTATGTAGTTGGCAGGTGTATATAAATGTGTTAATATAAAATATCCATTTAGTGAAGCTTTTCCTTGGATTTGTTTGCCTTTCATTTTATTATTATTTTCGCTCAATCTCTTTCCTTTGGTTTTTCTCTACATTTCTTTTTTACCTTTTTTTTTCTTTTTTTGATAGATAAAATATATTTCTCATTTTTTTATATGATTTAAGTTTTCTTTCTACTTCTACTTTAATGCCATTTATTTTGTTTTTCTACTTTTCATTTTATAAATTTTTACTCCTTTCTCTATTTGTAATATAAAAAAAAAGGAGCCGAGGAAAGAGAAAATAAACCAAAACATCAAAAAAAAAACATCAAAATAAAACGAACAGCTTTTGTTGTTCAACAACAATTTTTTTTTTTTTACAATCTTTTTTTTTTTAACAATTTTTTACATATTTTATACATGTATGTATGTAAATGGCTGTATGAGTTATTGGGTTGGCAATTAAATGATTGTGAGTTTATAATAAGAATTCATTTCAGTGTAAGTTTTTATTGTATTCCGATAATCTGATAATCAGATTTGAACTGAGTGCATTCATTAACTTCTACTGGATGGTGTTGGCCTTACTGAAAAATTAAATGTTAAAATTAAGTATGAGAAACCTATTTTAAAACTGCCCTTTTAAAGTTGTCACATTTTTTCATAAAATATAACTGAAATTTATATATTTATCTTTCAACAATAAGTAAAAAGGCAACTTCTAACGTTAATATTCACAATTGCTAACATGGCCAACCCAATAGATAGTTAGATAGATTTATCAACATCTTATTGTATTAAAGAAAGAATACAAACAATGATGAAATAGAGTGGCATTATGCTTATTTATTTGATTATTTAAAGAAACATAATGACATTGAATGGATCCTGATTCATTTGGTTTTTATATGTGAAAGTGTACTCTACAACAACTTTCATCTAATCTAACTATTGTTGCTTCTTCAGATTTATTTATTCAATTATTTATTTTATGTGGACTAATTGACAAGTTTTTCTATGCACCACATGCTGTCCACTAAACATTAAATTCATCCGAAAATATGCAGAATGCAACAACTCTAATGAGATTTGTCTTTAATTTAATTTAATTTAATCATATGAAAATCGTTTTATGAATCGGTCAACTAACGTGGTCTCTAACTAATTTTCCTAGAACATTACAAATCATATTTTTAGAAATATTTTAACAAAATGTCTTGGTAAACATTGAATTTATTAAATGTAACTGAGATTAGTTCCAGTTCAACTTACGTCTGCTTTTGTAAAAAGTTTCAAGCGTTAACAGAATATGGGCCTTAAATATATGTCTTGAAGCGCCATTTTAATTTTGGAATATTTTGGTAAGATAAATTCAAATTTTAAATTATCTTTCACATAAAGATTTCATAAAAAAAGGAACACCATGGTATACATTTATATTGAAGGGACATTTATATTGATCTAGATTGAGCGATTTTTTACATTTTCAGGTACGCCATCATGATCGATAAATAAAGCGTATATAAAATCATAAGTAAATTTCAAGTAAACTATCAAATCTTTTTACAAAAAGAGGTCTCTTAAAAATTGATAAATCTGCGCAAATTTTGCACGAAATTTTACCACAATTGAACAAATTAAATCATTGTATTAAATTATTTTTTTTTTTATAATAATTCTCTACAGAGGACTCTTCCACAGTTGGTGGTAAAAATTATTTGTATCTTATTTTCAATAGGACTTATTTTTGCGTCAAAAGAAGCATGTAATATCTTCAGAAATACAGATCTCTAGCATACACAATTAGATATCAAAGCAAAGGAACAGTTGAAGAGACTTCGGACAATTGCTAAAGAATCTGTTGGCATATTTTAAGACCGTTACTTTAAGATGCAGTAAAATGTAATTATAGGACTGGTAATCCTTCCTCCGTTTGGTAAATGCCTTTTATTCTATTTTTTTTTCTTGGATTCCAAAACGATTTTATGTTTCAAATGAACACAAAAGTGTTATAGCTAAGTTGAGCCCCGATCGGTTCGCATTAGTTTCGCTTATTTAAATTGGCTTACATTTTGAAGCAATTCTTTGCTTTTTGTTCTTTTTCCTTGCTTATGATTTTTTTTTTTGTTTTTTCTTTTGTATTTTTTCTTTTTTTAGTGTGCAATTTTCAGCTTTTTATTTATATAAGCAAGTTATAAAGAAAAAACAAAGAACAAGAAGATGAAGATGAAAGTGAAGGAGACAGAAACAAAAGTGATGTAAAAGAGAAACAAGATGGAATGCTATAAAAATTTAAATCTTATTTTAGCTGAAAGCTAATATAAATAAAAACGTGTATCTCTTTTTTTTTACTTAAGGTTGTTGTTGCCTGCCTTTGCATTTTTCACTCTCTCAATTCTCAATGGTGGCTGACTGACATCAGGATACCAACTCAACTTGACAAAGGGCGGTTTTACTGTCTTAGTCATTATATATTTATTTGAATACCTCGATGCAAGTGTTGACTAGCGATGATATTTAACGACACTAATGTTAACAACAACTACAACAACAACAACAACAATAATAATAATAATAATAATAATAATAAAGAGAGTAATAATAATATATAAAAAAAATTACATTTGACTAGGGCCAAGTCCTGGAAAACCACCACTCGATATTACGTTTCAGAGTTTGTTTCGGCGTTTCAGTCACGGATGAAAAATGTAAACAGAAATAAGTGAAAATTGTCAGAAAAAATGGAAATTTGTATGATTTCTGGACAGACATTGTATACTAATGGCCTTTATATCTATACAAATTTTCAGCTTTTTATTCTTATTCCATTTGCAAATAATGAGCAGAAGACCATCAAATTATGCTTAAAAAAATTGAGGTGGTCGCAGTGTATGTTGCACTGTGGGCGTGTCCTTTTACCAATTGTACCAATTTTCAATAAAAAAAAACTGCCTGCAAAAACTTCTAATGTTTTTTCAAATTTAAGCTGTGTATCTCTTTTTTAGACAGATGGACAGACATGTCTAAATCCATTCAGAAGTTGCTTCCAGGATCTCCACGATTTGCTTTTGGGTGTTACAAACATAATGTGAAAATGATTATGCATAAGTAGTGGTTATAAAAATAAAAAATAATAAGCATTATTACACGTCTCAGTCCAATTTGCATTAGGAAGCGAACGGGCAAACGAGCGACTTGTCGAGACTGTGAACGGGTGAACAAGCATATAAAGTGATTCTGTGATATACATATAAATAAAAATGCACCAAATTATCATGACAATATTAATGATAATGATGTTATGAATATGATAATGATCTATTAAAATAATAATAATAATAATAATAGCAGCATCATCATAAATATATCAACGTAAATATAAGGAATAAAAAAAATAACCTTCGCTATACAATTCCATTTCAATTTTAACTGAAAATCTTTCATAAAAAAGTAGAATCGTTGAAAAATGAATTAATATTAAATTCAGTAGGTAAGAAGAAAAATTTGCAAAAATAATAAAAAAAAATACAAGAATTTTCATTAAATTCTTTTACACAATTTTTTTCCTTCAGGCCAACTTTATCCTTCTCTTTTTCTCTTGGATATATATTGCCATACTATTTTCAACGTAGTTTGTATTATCAGCCTTGAAAAATATTTGAAATAGATTTTTCTTAATTCTTTTCATTTACTTGCACACCACTCAGAAATTTCGTGTATGCTAATTTTGTTAAATGTAATTTTCAAAAATGCCAAAAAAAATGAAATCTGACAGATTTTATAAATTATCTTCATTAATAGAAAATTTTAAATAATTCTAGTTATGCCTAACCGTTTATGGGTTTGACTAATTGTTGCAAGCATTCTTGCTATGGCAAAAATCATGCCATCACCTTGAAATTTAGTCATTCTTGCTTGTAAATTATGAATTGAAAATAGATGAAATTGATTCCAGAAAGCGTGCTCTTAATAGAGAACTGTACTAAAAAGAACACTCTCAATTGAAATAAACTTTGTTTAGAGATCGAAAGTTCAAAGATTTTTTCTTATGATATTTTCATTACATTACTTTAATGCCCACATGGCCTAAATTACCAACTGAAAGATGAGAATTACAAAAGCAATATTTTGAATCTTAACATGTAGAATTTTCTTCCATGGCCTACCACGTCTTTTATTTAGTTTTAAAGAAAATTGCCAAACTTTTGTTATGTAAAAAGTTTAATAATACAAAAAATCTAAGAGCAAAAGATATGTGATTACAACAACAATCAATAAAAAAATTGTAAATTATGGAGAAAGTAAAGTTTACATTTTCCGAGGCACTAGCTATTTACATTTAATTACGTTTACTTCCAAAAAAAAATATTGAAAAAAAGAAAAAAAATAATATCGTTCATGTTTAAGTTATCATCTCTCATCTTTAGATCTTAGATAAAATTGCAACAGCAACAACAACAACAACAGCTAGAAGAAAAAGAGCATACATTCAACTTGAAAGAAACAAAAAGAAGAAGAGAAGAAGAAGAATAAGAAAACGGACGATTTGGAAAAAAGCGCCTAAACAAAAGAAAAAAACAAGTAAATAAAAAAATAAGAAATGAAGGAAGATTGAAAGCAAAACCAGCACAACTACAAATATGGCAGATTTGGAAAATTTTTACAACAACAACAAATGAATAAATATTGAATATGTATGAAAGATTGCGTGAATGCCTATGTCAATTTTAATTAATAAAACGCAACTTTTTTTTGCATGCATTTTGGCATTTTTCCGTTTATTATCGATTTCAATTTGTTATCTCTACTTTTAGAAAGAGACTCTTTGAAAACGTTCGAACAAGAATTTAACCTTCAAAACAAGTGCCTTTATTTAAGCCTAAATTATGGAGAGAACTATGAATTGTATTGTAATGGAGTCTTTTGATCAATCTATTTTTAAAATCAATTTGATTAGATTTGACTTGTACTTTTCTTTCTATTTATGACCAGAATATAAAGCGGATTTGGAATTTGAGGCATGTGGAAGCTACTTGAACCTTGAAACTTCACCTTTCTTATAGTTTAAAAAAGTTTTATCAAACCGAATGTACCTTCTGCCAAGTTTCGTTTGAAGAAGAAAGTCCAATTAATTTTAAAGAGCCTAGCCATTAAATCTACATCTAACTCACACTAAAAAGAGTTTAATGAGAATATAAATTATAATCAATCCAATCTATCACAAAATCACAAACAGACCATTGAAATGAATCGAACAATTAAATGAATGCCTTAACTTTTAATTAGAAATCGACCAATTGATGTCAGCCAAAAGTCAGCCAAAATGATGCAATATTAATTATAAAATTCTATATTAATAGCTTATTATTTGCGGGAATTTATTTTCTTTCATATTTAATAAAAAATTTATTCATTAGATTTAAAATGAAAGAAAGAAATTATCTTACCTGCCAAATTAAAGTTTAAGTTGGTTTAATTTCAATTTTCTCATTAAGGTTTCTTCACAATTCATTTTATTTACTTCAAAAAATGCAAACCAGCTAAAAACTCTTTGAACGCACTTTCAAGTTTAATTCATATAAATTTTTATACAAACAAATCTCTATCTATATTTATATATGTATGTATGTATATAAATTCACATATACATATAGAAATTTATATATTTATCGAATATGTAAACTCTCACTTTTCATGGTTCTAGGCAAACGAACATTTTTTGATGATCTTTTCCCTTTTTTTCTTTTATAAATCTAATCAACATAAATAATTGTGAAATCACTTTGCAAGAATTTCTGTTTTGTTTTTTTCTTATTTTCTTTTAGTTTTGTCTTCTATTTATTACACTTTATTAAATTATACATATTTCATGCAATTATAATTTATTTTATTTGCATTAAATCATAAGAAAATATCTCATTTGTTCTATGGCGTTTCAATAATTTCCATCAGAACGTGCGAACCGTCCACCATAAACTGACCGAAACGACAAAAAATTGTAAACTAAAGCACGCGCCTCGCTTTTCTTTATTCTTTAGTTGTTTTTAACACGTTCAATTATTCGTGTGGTATGATGCAGGACAATTCAATACAACTCAAACATAAACCAAACACAAACACGTATCAAACGTAATAAGGATGAAGAATATTTGTATGTTTAATGTAATTAATGATAAAAGTGGAGAAACATAAAAAAAGCCGGCTAACAAAAAGGATAAATGTGAAGGTAACTAATAACATGAACAATAATAATAATAATAGTAATTAAATATTTCCTAAAAGTTAGAAGCTGTAAGTTAGAAAAAGCCTAGGAATCATTATTATGTAAATATTACCGTTATATTATTACTCTTTAGCGAAAAACAATCAATAGTAGTAATAAATAAATTTGAGAGTTTAGAAAACATCGAAACCATTACTCTCTCGGAAGTAGTTGAATTATATATGAACATATAAATACAACACCTTTATACACACATAGATGGGTTGGAGTTGCAAGCACATATACAATCAATACATGGCAACAAAATGTAACAACATACAACTCTACTGACTCATATTGCTTCTTTTTGCCTACCTCTTCTTCTTCCATTTCTTTTTTATCTTGTTTATTTATTTATTTTTTCTCTTTTTTTTTGGAGATTTAAGTCAATATTTTAGGGTGACTGTATTAAGTTTGTTCGATTATACATATACATTATATATTTATATATATATATATATATATAATATATATATATATATATATATAATATTTTAAGTAAAAAAGCATATATTACAAGGGTGTTTGATCCATGTAAGCATGCATCGATAATTTATGAGAGATTAACATTTTACGGTTTTTTAGTTATTTATTTGGAATATTCGTTTATTTAAAAAAATAAAATTACAAAAAAACCTAACAAAGCATAAAGTTTTTTTTTCATTTTATTTGTTGCAGTTAGTTAAGAAAGAAAAAACAAATCCACCTGTATTAATGAAATGAAGTGAAGCAGTAAGCACAAATAATAGCAAATCTAATTTAGAATTTCATTTTTATATATGTATTAAAATTCATTGTTAAATATTAGCAAGCATGAAAAAAGCATTTCATTTAGACGTTTATTATGTTTTTGCTTATTACTTTTACACATTAACACTTGCATTTCATGTAAAGAGCATACTTTATAAATATTTACACATTTAATACTGTTTTTGAAAAAGAACACTACTGATTTTTAATTGATTTTAATTGAATCAAATTGATTTATATTATTATTCTTAGATTAAACACATTTTATAACCGCTAATAATTGTGGTGAGAGTTAAACATTCTACCACTTCATATAGAACAGATATGTATTTTATGCTATTTTATAACAGGTATATTATTATAATTTCTTAACAACTCATTCACATTTAATTATTTGTTAACATGTCTTCTAATATCTCTCTTTTATTCTCTTATTATGATTAACAACTTTTATAATTATTAATATATCCATTTACGGTGCGTTTCAATAAAATTAGCCATTATATAAAGTTTAAAACCAAGAAATTGCATTTACTATAAATATTTGCTATAATTATTCTTTATAACAATAATACGTGTACAACAATATTAATCCCTGAAAACATTTAATGAATAACAATTATACAAAAGATTGCTTCTAATAAACTTCTTAAACAGATTTAATTTATATTTATATTATTATTATAAAAAAATTTGCCTTTATAAGAAAATAAAGCAGTACTTTAACTGATCTGAACAGTTGATTAAAATAGTTCTTTTACTATATTTGCTATAATACAAAATGGCTGTTGCTTTCTTATACTCTGCTCGTTGTATAGCTTCGTTTCGTAAACGAAATAAATTTGCACAAAGCAAAGAATACATACATTTTTCATCAATCGATTGAACTCATCACAACAGTTTTATTTTATATCTGTGTATTTAAATAATCCACAAGAAAAAAAAAAAGAAGAAAAAACGGAAGAAACAGAAAAAAAAGAAAAACAGAGAAAAAATCTTTTCTTTAATAATATAGTGAAATCAATTGTATTGTAGAATAAAATTAATGAAAATGGGTGAACAACGTGGTACGCGTGTGTATGTGGGAAATTTAACAGATAAAATAAAAAAAGACGATTTAGAAGGAGAGTTTACTAAATATGGTAAATTGAATTCAGTGTGGATAGCATTTAATCCGCCAGGTTTCGCATTTGTCGAATTTGAGCATCGTGATGATGCTGAAAAAGCATGCGACGTATTAAATGGCACCGAATTATTGGGTTCTCAATTACGCGTAGAAATCAGTAAAGGGCGTCCTCGACAAGGTGGTCGTGGTCGTCGTGGTGGTGGTGGCATAGATCGTCGTGGTCGCAATAATTACGATAATGGTCGTCGTAGCGGTGGTGGTGGTGGTGGTGGCTATCGTCGTAATTCAAGTGGCGGCCGTTACCAAGACCGTGGATACGGTTCATCAGGTATGGGTCGGTCCGGAGGTGGTGGTGGTGGTTATGGTCGCGACAATTACAGCAGTTCAGGTGGTGGTGGCGGCAGCCGTTATGGCCGCGATGGTGGCAGTGGTGGTTTCAGACGTGACGTCTACGGGCGCGATGGTGGTGGCAGCAGTGGCGGCCGCTCGTTTGGCGGTGGTGGTGGCGGCAGTGGCCGTTTCAGATCCCGTTCTCCGATGAGTGGACATCGCTTCTAAAAAAGAGCAAATTATCCATTTTATATATTAATGACTTTTACTCTATAATGAATCGTTTGTAAGTGAATTCTGCGTTTAACTACGATAATCTCTTATATATTTGAATTTTCCAATCCGTTTTTGGTTGAACTTAGTCATATTTCTATATATACCATAAACATCTCCTTGACTTATTGCGATGCAGAAGAATCAAAATAATTTCACCTAAAAGAAAAATTTAAATATTCACGAAACAGGAGAAAAAAGAACAAAAAAGAAGAGAAAGAGAATAGTGGAATTCGGATGCAAACGACAAGTAAAAAAGAAAGTACAAGTGAAAAGTTGAATTTTCACGTTGACCTTAATACTTTTAAGTTATCACCTTTCTATATATTTATATAAATATATCTCGTAACATTTCCTTTCTGTCATTTTCTGCAATAACAACAACAATATGCATAAGACGAAGAAGAAATATAAGAAAAACAAGAATAACTTGAACTCTGTGGCTGTGGCAAACAACGTTAATATGAAAATACACGACCACAAAAAAAAACATCCCACAACAATAACAATAATAAAACGTATATGAACCATCTTTAGGTCTCTTATATGATAAATATGTAAAAAACGAAATCGTTATAAATTTCTTCTAACTATTCTACGTATAAATCTTCTTAACATACAAACAACAAATATATACTAATCATTTATTGTATTATTGTGAGATTATTAGTGTTGTGCCCTCGTCTTCTAAAGTAAACAATAACAACATCTACAAAAGAAAATTATACATAAAAAAAATTATGTATGCAAAAAATGAAATGCTTTTTTTAACGCTATTACGAAAGGGAACAAAGAAGGAACTAGTTAACTAGAAAAAAAAAGTAAAACGCAGAAACAAAACAAAATATATTTTCTCATTTTATCCCTTATCTTCTTCTTCTTTCTAACCTCAAATGTAGTGTTTATTTCTAATAATATCATACATACATATATAAATATTTATATATTATATACTGTATGCAGTAAAAGAGAATTACGAAAAACAAAAAAAGCATAATTCGTAGAGAAATTATTTCGAAATAATGGTTTAACCGCAGAAAAAAAGAACTACGCCTTTTTATTTTATAACGATCAAACAAAAGTTTTTTTTTCTTCCTCATTAAAAAATTTTCTGTAAATTTACTTGCGTAACATGTAACATGGATGCACATTATAATGCAGCAAATATTTGAACCATTAGAAGCGAGAAGCGAAGACATAGATAAGACAATGATCATCATCGATGCCCACTCCACCACAACTCATTCTTCTACAAACTTTTTTTACTTTTATTATAATTTTTTTTGTTTTGTTTTTTTTTTTTTTTTGATTAAAACCTGCAATCAGTCTGTTAATCCTGCACAACGTCAAACAATCGTGCAGAACAACAGATTAGAATAGAAAACGTCGGTTAGGTAAGCAGGCGCCGCTTCCCTTTTCTTCTATTTGCACGTTCTTTTGCCTTGCATATTTTCATATTTTAGTTGCAGCTTCGCCATAACAACGATAACTGCCAGTAATAACAACGTCAACAACAGTAACAGCGACCAACAGAACAAAATAAGCAGAATAAATAACAACGTAAGCTACAATTTCAATAATATCAACACATGAAACTCCAAAATTCCACCAAACCTCCCAAAAAAGAACAAAGAAAAAAAATCTAAGAAAGTATAATTTTGTTTTTGTCGCATCATTTATTTAAATAATATCAAATGAAATTCTCTTAAACACATAATTCTCTTCCATACGACATCTTCGTGTTCTACGCTCTCGTATGCCGACATTAATATATATAAAGGTATATATTACATGTATTTTTTTAAATGTGTATATGTGTGTGCGTATTGTGTTATAGCGTATATATATACATTTAATTTAATTTTATTTAACACAAACACACATTTCTACTGCTGCGCTTTTATTTTATTTAATTTAACCGCACCGCCACCTCCTTCCAAAAGAATATCGAAAAAACCAAAACAAAATGAACAGCCAATCAATCAATCAGTCAATTAATCAATCAAGTACAACGACCAACGACAACCATTTATTTCACATAGAAAATAGAGAAAATAAAGAAAAACAGACTTCGATATCTTCTTATACCGACGACATTCAATAATACCATTCAATATAAAATATCCTTCAAATCGAAAAAAATCAAGCATGCAAAAAGAAATCAAGTGAAACCAAAACACATTCAATTTATTCATATTTACGGCGCTTCTTCATCCAAATCCGCAAATTTTATGAACGAAACGGTATAAAAAAATTCTTTTTAAAATTGTCAAACATTTGAAACGAGTTTCGCAAGTACATTTGAGACAATTACGATACGATTTATTTATTCGTCTCTCTTTTTGCCAAAAAAAAAAAAAAAAAACTAAACACTCCACCTCCAATACACATGCAGCGCAATTCACGTCGAGTTCATTCATTTTCAATACTTCTCGTACTTTATTTTATGACAAAAGTAAAATAAGGTAAAAAAAAAAAATTAAAAAAAAGAAAACTGAAATGAAAAGGTTATTTTTTCAAGTGCATTTTTTTTATACTCATTTTTACATATTTATAAATTCTTTTATGTACGTTGGTATATAATGATGATATTTATGATGTTAATGATATATATGGTAAATTTTTTTTTATTTCTATTTTTTATTTTCTCTCTGTCCATCCCATGCGTTAGCTTTCATTAAAATAATGACCACCTTTTTTGACAAATTTTTTTTTTTTTTTGAAATACTATTAAACAAAAATTGAAGTTAATTATGATGAGGTAAGCACCCCAGATTCTACAGTGGTATATTTTAAATCGATTTGATTATGTCTGTCTGTCCATTAACATGTCAGTCGCAAAAATTGAGACATTAATGAGCACAGGAAATTCTTAAAAATTTGTATTGTAAAAATAGATCAATTGGATTAGAATTCAGTCCAGCCAAGACTAGATATTTCTTAAGCAAACATTTACGTTCTTTTTTTTTTTTGGCGGCGCTTAATTCTTGCAAAGTGCAAGAAACAATAACCTAAAATTTTCCCAAGTTGAAGAAAAGAAAACAAACTACTGGGTCCTCAGAATAATGTTGACCAATAAATGCAAAATGATTTTTTTTTAATCCGCTGCTCGTTAGTTATATCAACCTCTATGTCTCAATGTTGTCTCACAGCTCCAAAATTTAAAATATTGCACATTACTTTATTGAGGACAAGCTTTGCAAAAGCTGGCGACTTCTGCCTCAACAATGAACAAAACTCTAAATATGTGTAAAGTGGAACTTTTTTTTTTTACTATGATTCTTCATGTAGCCTCCTGCTTTATAAAAACGTGGCATATTAAAAAAAATTACAATTTCAGATTTTTTTAAAGACAAACGATTTAGAAAATAGTTATTTAACATGCGGTCCCATATGGTCCGGGGATCGGTATTATTTTTGGATTTTTCACATTACGATAATATTTTTTCGACTTTCTTGGCTTTTACTTCTCTACTCATTTTCTTGACATTTTATTATGGATTGATTTATATGCCAAGCCACGAAATTGTTTTTGCTTTAACTTGAACAACTTTAAATAGTGCTTTAATCCCACGGAGACGGAAGCTTCTTATTATACAATTATGATGCTTTTGTTTTGAAGATCTTGAAATTGTACAATTTATATAAAATAATTAGAATTTAAATGCATGAGAGAAAGCCGCCAATGGTGTAGTCCATTAATACGTCAAAACGAAGACTCATTGACCGATGTGTTATACATTGATGATAAATCTGTTATAAGCCGTTAGAATGAAGTCGCAACAAGTTACAGACAAATTACATATATAAAATGCGTATTTTTATATTGCGGACCTCTTGGACACAAGTTATAACATTAATCGATGTAAGTAATTAAATGTAATTATTTGAATGAATGTTGAAGTGTGTGCGTGTGCGTGTGCGTAAGTGAATATATCTGTGTAGCATAATGTCCATAAGTTCCATGATTTTGTGCGCTTATTTGAATTTTGAAAATGTTAAATACCTAAAAAAAGTTGAACATTTAAATTGTTTTTCGACACTTAACATTTTGTGTTGAAACATTTAACATTTAACTGGGCAAACTTACAACTTAATTAAATGAAATTTAAAGAAATATTCTTCTTCTTTAAGTAGGCCTCATAAAAGAACTCTTTTTAGGAATAATTGTCTGCCATTACTCTTTAATACGCAACGTTAATTAAAATGCAGAATATTGCTGAAACATTTATGAACCCATTTAACTAAGATTTTATTAAATATTTTAAGTCTTATGGGAAAAAGTATTTGCTTCTTTAATGTTTGATTTTCTTTTCTTATTTACAATAACGATCTGCCTTCATTTTACTTCGGCGATCTAACAAAGCTTCATGTAAAAATCCTTTCTCTTTGGCCACTTCCAACTCTTTAATATCCTCCACATTAATGCGTAATTTTTTATCTTGGAATTTTTGAAATTTCTTAACAAAACTTTTTTCGACTTCCTTTAAATTGCCTTTCTCTTCTTTGGGTTCTTCATCGATTATCATTTCTCGATTGGCATTGCTTCGCACTTGGCAAACTTCCAAATCTGTTACTTTCTTGCGTAATGCCACGCATGCATCGTCTTCTGGATCAATGGACATGAAGAAACCTAATTCTGAAAGCAAAGCCATTTGACCATTTTCAAAGATTGGCTCCCATTGCTCTAAACTACCAACGGCTTCTGAACGTCCCGTAATCATGCCATCTTTTTCCACCTTCATATACTTTCCATAGCCAGATTTAAATGACACTTTACGATCATTGATTGGAAAAGCCGTAAATATTTCTTCCGGATCAGGTCCATCGCCTATTTTATGTGGCGCACCCAATGTAAATAAACCATTATCTAAAGATTTTAAATAGGTATTTTCACCGAACTGTATTGCTATGGGTCCAACAATTTCTGATATTAACGTAGTCTTCCACCAGCCACCATGTTTCATAGCATCCTCATTCACTACAACTTTTCGTTTCTTGGAAGAGTGCTTACGATCTTTTTCTTTTTTCCTTTTCTTAGTATTCTTGTGCTTTTCTCCCTTTAACACCAATTTTCCTACTTTAACTTTATCGTATTCGGACATTCGTTTCCACAAAATATTTTTGATTTTTTTTGAGTGTAATTTATTTTTTTTTATATATTATGTATACCCGTTTTTTAACTGCGTTTCTATGGACAGAAATATGAAAAATATCAGCTGTTCTCTGCTTGTCTGTCAAAGCGCATGTTCAGTAAATGCTTACAATTGCATTTTGTCTTTTTAAAGCAACAGCTGTTAGAATAACCACCCATATTTTTGCTTCTTCACAAGTTAGTCTTACAATTGCATTGCTATGTTTTCGTAATTCATTAATTCAAATTAATTATAGCAATTATAATTAAATTCAAGAAATGTCTCATAATATCAGTCGCCAAGAAATATTACGTTTATATAAAAATTTAATACGTTATGGTAATCAATTGATATTTACGGACAAATCATACTTCTTGGGTCGCATAAGAAGGGAATTTCGTGAAAACGTTGACGAAACAGATCCTCAAAAAATTGAATTCAATTTTAAGGTAAATAACTAAAGTATTTGTTAAGTAAAACATACTAAAAAAACAATAGACTAAATGAATGTACGTATTTAAAAGCAAGAGAGGGGAGACACTTTTGCGCAATGGTCGTATCATTTAAAATTATTAAAACGAAATGCTTTTAATGTTCATAATTAATATAACAAAGTGTGCTGTTAAACCCCAAAATTATCTTCCATTTACGTCATCATTTGTTACGCCAATACGTGCAAAGCACAAAAATCATCTAGATTATTCACGTTATCCAACATTAAATGAAGCCGATTTAGAAGAGCATTTTACGCGTGGTAGTGGTCCTGGGGGGCAAGCAGTAAATAAAACGTCAAATTGTGTATTATTGCGCCATAAGCCGACAAATTTAATAGTTAAATGTCATACACATCGTTTGGCAAATAAGAATCGTGAAGAAGCACGAAAATTATTGTTAATAAAATTGGATGAACATATCAATGGTGATATGTCTATAACAGCGCAATTAAAAGCCTTGGAAATGAAAAAATCATTAGAACGTAAACGAAGGCATAATAAATTGCAAGAACTAAAGCAAAAATGGAAAGAACGTGAACAATTGGATGCCCCAAAAAATACTTTAAATGGTAAAGAAAGTCAAGCATAAATTTATATATAAAATTTATACTTAAATAAAGTGCTTTTTCTTTTTTGTTATTTATTTAGTTACCAACTAGAGAAATCTTCAAGAGTTGTTTTACTGAAACCCTTTTTACGTATTGGAATATTAAATATTGTTTGTTTCGTTTTAGAGTCATCTTTTTTTGTAGAATGTAAATTTAAATATTTCCCCACACCGTTTCGATAAACTTTTAAAGGTTCAGTTAAATGTTTTTGCTTGACGGTGCCTTCAGCTTGCTGCTTTTCCTTCTCAGATTCTTCTCGCCTTTCTTTAGCTAGTAATTCTACAGCTTCTTCAAATGGATTTACAAATACTTCAGCAGATTCTATAATAATATCTTCAATAGGGCAATCTTTATTATCCACTTCAATTTGTTCCATTTTTTGAAGAGTTTCAAGACCACCAACCAATTTGCCAAATACTGTGTGTTTACCATCCAAATGTTTACACGAACGATATGTTATGAAAAATTGTGAGCCATTTGTATTTGGTCCTGAATTAGCCATTGATAGCATACCACGTCCGGAATGACTTAGATTCGGTTTAAATTCATCTTGAAATTTTTTACCCCATATTGATGTACCTCCTGTACCAACGCCTGTTGGATCGCCACCTTGTATCACAAAATTTCTAATTGAACGATGAAATTTTGTGCTTGTGTAATAACCATCGATGGCATGTTGGATGAAATTCTCACAAGCTCGATGCACTTGATCGCAATACAATTCGAAATTCAATGGACCCAAATTTGTAGTTAAACGTACATAACCTTTTTTATGGACACGTTCATATTTAAGTAAATCCTCATCAATAATGGCTGGCTCATGTTTGGAAATTGGTGCCATTGTTGTTGACGTGAAACTTGCAGCTACATCTCCAGTTGAATAATGAGCAGCATTAAATTTGCTTGCTACTTGTTTGACGAGACTACTTGGCTTTTCTTCAACATCTTTGTAATCTTTTTCTAATTGTTCTAACGTTTCTCTCGTTTCCATATTCATTGACTTAATCTTTTTCTTAGGATCTTTTAATTCCAGTTCTTCCTCTTCCGTTAGTACACGTAAATTATTTTTAATGTAAAAAAATTTAGAAATATCAAATTTGTCCAAATGCTGAGGATCCTGCAATACTATAATATCCTTACGCAGGAATGGACTATCATCTATAAGATCTTTCCAATTTTTTGACTTTATATTTAATTGCTCAATGGCCTCCCAACAATATACATTGCCAGTTGTAGCCAATGCTACCAAATGAGAATTTTTATTAAACGGTTTAAATAACGCTGGGCAATGATATTCATTTTCAGCATTCTTATAGAAATTTAATTTTAATAGTGATTTAATATCGAAACTTTTACCAGTAATCGGATTTATTTTAAATTTCTTCCAAAAATTATGTATCGCCTCCAATTCGAATATATTACCATCTTTATCACAATATGGACTATCAAATGGTTTCAAGCATATGCAACAATGATCGTATGGTAAACGTTTAAATTTAATGTGTTCATTTTCGGCCGATTCAAATTTCTTGCCACCATATAATTCAGACCATTCCGTATATGTTAAGTATATTTTATCTTTTTGATGCTGTCTTTTACCCATTTTCCTCTTGTTTTAGGGCCCTTGTTGATTTAAATTAATAATAAGATGAAATAATTTTGTCCATTATTTACTTACAGTGCCTCTTCTTATTAAGCTGATTATACTTTGCAAATTAATATCACTGTTTTTGTACCAACTCCGTTATTTGTATCGTAACTAAACTTTATTAAGAGGACGCATATTTTTTCCGTATTTATTTTAATATTTTATCTATACTAACTACCCTGTCTTAATAAATCATAATTCTTATTCGAAAGTTGGCAATACTTTTAATTATTGACTATTTCAACAAATAGTCATATGTCAAAGAAAAAAACTACCAACAAAAACACACATTTATATTATATAGGGTATATTTCGGGATATTTGCTTTATTTAAAATACAATTTTTTTTATAGATTTGAGAAATGAAAAATTTTTAAACCATATAAATTGTTTTTAAACGGTAATATTTTGTTTTTATATAAATGTGTATAAAATTTAACATCCGCGTAACGTTTTTGTGAAATTTTTGTGTATTTCTACATTTTTACTCCATGTGTATGCCGTATGTACGGCGGCTGTTATTAGATCTCTCTCAGCTGGTCAAATTTGCTAATTAACTTTATAAAAGAAACCATAGCTAAAGGAAAAAAAGTAATTATACAGTACAGTAATATGAAATTAAAAGAAAAAGAATTATAAATGTGTTTGATATTTAGTGGTGCCGTTATTATACATCTATATAATTATAATTATTAATTTTGTGTTGATATGTCTTATTAAATTTACAAGAAACAAAAAATTCTATATACACACACACATATATATAGATACTTGACTTTGCTTAAAGTGAATTATTGTTTTCTAATTGGCCAAATTATATAAAATTGTATTGCCGGTTTACAAATCAATTAAATAAAAAGCGTACAAATACACATTTTAAATGCATGGAAAACATTATACCAAATGAGTAGTAAAATCTGACACATTTACAATTACAATCCATTTTCATCTTATCTACACATCCATAAAAAATCGTGTTTTGTCATTTGTGTATGCGCCTTGCTCACACAAATTCTAGGGTAATTTTTCCAAAATATCCTTTTTTTTCTTATCTTTTTACTTATATTAATTATATTTAATCTCAAATGTTACTTATATGATTTTTTGCTTTTTTAGTACATTCAGCCTTAATGCATCTCTTGGAATTTGCTTTACTATATAAAAATATTCAAGTAATTTAGGATCACAATAACGGTTTATGGGTTTATCCAAGAATCTTATGTATTAAGATTCTTGGATAAATTTTGTAATAAATAATACTTACATTAGACACTAGATCTCATTTTGTCAATCCAATCATCATTAGATATGAAATTTTCAATTTAGTTATAGTTTAGTTTAGTTACTTCCATTTTTCGTGAGTAGTTTTTTCCACAATGAATGAGTTTTATAAGAAAGTTATTTAAAAAAGAGAATCCAATCAAAGCATTTAAGAAGCGGCCTTATATAAACATTAACCATTTCAATGATATTCCAATCAAATAGATAAAATTTTAAATGACACACTACTGATCCTGGTGAATCATATTTTGACACAAATTGAAATCACAAACAATTTCGGTGAATGGTGAAAATTAATCATATTTTATATTTGCAATAATTTATAAAGTAGTTGTTGAAGAAAGTGCCGGAGGAGGAACATTATTTATTGTTTAAAGCATTATTCCAAATAATAATAAATGTCATATTAGATAACGGTACATGTTACATTTATCTGACATGTAATGATACGAGTGTATGTTCATCTGTTCTTAAGTTAAAATATCTTTTTCTTTTTCGTTTATAGTATAGTATTTTTATTTTTTGTTTTTGTACTGTCAAAATGTGATGATATAACACAACAAATGAACAAAAGCAATAATCTCGTATATATTATTATTTTTTATGTGTCAATTGTTTACTTTCTTTTTGCAGACTTCATTTTAATAATAATATATAGAATATTTAACAACCAGGACTATTGTTAATACTGGGCTTTACAAGTTAAATTTCTTTATTCTCTATAACGCATGAATCTATTAAAATAAAATATTATTGGAGAAGGAGCAACATATATTTGTGTACACATTGCATAGCATTGCCTGTAACGTCTCTTGTAGCAGTAGTTGTAAAAAAATATAAAATTTTGGGAATTTTTGGTCATGCCAAGGGGTAAACGTCGCATCACACACGATATGAGTGAAGATGATCGCCGAACTTCGTCAAAAAGGCAACGTAATAACAATTACACATCGAATACATGTACATCGACAATGACCACAACACAAAATATTAACAGCAGGTAAAATGAATAAAATATTTTTTTTTGAATTTTTTTTTTACAATTTTTTTTTTGTACTTTCCATTTTTGGCCTTAAACGCCGTAAACAAAATAAAGAATGTAATTTAAGTTGCATTATTTTAAAAATACTTAAGCAATTTTTAAAGTTCCTCCAGAAATTATGCTATTAAATTTATAAGAAAAAGGAAAATAGAAAATTAATAAGCAAATTATTTATTATTAAGAAATTATAGAAAAAAGAATCATAATCAAACGGGGAGAATTAAGGACAGACATGTATTCAGGTGCCTCTTTTTGATTGAGCTGACGCTTCTCGGCGTTTGGAGATGCTCCATGTAGGATAGATAATTGAAAATTATTATATAAATTGATATATATCAATAATTTTCTCTGTCTTTCTCTCTCTCTCTCTCTCTCTCTTATTGCTCTCTATAAAATAACCTAACAAAATGCATATCGACTATTTTGATTTAAGCATTGCCTCATTTCTGATTATCAATCAGGAATCAATTTTGCTTAACGTTGTTGGTTTTTTTTTTTTGATAGAACTTAAGAAGAGTTGTAATTTTTTTTGTATACCCTCCTTGAAATATCCTGCATATATGAACTTTTATTAACTTTCTCAAGCCAATGTAAGAAAATCATTACAGTTTTGATAGTGACTTATGTACAAAAGGTGGATCCCTTTCTTGATTCAGACAAGAAATTATTATTTATTATGTCAAATTTTATTAAATGTTTTATTACGCATTACCTACCTACAAGCAGTCAATTTCAGTAAATTAGCTTTTCATTTTCTTCTTCTTCTTCTTCTTCAATTTCACATCTCAATTCTTTTATTTTTTTAATGAAGCGAAATTGATTGTCTTATTCTAAAGTAAAAATTTTGTAAGTTGTGAAAAACGAAAGAAAGACACAAAAAAAAAATTAAAATAAAAAATGCCATTAAAAATTAAAAGCTGCAAGAATGCAACGCATTCGTTCATGCTAAATTGATATATTGAAATAATTTCTTTTGCTAGCCTGCTAATTTTTGGCTTTTGACTGTTTTCCTTATGCATAGTACAATATATACATACATACACCACACACACACACACCACATATATATATATATATATATATATATATATATATATATATATATATATATATGTTTTGTGTGTGTGTGTGTGTGTGTAAATGCATAAGCATTTGATGGCATTGCTTGTAATAATAGTGGAAGCAATGTCAAGACTACGGTTGCAGTTATTTTTAGATAGTCTCTAATACAAAACATATCAACAAAAGTGAACAACTGAACTGATATAACATAACAACAAAAACAACAACAACAATAACAAGAACAACAAGAACGAAATAATACCAAATAAAAATAGTAAATAATAATTGAACCAACAGTACAAACAAAAACGGTGACAATTTTATATCAATAGCAATAAATAACGTAAAGCATAATAATGAATAATAAGTAAATAAATGAATTTGAAAATATTTTCATTTAGATAATAATGACAATTAATAATTAGAAGAAGAAAACATTGTTAATACTTTGCCGTTTTTTTTAACTTTTTTTTTTATATTTATTACTTTTATTTTTATTTGTTTTTCTGTTATTATTATGCAGACGCCATATCAAATCTGAAGATGCATTTAGTCAAAAGAGATGTTTAGCTTGGTTTCATAAATACACAAATCCTGATGAACCAGACACATTAGGTGAGTTATATTTTTATTTTTTTCTTATTGGAGATTTTTAAAGTTTTATTGGCTACGAAAAACAAATTATCTGCCTGCCTCTCTTTCTATGTTATGTATTATATTTATTTTTAGGCCCAGATGGTATGGAAAGATTTTGTCAAGATATTGCTGTTGAACCCGAAAATATTGTGATGCTTGTATTAGCATATAAAATGGGTGCAAAACAAATGGGCTATTTTAGTCAATATGAATGGATGAAAGGTTTAACTGAATTGCAATGTGATTCACCCGCAAAACTTCAAATAAAATTAGATTTCCTAAGAAGTATACTCATTGATAATAATATATTTAAAAGTATATATCGTTATGCATATGATTTTGCAAAGGTTTGTATGCCTCTTAAATAATTACAAAACTTACAAATCTTACAAATACAATTACAATTGTTTCAATTAATTATGATTTATCACTATTTATATATTTTAGGATTCCGATCAGCGTAGTATGGATGTTGGTACAGCGAAAGATATGTTACAATTATTGTTAGGTAAACGTTGGAAATTGTACGCACAATTTGGACAATTTCTTGATCAATCAAAGTACAAAGTTATCAATAAGGATCAATGGTGTAATATATTAGAATTTTCACGTACAATAAACGAAGATCTAAGTAATTATGATATCGATGGCGCATGTATGTATATTTAATTTGAACTATTTAAGATCAAAAAAAATTTTTTTCTGCACTTAGAATTGAACTTAATTAATAGCAAATTTTTACTTACATTTATATATAATTTTTAAAGGGCCTGTAATGCTAGACGAATTTGTGGAGTGGTTGAGGCAACAAAATTCAAATTTAATTCCAAATTCAACTGTAAATCCAAGTGCAACATTATTAAGCTGAAATTTTTAGCATTGAAGCATCCCCAAATTACATGAGTTTCTTTTGCAAACAAAAGAAGCAGCATCATGGTAATCGAAAAGAAAATAATTTATAGAATATAAAAAATTAATGAAAATAAATGGGCGCACAGACACATACACACACACATGCATACATACATACACGCACGACGATAATTATACACTTCAATATAATGCATTCATCATTTATATTGAAATCGATAATTGAATGCCGCAGAAGTTGGGAGATGTTAATGGGAAGGAATTTTAAACATCGTCATTTATATATATAATATATATATATATATATATATATATATATATATATATATATATATATATATATATATATATATATATATACATTCTATGTAGAAATTAAATTAGTAAAAAATAATAAAAAAAACAAAGCGAGAGAATGAATGCATTTGCAAAAATTTGAAAAAGAATAAATTCGCATAACAAAATGACAAGAAAGTAACATTATTACACAATGGTTTTTGTATTCCTACATTATCGTATCATAAACGTTCTATAAATTAAAAATAAAGGAAAAGAAAAACAAGTGAAATTTAAAATTTTGCAGAGTTTTTTTCACTAAAGTGTCATCGCGAAAAATAAGGAAAGATTTTGCTGCGTTTTTTTTTAACTTTTCGCTTCGTTTTTTCTTTTGCTATACATGACTCTCATAATCGTTCAAAATCTTGTTTGCTTTAATTAACTATTTTTAAAATAACTGAATATTCCAATAAATTTGGCATTATTCTTGTAATTCTTGTAAGGCAAATAAAAATTAATGCTAATTATGGTATAACGTCATCTACATTTAACAGAATAATTTCACCTCTGAATTTATTATCCCTTAGCCCTTTGTTATGTGATTCAGAAAAAAAGAACAAGTTTAGCGTGCAATCTTGCAATGGATTGAACACTAGAATAAAAGAGGTGACTATATAATACATGAAGATAATTTTAAAAATTGTAGATTAACAAACGGTTGTTTTAACGGTTGTTCTGTATTATATATATATGTATATATGGGCTATATTCCAGGCACATGCATACACGTATGAAAGAAATAGAGAAAGTTGCTGCTACTGTTGTAACATGGTTGTGTTCGTTTAACTTCCTTCACTTAGCACTCTATCATCTATTTAATATTAACTTAATAGAGCATTTGCCGCGTTATTCAATTTAAGTGACAAAAAAGGCAACAATCAAACTTCTTTTGTAGTCTTCTTGTTAGTGTCTATTATACATAACATATTTTTTTATTAATTAAAAATAAAAAAGAAAATTGAATTTCCCCTTTTTATTCTTCAAACTTCGTTGCCCTTTCTCATATATCTTATATATATATATACAAATATATTTTTTTAAAACTAAGGAACGTCATACTTTTGTGTTTTTTCTTTTTCTTTTTTTTTTTTTTGTTAAACGTTTGCTTTATATTTGTTTGTGCATTTTATTTTAATCGTTTATCATAATTGTGGAGTGTTATTCTGCTTTTTAAATAAATAAATATACACATAAAAACCAAAATATTTCTTACTGGTGTGCTTGTTAAATATATTTGGAAAAAATTTATTTAATTGATTTGTGAGTTGAAGAACGAAAGACATAACAAAGGCGAAAACAAAAAAGGAAAATATGTCGAAAACTGATGATAGATCATCGTCAGATATACCGGAACGTTTATACGATTCCAATACTCATAAAGTATATAAACGTATGCGTTTTTTTGGCAAGGTAAGTATAGAACGCAAAAAAGAGAGTGTAACTAATTTAGAAAAATGTAGAAAATGTAATGAAATATAATTAATTATGCAACTTCCAAATTGGATTCCATTTTTCTCTTTTACCTCATATCTTTGGCCGCATCAAGTAAACTGGGTATACAAAAATATTTAGGCGAACAATGTGACGTTTGCTTTCATGACAATTTTATAGATCCTAAATATATATACAAATATTTTCTCTCCCATGCGATATTTTTTTAGAACCATGTAGAGTGTAATGTAGTTGGAAAGAGTCTGCTCTCCATTTTTAATTTTTGGTTATTTTTTTTTTGTAATGTTATGTAGGGAGATCACTTTATAATGAATATGATTATTCTTATCTTGCAGGTAAAGTAAATTAAAGATAAATACTTAATATAAGGGAAATTTTACCATGGAAAATCAGTTTGTTTTGATTTCCCTGTTTTGTTATACTTTCACATCAGCAATTTATTGTGAGGAACTTTTGATGTGTATTCTTAAATAACAAATATATAATGAAATTAATTTTTTTATGCCACAGTTTCTGCCACCATAACATATAAAAATTTAAATATTAGATCAATATAAAATGCTCTACTTTATTAATTGATTAATATATTGATTGATATATTCTGAAAATTCATGAATAGGGCGGCTTCGCAAAGTGCTATGAAATAATCGATGTATCCACAAATGAAGTTTACGCTGGTAAAATTGTATCAAAGAAATTAATGATGAAGCATAATCAGAAGGAGAAGATGTCACAAGAAATAACTATACATCGTTCATTGAATCATCCAAATATTGTTAAATTTATTGGTTTCTTTGAAGATACTCAAAATATTTATATTGTTTTAGAATTATGCAAAAAGCGGGTAAGTTAAACAGATGCGTGAAATCATAAAATAAAAGTCGAAGGTTAATTTGTGAAAGATTCTTCTCAATTAACTTCTTTTTTCTTCTTCTTCTTTCCCCCTTTTTTTTTGCATCCATTTATTTGTCACTTTTTCCTCTTATGTTTTTACAAATTAATTCATAGTCCATGATGGAGTTACATAAGCGTAGAAAAAATATAACTGAATATGAATGCCGTTATTATATTTATCAAATAATTCAGGGTGTTAAATATTTACACGACAATCGTATTATACATCGTGATTTAAAATTGGGTAATCTATTTTTGAATGATAGCTTGCATGTGAAGATTGGTGATTTCGGTTTAGCTACACGCATCGAATATGAAGGTGAACGCAAGAAGACATTATGCGGTACACCAAATTATATAGCGCCAGAGATTTTAACTAAAAAAGGTCATTCATATGAAGTTGATATATGGTCAATTGGTTGTGTTATGTATACATTGCTAGTTGGTCAGCCACCATTTGAAACAAAAACTTTAAAGGATACATATTCGAAAATTAAGAAATGTGAATATCGTTTACCGACATTTTTACGTAAATCAGCTGCCGAAATGGTAGTATCCATGTTACAATCGAATCCAGAAAATCGTCCAAACATTAATGAACTGTTGCATTTTGATTTTATTCAAAATTCAACGGTGCCGACGTTTTTGCCTAGTTCATGCTTAACTATGGCACCACGATTGGAAGTGCAAGATATTCCCGTAGAAGGGCCAACTCAACGTAAGCCATTATCGGAGATAAATGGCCTTAAAGATGATGGACGTTTCGAATCGACATTTCTTAAAAATCATTTATATGATGCAATTACAGCCTCAGCACAAGTTTGCCATTACAATCAAGAGCATTGTGCTGATCTTGAAAGTTTACAACACCAATTGGCCAATCTACTTAATGCTAAGCCACGTATTTTACTTGGCAATTTGGGTGACGAGAATACTGATCCAGCTGCTCAACCCTTATTCTGGATTTCTAAATGGGTCGACTATAGCGATAAATATGGTTTCGGTTATCAATTGTGTGATGAGGGCATTGGCGTTATGTTTAATGATACTACAAAACTTATTTTATTACCGAATCAAATGTATGTGTAAAAATGAAGCTACCTAAACGCTACTTCGCAAATCGCATAAGCAATTTTTTTATCTCTTTTTCTCACATATATTTTACTTTTACAGTAATGTTCATTTTATTGATAAAGATGGTCTAGAATCATATATGACTACCGAGAAATATTGTAAGACATTAGATAAAAAGATGAAATTATTAACTTATTTTAAGCGTTACATGATTGAGCATTTAGTTAAGGCGGGCGCTAATAATGTGCCCGCCGAATCAGATCAGATATCACGGCCACCTCATTTAAATTCATGGTTTCGCACTACATGTGCCGTAGTTATGCATTTAACTAATGGAACTATCCAGGTATGTATGCATAATCGTAATAATCATTCTCACAATTCTCATTCTAATTGGTTTAAATCGCCGTCATACGTACTAATGATAAAATTTTAATTTTTATTTTATTTTATTAGTTAAATTTCTCTGATCATATGAAAATCATTTTATGTCCACGTATGGGTGCTGTTACATATTTGGATCAATATAAAAATTTTCGTACATATCGCTTCACTACTTTAATAGAAAACGGTTGCCCAAAGGATTTATATCAAAAATTGAGATATGCTTATGAAAAGCTTAATAAAATGTTAGAAAAGTTATACAAATAAATTTCCATTATTATTATTTAATTATATAAAACTTTTACAATTTACAAATTTTGTTATTATCTATATTGAAAATCTGTTTCAATTAAGTTTTTATTTAAACGGTATTTTAGGATTTTGTTAATTATTCTTGAAATTCCTTACTCGTAATGGGAATTTTTTAGCATCTTTCAATTTGTCAGTCAAATTTGTCTGGATAAAAAAAATTTCCCTTCTGCATTCAAATCATGCGGTAGGTAAACGCTGAACTCTTTGTGCCTTTTCTATCCCGTGGCGGCTTGAGCTACCCACTTGCATATGTGTCAAATATTAAGCTCCAGACATTATGAAATTGAAGCTTTATTTAATTGCCTCAATTTCATTAACAAAAGCAGGCACATTATACGTCTTGTAAAGCACAAAACATTTTACTTATTCTCTAATAGAAATATAGAGTAGTATATATATAAATTCAAGTATACTATATTCTATAGAAATATTAATTTCTCACAGCGCACTACAAAATATTAATCTCTACAGATATATCACTTTCAAAAGCAAAAACGAATCAACTAACGACTAAGGATAAAGTATGGCATTAAATGCAACCCTTTATCTGTTTATTTGATCAAAGACAATCATTATAATCTACATTAGACAGTTACTGTAAATATATAAATTATTGAACACATCGCACACAGGGTGTCATACAACTTTTTATTATATATGCATATGCATAATAAAATAATTTTCTGTATACTGTTGCAATAAATTTTTAATCGATGTACCAGTTTTCAACAAATTTCCAAACTTAAGTATAAATATATATATTAACATTGAAAATCTTGAATATATGCCAATATGAACAAGAAGTTTGGTGACAAGAAAGATTTAACATATTAATTGTTTTATAGAGTATTTAGCTGTCAAAACTATGTTTATGAAAAAAGCAAGAAGAAGAAATGTGAACATTAGTAAAAGAAACATAAAAATTGATTACACACACATATAGCTAGAGAGAGAAAGAGAGAGTGTGCAGCAAAAAAAAAATTCGCAAAATTTATAAAGAGAAAGAAATTTGATTGCAAAAGAAGCGAATGCAAAAGGCAAATATACATGATTTGTATTATTTATTATAAATTTTTTATGTTTTCATTGTATTTTAAATTGTAAGAAAGCAAAAAAAATTTGCAAATATTTTTATTGATATAATTTGGGGAAAAAAATTATTGTAAAAAGCAGGAAAAAGTTTAGAAATGGTAAGTTTATCTTACATAAAATGGAAAATTGAAGTGATATCAAAAGTCAAAAAAGAAACGCAAGAAAAAATAATAATGGTGAAAAACGAACGTCAAAAAAAGAAGGAGGAAAATAGAAAGTTAAGTGCGAATTAATCGAGTACATGACAAATGAAAAACAAACATAAATGTCATTTATAAATTCAATTGCAATTATATATAATTATCATTGCCCATCATCATCAACGCCATTATCATCATCATGACATAAGTAGGATGTCGTAACAATGTCAAGTTAAAACTTAATCTTTTTTTTTTTTTGTGAATTTTTACATGCTTATGTATGTACGTGCGTTTATACACACACACTTGTATATATATGCGTGTATTTACCTACATAAATGTTACATGTAAATATAAATATTTATATAAATGTGTATATATTTGTAATTTATAGAATAAATTGAAATCCATACAAAAAGACAAGGTGAAAAAGTTTATATCATTAACACAGACCGGTGAACAAACGGCCATTTATTGTTTACAACAGAATGATTGGAAATTAGATTTGGCAAGCGATAACTATTTTCAAAATCCTGATTATTATTATCGTGAAATAGATCGTAAACGTATCGATCAATTATTTATGCGTTATCGCGATAACAATGATCAACAGAAAATCAATTCAGAAGGTGTTATACGATTTTTGGAAGATTTAGATTTGCGTGCTGATTCAAAATTAGTTTTAATTATCGCTTGGAAATTTCATGCTGAGATACAATGCGAATTCACCCGCACCGAATTTGTTAATGGTATGACCGAATTGGGTGTGGACAGCATTGAAAAGTTACGAGCGAAATTACCATTGTTAGAAATGGAATTGAATGATCCAAGTAAATTTAAAGATTTCTATCACTTTACATTCAGTTATGCTAAAGAGCCGGGTCAAAAAGGCATTGATTTAGATATGGCTATAGCTTATTGGCGGATTGTATTAAATGGTCGCTTCAAATTTTTAGATTTATGGTGCGAATTTCTAAAGGAAAAACATAAACGTTCCATTCCCAAGGATACCTGGAATTTATTATTAGATTTTGCGTCGCAAATTGATGATACGATGAGTAATTATGATGCGGAGGGTGCTTGGCCGGTGCTAATAGATGATTTTGTCGAATGGTGTCAAGAGCGTCAAGTGTTACAATATCAGCAGCATCATCAACAACAACAACAACAACAATACCTGCAAAGTAGCAATTCTAATAATCAAGGATCGTCATATACACCGCAACAGCAATATCAACAACAACAGCAACAACAGCAAAAGAATTTATCTAATAGTTATCAATCGACCGGTCACAGTACAAACATGAATTACGGCTAACATTTATTTCGTTTATGCTAAATATATCAAACATTTCTCTCTCTCTCTCTCTGACCGTGGAATGTTTGTAACAAAATGTGTATATATCTTTATATACATATTTATACATGAAAATGAACAAACAATTGCACGTAAAAAAAACTGGCAGAAAAATAAGAAAACAAAAACAAAAACAGCGCACCAAATGAATTTTCTTTTCACAAAATTTAACGAATGTTTATTGCTTTCACTGAAACCAACAAATAAAATGCATTAACAGCAAAAAAAGTATATACGAATAAGAACGTTGGCAATATTAAAGGAAATCATAAGCAGAGTAAATTTTTAGTGATTATAGCTAATAATTAAAAAAAAAAGAAAAAGAACAACCGAAAAATGACATTATGAAGTAAACAAATGAAAACAATAGGTTTGTGAAACTGTTGTTTTTAAACAAAATCAAATCAATTTTCAGTATGAAAAATGTGACCTACACTTGTAGAAAATTAGTAATGATTTAAATAAAATATGTAAACGCTAAAGTACTTCATTCATAAAATTTTGTATTTATAATAATTTTACATATTTTGGTTTCTGTTAAAGTAAATGAAATGTTGCATGACAGTTCGTTTAATCATTTTATTAGAGTTGTAATTTAGTGCGCTGAACGAATGAAATTAGTTCAATTAAATAAAATTTATACTAATAATTAAGCATAAAATTCACGACAATGTCTTACAATTTGCAATTGCTTCTAAATATCCGTTTTAAATTCTTCACGTTCATTTCACACTTATTCAATATTTATGATATTACTTATTTTTTTATGATATGTCTTATGATTTATAACGGTAAATTTTTAATACGAAAAATTTTAGTAAAAGAAATATGGCAATATAAAGTTTGTGAAACGTTTACTTTTTAATAAAAAAACGCACTACATTAAAGTCAATTTTATTTTTTTCTCTGCTTTAATTAAATTTGTTTTATAAAAAAAATTATTAAATTCTCATAATGCTGTAAACAGCTGTTCAACTATTTTCCCAAATTTTATTCGCTATCAATTCGTTGTTGCACTTTTAATTGAGTTCGTTAAATTCGCTGTATTCACACATTTATAACTTCTGCTAGAATATCGTGTATGTCAAGTTGTGTTTTTTTTTCAGCTTTCATCTCATTTGTTGTGTTTTGTTTTGTATATATATATATATATATATTTATATGTATATATGGAGAAACGGATGAACGGAGAAAAATCGTGAAATTTTCACGGTGATACTGTGAAAATTTAAGAAAAATTTAGGCAAAACAAAAAAAAAGGAAAATTAGTGGCAAAAAAATCATATCATCTAAAATATTAAATACAACAGAAAATGTAAGCATATTTATTTGTAATTGGCTTAAAAATTAAGCAACAGAAAAAAATTGAATACGGAATGAAAGTGTAACAAAAAAAAGGAAAAAACAAAAAACTGCAAAACAAGGTGAAAAATGTTTGTATAAAAAAGGAAAAAAAAACAAGGAAAATACGTGAAAAGTCTGATATAAAAAAATTATACCTTGGGGTGTTGGCATATACATTATATATATATATATATATATATATATTATATATATATATATTATATATATATATATATAATAAATTATTGTTAACTCTTGATCAACGTAGGAGAGAATTATAAAAACCAAATGCAAAAAACAAAACAACAGTAAAAAAAAATTAAGTTATCAATAGCAAGCAAAAGTAAAATATATATTTTCTTCTAAATATTATGATGAAAAATAATTGTACATAAATACTAAATAATTATGCATGTGTACATATTTATATATATACATGCATATGTGTATGTGTATTGAGCCTACAATTATGATCACATGTATTATGTGCATATAAATTCAATTCAATTCACTCGTACATACCCTGCATATGTTTACGCGTATAGATTGCCTCATAGTTGCTCTAACTAACTAAAATCAGTAATCATATGTAAGAGATAATGTGTTGTGTGTATGTTTAGTTAGATAAATTACGTGCGTGCGTCTCGTGCAGAAAGTATGCGTAACATTGTACGTAGAGTAAATGAAATTGTTGTTGACCAAGGTGTCGTGTATATAAGAACATATGTATCTAAAACAAGATTTTTTGTTAGTGTTGATGGAAACGGGACCACATTTTTTATCTAATACTTAAGTAATTTATTCTTTGTTTTTTTCTTTTGCTTCTTTTTTTTTGGTTTTTGGTTTTTGGTTTTTCTTTCAATATTTGCTAAATTGTTTAAAAAATACAATGAATGAAAGAATTCCTTTTCTGAATATCAAAATCTTAATGTTAATTTGTTTAGCGTGAAGCGTTTGGATGAATAATAGAAATGACAGTAATAGTTATAAAAATGATAAAACATATAAAAAAGTGGAAGAAAACATGTAAAAGTCAGATAATTGTTTTCTATAAACATTTATTGAACAGTTTACTTAACCATTTTGAAATTGTTGGCTTTTTAATAAATCATTTAAAAATATAAAGATGAAAAAGAATTTTAACAATGTTAACTGAAATATTTTTGAGAATTATTTTTAACTTTTTATGTTTTGTCATCGATGAAAAAATTAAAAATATCGCATATTTCTAATTCCACTTAATTATTGATTTTATATTTATTTATATATATATATATATAATTAGGAAAAGATAATTTCTAAAAGACGGGCCGATGGATGAACTGTCAAAACGGTATTGTTTTCGTGTTCTAATTTGTGTTTTTTTTTTGCCATGGTGGCTCAATATGTTTTAATAAAGTGTGTCTTCGTTGTGTGTTAAAATTACTTTAAAGCGAGCAGACTTTTTAGAAGTTCTAGTTCGCTACACGTGCTATGGCCATAGAGTGAATTCAGTAAGTTCAATTAAGGTGATTTGTTTTGATATGAAATTTTGTAAATCTACCTATTTGGGAAGCCAATTTAAATGTTGAGTTGATAATTTTAATTCTTTCAACTTTCAATAATTATAAATAATAAACGTATCACTCTTTCTCTGTCTCTACCTATATATCTCTTTCTCTCTCTCTATATATATATATATATATTTTCTTTTTATATTTCTTTGCTTTGGCTCTCTTCATCTACGTCGTTTATTTTCCTATTTGCATAGAATTTTTTTCATATAATTGTTTTTTTTTTCTCAATGCAATATAATACAACTACGACGAGTCGTATTTATTATATTTTATAAAATTTTTAGTTAAAGCGTTATTATGTGTTTTAGTTTTTGCATTATGATGCAAAACGCAAGGTAAAAATACAAAGCATAACAATAAATTAAGAAAAAAGAAACAAAAACAAGTAAGTAAAGTAAAATTTAAATTGAGTTGGCAATGCAAACACAACAATTATAACACAACCACCAAGCAATCACAAGCAAGTTAAGTAAATTGTCTGCCCGGCCCCCGGCTCCCTTCCCAAGTTGTCTTCTGGTTGTGTTAAAGCATTTAATTTAAACATTTACGCATTTTTTTCATATCTTACAATCATTCATATTATAAAAGTTAAAAAATACAACAATAACAACACACAATCAATTGTCGTAACAGTACCAGTGTATATACGAAATAAATCTAATTCTATACTATTTTGTTGTTGGTGTTTTCGTTGCTCTATCTATTCATCTTTAAAAAGAAAACAAAATTTGCGTTTTTTGTTTTTGGTCTCAAACTCTAACCAAATGAGTAGCGAGAGCTGCGCATACCCGTTATGTTATGCTGCTAAATTGTATGCATATGTGAATGCGTGAATAGAGAGATATATAAATTTCTTTAGAGAAGAGCAGATTAATTAGAGCAGAGTTAGATTAAGCAGCGAGTTGTAGCGAGTAACAATTGTGCTGTATTTTGGGCAGCACAATTGTGCTGCTCAAATTGTTAATTGTTAATTGTTCTTACTAACACTTAGCTAGATTATTGCAACGCTCACAAAAGTAATCATTATTATTATTATTATTATTATTATTTTTACTACTATTATTAATATTGTTAGTGTTTCTTAAATTCAATTATTGTTGTTACTTTTTTTGATTTTATTTGGTGTACTGCAATCCAATTTGATTCTTTGTGATATAATAATACAATTTAATTGCTTTAAAGTGCAAAATAATATTAAAAATGTATGAATCAATATAAAACAAACAAACAAAAAAAACAAGAATAAATCAGACAAACCAAAAAAAAAACAAGAAAAAACAAAACGAATCGAAATGAAAGAGGGAGTGACCTTTACCAAACGGATCTGGTTTCTTGGTTTTTTTGTTTTTTTGTTTTTTTTTGTTTTTTTTGTTTTTGTTTTGCTTTTTTTTGTTTTCTGCCATTGAGTGTTATTAACATTTTAATTATTATGACGATGATAGTCTTGGCCATATAAACAATTATTCATTATGCATGTATATTTACATATACATAAATGAATTGATTGTAATGAGGAAATGAAGTACGTAGAATGGCACTTTGTCAAATATGCGCACAAGTTATTAATAAAATTTTAAATAACGCTGCAGTTAAAAGTTTTTAACAAAACAATATGGAGCAGATAAGTAATAAAGTACGCTACAAATTGCATGTGTAGCGTTTGAATACAATTGAAAAGTAAATTTTTTATTAAATAGTTCACAAATGACAATACTTCTTATAAAAAGATTTCAATTTATTTTAAATGAAAATCTTCTTTTTTATGTTGTTGCTTTTCGATGAAATGTTATTCAAAATATTGCTTTTTTCTTAAAATACTTAAAATACTGCGAGCAAAGTTGCATTTAAAATTATGTTTAAATATTATTCAAATTTTATAAAATGAGGCCTTAATATGCCGGAAAAGTTTTACCTTTACCCTTTTTCTTAATTTTTAGCACTTTATGGGAAATGATTTAAAAGTTATGCCATTTATGTAATTTTTCGTAAAACGCGTAAACGCATGCAAGATTATGGATTCTAAGAAGATTCTTTGGGAGAAAATACTTCTTGCGTTTATTTTATTCATTAATATAACTTTTAAAAGATTTATAATTTATGAAGGTAAAATTGAGAGCAAATGTAGCATAAATTCTCGACTACAATCCATTTATGTGGCAAATTGAGATGTGCCGCCTTACATGTCAAGAAAAATGTGGCAAAAATAATTCTACAAATCTTAATAGATCTAAATCTTTTAAATAGGTTTCGTTAGATGGACTGGCTGAATGTGAATATCGAAGAAATTCCATAATGTATTGTATGTTTGGTATAAAAATAATTCTTAACATTCAGAAAAATATTTTTATGAGGATAAATGGAAAGACAACAATTAAACAATTGAACAATTAAACAAAATTTTTTTTTACATGTAGAACGTCAAATTGTTAATACTCATCATGTAAATAAATTTTTAGTGAAATTATTTTCATAATATTTTTGCAAATAATAAATAAAAATTCAAAAATATTTATATTTAAATTTAAATCCATTTTGTGGGCATGTTCTTCAACTGATTCGACATTACCTTTATGTATCCCAACAAGAAAAGTGGAAGAGTTTTTTCCATGTTTGTTTTTAGCAAATTTTCACTTTTTTCACAGCATTTACATATACAAACACAGATTAAGGAATAGACTTGGCTAGATCAATTTAACATGTCGATGATTCATGTAGTTTTTTCAAATTTTTCAAAATCTCAAAAATTGAAATTTACTAAAGAATGATTATGTTAGAAATTTTTGAATGCTGATTATAAAAATACTTTCTGTAGCAATTTTTTATTGTCTGCTTTCTTTTCCTTTCTCTGTGTTTTTTTTTTTCATTTATTGTTCCTTGCCTTATTTGTTAATTTTCTTCTCGCCAAACATTATTATTTATAATTGTGTTTGATATACAAACACAATTTGAATTGTAATAGTAATTGCCCATTGCGCAAACTCCACTTTCAAATTATGTGGGATGATTTTGTGTGAAAAAATTTTCTTTACAATTCATGCATGCATTTTTACACAACATGAATTTGTATTTGCGAATGAATGCTTGTATATCTACCTATAAAACAACAACAACAACAACAACAACAACAACAACAATAATAATAATAATAATAATAATAATAATAACAATATCATCAACATTAACACCACCACCACCATCCATAAATTGCTTGTTCATTTCTATAGACATAATAAATAAATGTATGAAGTATTTGTTTGTTGTTGTCGTTTGTAGAAGTTGTTGACTGTTTGTTGATGGTGTTTGCTATAAGTTAAATAACATTTTTTTAGATAAGTTAAATAAAATTTATTGATATTGAATTGACGCATAAATATGAATGAGTTAAATTAGCGAGTAAGCGAGTAGCGGGTAGTGAGTGAGGAAATTTGTAACGGAGTTAGAGATGGCGTGGGTGCTAAACAAATTAAACGAAAGTGTAGGTTGTTCTGTAATAGATTCAAATCGACATTCATTTATGTATGCAGTTTATGTTGAATATTCACAATTAACAAAATTCCAATTGAATGCGAAATATTGATGCTTATTTTATGCTGAGTATACCCACTTTGTTGGGATATTTCACAATGAGTTAATTCACTTAAGATATAAGACTATTCTTGGAGCAGCTCTATAAAAAAAATTTAATCAAATATATGAAACTAAAATTAGTGATATTGTTCTTATAAATGACCACATTTTGTATGTAAAAATATTCTATGAGAAATTTATATTTAGCAAATTGGGAGGTTAAATTCAAAGTTGAAGTCTTTAGTTTTTCAATTCCGTATCATTTCTGTAGATGTTTGGGGCATTCAAAAGTCTTAGAAATGGATTTACTCGCTACAGAAGCCGAGTAATTTTTTCAAGTTGAGCTATGCGTTCAAGTCTCTAGTCGAATTTCCAATGTATTTAGATCAATTTTGATTTTGATTTTGATTTAAGGATAAATTACTTCAAAATGGGATATTTTGTATCATATTCATGATCATCACATTACATAATAATTTTATATTTTAATGAAAGTTTTTTATCGGTATAGTTTGGTTTTTTTTTTTTGTTTTTTGACGAAATTAAGATAAAAATGTTTTGGGATAATTGTAAATGTAAAATTTTGTTTACATTACGTTTCATCCGTTTCTGTTTCAATTGTCCATAATATAACAATAATCGTTCTTATTGGACTTTAACATTCCATTAGATAATCGAAGCATATTAAAGAAATTAAAATTGAATTAAAATTTTAAATGAGTGGAAAGTGTTGGAAAAGAGAAACGTAATTGATGCAAAAAAAAGTCACTGAAAATTTGTGTAAAAGTTTTATATTAATTAAAAGTAATTCCTTGAAATATTCATCTAAAAATTTATGTATTGCATACGCCTTGAATATAAACACAACACTTATAATGCATCTGTAGGTCTTTTGAATAGAAATAAATTCGATGTGAAGGTGAAAAAAAAATGTAAATATATTCAAATTGGAAGAAAGCTTTAATCATAAATTTGAAGTGTATTCAATTTGTTCAATTTGCTTGTGCGACGTACTCAAAAGGAATGATATATTTATATTATCGATTAAGATAAAATTTTCTTTTTTTTAAAATCATATCTTTATAAAATAATCTTGCAATTATGTTTTTTGTGGGATTTAAATGGATTAAATAGATTCCAGATGCAGCTTAAAGCGTAAAAGTCTTAAATTTTGAATCGCATTATACTGCTTTACTTACATTTGCATAAAACTGAGAGAAATCGACTGCTGCCATTAAAAATTTAAATTCCAACAAAATACGGAAGTTTTTATTTTTTTTCTTGGTACTCATGATGCAACATTGTGTTTGCTAGTCCAAATAATCTCATTTTAATTTCGAGCAAGTGAAAAAATTCTATTAGACTGGCACCAAAGTTTTGGATAGCACCCACCATCCAGATACTATTTGCATTTTATGGTGTAAACAGATAATTTGAAGTTGTATAATTTCGGACGCCCTCAGGAGATTGTTTATCACACACGAACACCGAGACAGATGGAAAGATAAAATCAATCAAAATAGTTTCAGAATTTTATGTTGAATGAGATTATAAGATCTGCAATGCTTCCTTTTGGGTGTTACAAACATAATAACAAAGTGATTATGTGGTGCGATTGTAAAAGTAAAATTAGATACGACCGCTAAGTTGGTGAGCATTTAAGATTTGCCTGATAATTTAATAAATATAATTTTCTTATTTTATCTTATTTTTTTGTTGTTTTTTTTTTGTTTTCTGGTTTGTTGCTTTTCGTTATGACTACGTGCGTATACATGTAAAATACATACACAAAAACACACCAGAGGCACTCAAATATAATTGATGATTTTATTCTGTCTTTCCTTTCTTCTCTCTTTTATTTTATTTTATTCTATTCTATTTTATTGTTTTTTTATACTGTTTTTGTTGTATTTTATAGTTATTTGTTGGCGTGGGCAAATTATTAGTCAGAGAACATTTAGAGAATGCTTCTTTCAACCGATCATCTCACATATATTTTTATCGTTATTTTGTTGTTTTAAGTGCACATTCCTCACATTCCAACAATAACAATGGCGAATTCATATGACATTCTTTTTTTGGAAATTATTACGGCAAAAATCGTTCTCAAAGAATTATTGAAATTTTGATGGTCAGCTTTATTTATTTAATATTTATCTCCAATTAAAATGAATGTTTCATACAAAGGTCTCTTGCATTTCTCAAACAATTTTATCAGCTTTATCTCTTTCTATCTCTATATCTATCTCCGTCCATATGTCTGTCCATTTTTAAATATATTTTTAAAGATAAAATATAAATTCAAGTGAAAATAAGAATAATTATTTATCATTCATAAGCGTAAGCAAATGTACGTACAAATTGCATATAAATTCTTAATTTAATATATAAATTTTATGTATTTCCTCATGCGCACATACACGCACACACACACATACACACACATACACACACATATACTGCAAACAATCAAATACGCAAATATGTGAAAAGTGCAAACAAAAACTATAATATCCAAAAAAAACACTGAAGGAGAACAAATACGAAAATTATATTTGGCTGGAGCCGAATCTCCGATACTCACCACCCAGACATCTGTTTCAATTTTTTAAGAGTAAATTGAAAACGTAAACATAAAAATACATATTGTATAATTTCTTGAAGGCACATCCGATTTGCATGATTTTTGAATAGACATTGTAGAACAATTTTAAACAAACTTGTGAAACATTTCAGCTTTCTATCTTTTGCAATTTCCAGATGATGAGCAAAAAATTACAAAATTTTGCTTAAAAAAAACGAGATGTTCTCAGTTTATGTTGCACTGTGGGCGTGTCCTTAGACTGATGTGGGCCAATTTCAATTCCAACCCGGCTGCAAGAATTTCCAATAATTCTGCCAATTTTGAGCTTGTTATCTCAAATTTTATGATCAGCAGAATGTTTACAACAAGAAGATGGACAGACGGACAGACAAATGGACGTAACTAAATTAATTTAGAATTTGATGCTGATCAAGATTTTTTATCATATGTAGAGTCCCCGATGCTGCCTTTTTGGAGGTAACAGACTAAATATAACCACAATCTCTGAATGGTGGTAAGTATAAAAATGTTAAATATATAAGTAAATAGAACAAAAAGTAAAAAAAGCCCACCCAAACAAAGAAAAATGAATGAAGGAAAACGAAAACAAAAACAGAGAAGAAAAAAATCCACATTACAATAAACGTGTAAAATAACTTTATCAAACACAAAAAAAAAGCAAATAAAAAAAGCAGAGAGAAAAGTGAAAAAAACCATTAAAAATGAAATAAAGAAAAAGGAATAAAACAAAATTGAAGCATTTACTTACAACACTCTCAATTTGCATTTTATTACTTTCAAAAAGAAAAGAAAAACACAAAATTTTTTCTTCTTCTTCTTGATTTGAGTGCATTACAACAATTTAAAACTAGCTAAAGAAAAGTAACTTTTATGATATTTGCAATTTGTGAAAATGTAAAATCATATATTTTGTGTGGAAATTTTTTTAATTGTTTAACAAAATAAACGGTTTCTTTTTCCTTTTTTTAAGTAAAAATTTGAAGTCAGCAACGAAACAAAACAAAACACAACTAAATAAAGCAAAACAAAACCAATCAAAGCCACAAATAGCAATAAAATAATCTTTGAAATTTTTAAATGCATATAAAAAAATTGTTTATGTGAAGCTTAATAAAATCTCGTTTAGCATGAAATTGAAAATAAATTGAAATGTTATTAAATGTGAGTAGATTTTTTACTCTAATCATTTTGTCTTGTAATTGCTATATATTCTAAAGAGTTATTTTTATCAATTGATTTAAGCCAGCTCTTACCTTTTAGCATCTGTTTTAAAAATACAAACATACACATTTATGCTTAACTTTGCAATAATTTGTTATATTTTGATGGAGATGTTTTGGTTTAAAAAAAACTACATTTTATGGAGAATTATGTTGTTAACGTTTGTTAATGATAGCGGCTAATAAAATCGGATAACCTTAATTGAATTTGGCCAAAGAATTGTTAATAATAATAAAATCTGGCATATTCTATGGCCATTTATTTATTTTGCTTTAAACATTTAATGGAAAATATTCAAAAATATTTACTTTACAATTTGTTATATTTAGAATTTAATAATCATAATGATGAGTGTTAATTTTTTATGTCAATTATAACGCCTTGTCTTGTTTCGTTAGGTAGTTTTTTTCTTCTAATTTTTTCTTCTTGATTAATACTCTTGCCTTTTTTTCCCGCTTTTCATTTTCTATATTAAGTTGAAATTAAATGATTTACGAAAAAAATATAAAAAAGTAAAGAATAAAATGCTTGAATTATATGGCAAATACTGATTATTGTATTACATGCCGTTTGTACATCTTGAGTTTTGCTTAGATGTAAAATTTTCATGTATGAAAATGATTTAAAATTATGAAGGCAAAATGGAGTAAGTTTTGACACCATTCTGAGTTCCTTTTTAAATATTTTGTTCCTACTTTTTCTCTTATGTCTTCCTTTTTGTATACCCTACATCATTTATGGTACAGGGTATTATAAGTTTATGCAGGTGTTTGTAACTCCCAAAAAGAGTTAGATCGATCTTTTATTTTACCGATCCACTCAGAATTATTTTCCTGGTTTGATTTAATCGTGCCTGTCTGTGGCAATATTGAAATATTTCAATGAAATTTGATACGTGGATATGTTTTTGCATAGAGACAAAATCCTTTTGGAAAAGGGATATTACGACCATGCCTCACATAAAGCATTTCTTAAAGGAATTTGAAAAGAAATGAGAATTTTCAATATAATTTAACGTAAATTCTTGCTGACTTGTAGTTTTTATATAAAAAGCATGTGTATCACTTGTGGTCCAGTTTGATCCATTTTTGAACCTCCTCCTCTGTATAATAAATTCTCCTCTCATATAATAAATTCTTGAACAATTTTAAAAGTTACAACTATTTCAATTTTGTAATATTGTTATTCTTCTTCTTATTTAACTTTAATTAATTTAATGAAAGTGTGGTAGACTATTTAAGAGCGACATCGATCGACTTTAAACTACTTACTTGTTTGATTTGGTTTTTCTTTTACATTTTGTTAGTACTAAATATCATCAATAATATAAGTAAAATGAAAGAAAATAAAAAAGAACAGAAGAGAGATGATTGATGATAACAAAAAGTGCTACAAATTTATAATTTCTTGTAGACGATAAATTCGATGGAATCTATTTCAAATGTAATAACAATCATGAAATAAAACAAATAATTTAGAAATATTTATAATAAATTTAATTAAACAGGAACGAGTATTTCAAGAAGAAAATTTAACAAAAAGTGCTTTAACACTATTTGATATTTATATAAATTTGTCAATAATTGATGATTAATCAAATTAAAAACTTTTATATGCAAATCATTATACCACTTTAATTTGTATGCTTTTGCTTTCTACATTATAGATGATTGCTATTTAAGAGAAAAGAACTGAAAATGAATAAGTTATCTACTTCGACACCGGATAAAAAGCACCCTCATGTGACGGTAACTGATAACAAAGCGAAAGCAACTTCAACATCAGTTACTGTTTTAAGTAATTTGAGTAACGTTGACAAAGATGCAAAAAATATTTGTAACGATTCAATTATTAATACCATCAATAATTCAATTACTTCTGCTCATAATATTTGCCACAAATTATCGGTTGGTACTGGTAGTGGGGGTAGTGGCAATGGCAATAGCAATGGCAGTAGCAGTGGCAGTGGCAAGGGCAGCGGCAACGGCAGTATACAACGTTCAAATTCCGCCACGAATAGTCCGGTGTCGAAGCGTAATATAAACATAAATGCCCCAACGACACGAAGCCGTCCACAATCTAGCTATTCGGCGCGCGTTTTAGTATTTGACGATTCGGATCAAGAAATGGGTAGCACTAACAGCGCCAATAGTAGTATAACTACAAGTGATACAACTGCAAAATCTACAACTGGCTTGGATGTGTTAGGTGGTTCACCCAAAACTGATATTTCGGATTCATCAGCACACTCATTATTGCGAAATATGAATTTGGCAAAATCATCTTCGGGTGGTTTATCCGTTAGTTCAATATCATTGCCAGCTCGTGGCTATGGAGCTTTGTTGCGAAAAATTTCGTATCACCAGCATGCACATTCATTGCGCACGGCTAGTAATGATTCATCGAATTTGGTTCGCATGCGGAATATATCTTTGGGTAAATCGGCACCTTGCTTAACAAGTACACCGCATCGTGAACGTGAATCTAGTTTATGTCTTTCACCAGCAATGCATAATTTAGCGCAATCACCTTCTCTATCTTCATGTAGTGCCCAACCGTCCAGTTTAATGCCCGCAACAAATAGCGGTGGTCACACGATTCCACATACAGGATCTCACAATATAACACGTTCGGGCAGTTGTGCTGGCCTTGGTATTGGTAAACACCATCTTCATGGCGTCGTAATGCGTGGAAGTGGCTCCTCAAGTGGTGTAGCACATCATCGATTAAGTTTAGTTACCGGTGGCATAGGAGCGACTGGTGCTGCAGTGGCTATGGCTAATTCTAGATCGCACTCTCCATTTTCATCTAGTCCCCTAGATAGTCCACGCATTAACTCTCCCATGCAATTTGCGTTTGCTCCAATTAAACGATTAGCTACATGTAAGGGAGATGGTAGACGTTGGTCCGTAGCCTCCTTACCTTCTTCAGGTTATGGTACTACGCCTGGCAGCTCAAATTTATCAAGTCAATGCTCCAGTCAGGAGGCCTTACATCAATTATCTGGTGTCCCAGTACAAGAAGATGTCCATCTATTAAGCGGTGATATTAGTAATATAGTGATAAATTGTTGTGTTGAACATATGCAACAGCAACAAAAAGCTATAGCAGCAGCCACCAATCGACCGCACTGTGTAAAGCATTGCGCTTTATTAGCTGCTACAGCAGCTGCTAGTGCCACCGTTTCAGCAACTGCTTTCACTAATAGTAACATTAACATAACAACGAGTAAAATAACCGTCCCTGGACCAGTCAGTCCAAAAAAATTGAAGCATGTGCCAATACAACAAACACCACCGGTCTCAGGTAAGACGATCAGTCCACATACTCTGCTACAACAGAAATCCTGTATAAATTGTTGTGCCGACATAAATACGGTATGCAGTGGGAATGGCAAAAATATGAATAGTAATACTCCACAGCACAAAAACAGTAGTAATAATGGCAACAATAGCAACAATGAAAGTATATCACCATATCGTAGGCCCCGTTCGAGATCATTATCAAGTCCATCAAGATCGCCAGCTATAGATAATGAGATTGCAATGATGAATACTTTATATAAAGAGCGATTTCCTAAAGCTACGCAACAAATGGAGGAACGTTTAAAGCATTTTATTACTGAAAATAAAAGTGCTGCGTGTAATAGTTTTCGAGATTCTCAGCCAATCGTAAGGTGATTCAATTGCTTGAAAATTGATTATTACAAATCAATTTTCTTAATTATTATTCCATATTCATATATATGTATTATTGATTTAGATTTGTCCATCATCAAGTATTGGAAATGGCACGCGATTGTTTGAGCAAATCTCAGGCTAAATTAATAACGTCACGTTACTTTTATGAAATGAGTGAAAATTTAGAGCGTTTACTGTGGGAGACGAAAGAGAAATCACCAGAAGCGGCTGTAGAATTGGCTGGCGTTATAAAGAAATTACTTTTAATTATATCACGACCAGCTCGTTTATTGGAATGCTTAGAATTCGATCCAGAAGAATTTTATAGTTTATTAGATGTGGCTGAAGGTCAAGCTAAAATTATACAGGGTATTAAAACGGATATTCCACAATATATTATTCATAAATTGGGATTAAATCGTGATCCAATCGCTGAAATGCGGCAAGAAATGAAAGAAACGAGTGAGGTATGCGATCAAAGTGACAATTCAGCTCTAAATGCAAGTGGCAGTACATTAAATGATTCAGATACACCATGTTCGCTGTTATTAAGTTCACCTTTTACATGTGTATCGGCCACATTAAATCCAAATGCAAATGCTGAATATAATTTATTAACAAATAGCAGCGGTACAAATACTCCGCAACCAGCATTGCCAATACAACCACCCCAAACACCAGTTGCTACCGGGGAGATGCAATCATTTGTGGCAGTGTTGCATGCTCAACAGAAGGAACATTCAATTAATCAAGATTTGACATCCAATATTTTGACATTTAGCACCCTCAAAAATGTGAAGCAGAAAGAACAACAACAATCACAGCAACAACAGCAACAGAAAATATGTGCTTTAGAACGGCAACAGAAGCACCAAAATCAAGATCCGAATGAATTGTCCATATTGAAACAACAGCAACAGCAACAACAACAACACCCACAGCAACCCGTGCCAAGTGAACATGATTTTGATGTAGTTAAATTAATATCGAATGGTGCTTACGGCGCCGTTTACTTAGTTAAACATAAAACCACACGACAACGTTTCGCCATGAAAAAGATTAATAAAAATAATCTAATATTACGTAATCAAGTTGAACAAGTGTTTGCTGAACGTGATATCTTGTCATTCGCGGATAATCCATTTGTTGTTAGCATGTATTGTTCGTTTGAAACGAAAAAACATTTATGTTTGGTGATGGAGTATGTTGAGGGCGGCGATTGCGCTACATTACTGAAAAATATTGGCCCATTGCCAGCGGATATGGCTCGTTTTTATTTCGCTGAAACAGTTTTGGCTGTTGAATATTTACATAGTTATGGCATTGTGCATCGTGATTTAAAACCAGATAATTTACTTATTACAGCTTTGGGACATATTAAATTAACCGATTTTGGTTTATCAAAAATGGGTTTAATGTCATTGGCTACCAATTTGTATGAAGGCTATATTGATTCAGAGACCAGACAATTTTCCGATAAACAAGTAAAACAAAAATAAAAAATATCCATAGATGTGACCGATTTTCTCTTTTTTGTTTTATCCGTGTTTTACTGGTTTAGGTTTATGGTACTCCCGAGTATATAGCGCCGGAAGTAATATTACGCCAGGGTTATGGTAAACCAGTCGATTGGTGGTCTATGGGTATTGTTCTGTATGAATTTCTAATCGGTTGTGTGCCATTCTTTGGTGAAACTGCTGAAGAATTATTTGCTCATACGGTTAACGATGATATTGAATGGCCTGATAATGATGATTGGCCTGTACAGCCAGAAGCTAAAGATTTAATAACACAATTATTGCAACAAAATCCACGCGATCGTTTGGGTACACATGGTGGCGCTAACGAAGTCAAAGAGCATTTTTATTTTGATGGCTTAGATTGGAATTCATTGTTGAGGCAAAAAGCTGAATTTGTACCACAATTGGCCAATGAAGATGATACCAGTTATTTCGATAGTCAGTCAATCCAATAATATGATTAAGGCCAATAAATTTTTTTTAACAATTTTTAATATTTATTTAAAAAAACTATATAGGTCGAATGGATCGTTACAATCATGATTTAGGTGAAGATGACACAGACGATACAGACGATACACCAGTTTTTGGTTCATTTTCGTCTTATACGCCACAATATCATAAACAACATTACTCTTGGTCTCGTACAGCTTCGGCTTCATCTATGATTGTAACATCTTCGGTTACACCTCGCACAGCACCCACTTTAACATATGCTGCATCAACTCCAACGTGTTCCCTGCTGGCTACTAGTAATTCTAATACCTCGCTAGGAGATTTATTGGATAAATCGTCATCTAAAGAAATTACACCAAAAGATGGAGAGAAAGTACTACCATCATCACCGTCATCAACTGATGTAGCTACTTCCAAAATGGTAATTGTTACAACAGGTTTAGCAACTGCTAAAGTCTTAACGACACCACAGTTAAGAAAAATTGAGCTTTCTACTTGTTGTTTAAAAGTACCCTCTACCCCAGATGTTGATTATTTACCCGAATTGTTACATAATGTTACAAATGTCGGCAATGAAAATGATTTACGTGCATTAAATCAATTCTTGCAACAGCCGAAGTTAAATAAAATGCCCCCCGGAGCAATAGCTAGCGCAACGGATGGTCTATCACCTAAAACAGATCAGTATCTGCTACCAAGTTCATCGCCATCACTAATAACGACTTTGGTAACAAGCACGTCAACATCAACAGTAGTGACAACTATCACAACAATTATGTCTAAACCTTCTGTGGAATTTGTTGCAGTTGGATGTGGCCGTAATGCAGAGTACATACATAATATTACTGCAATAACAACATCAGTTACTGCTACAGTTACAACAATTAATATTGCAAAATGTAATTCCACAAGCCTTGCCATAGATTCACGAAAGCCACCGTTAGCTATAGCTGCTACCGTCTTAACAACACGCAGTACTCCCGAATCATCGCAAACGGACAGCGATGATTTCTCACCACAAATAGCTCGAAAACGTAAAGGAGTTTGTGCACGTGATATATTGCCACGTTTTTCTATATCCATTGAAGATGAAACTGTTAGTGGCGGTTCTTCATCTAACGAAAATACACGTGAGCAATCGCCATTGGCTTTGCAACCACAAAAAATAATAGAGAGCCCGCTTGGCGTTAAAACTACGCGCCTACGCTCTTCTATAGTGAAATCGGCATCCGCCTTGGGGTTGTCGTTAATGACCGCAGCAATTGATAATACACAGTTAAGTCAACAATTTTGCAATACTAGTAGTAGCGGTAGTGGCAGTAGCAGTAGTAGTGCTACAGCTATTGGTACCAATAGTGGTGCTGGTGGTGGAGGTGGAGGCGGTGGTAGTTCTAGCACTGCATCATCTAGAGATACATCGCCTTGCCGCGAATTATCTCCATTAGTTAACAATTTGAAACCACCAATTATAATACGCCGCGGTCCCCGAGGGTTTGGTTTCACCGTCCATACGATACGAGTTTATTATGGTGATACCGATTTCTATACAATGCATCATTTAGTTATGGCAGTAGATGAAGGTAGCCCAGCGTTTGAAGCTGGTTTACGGCCAGCAGATTTAATTACTCATGTGAATGGAGAGACCGTACAGGGTCTATTTCATACTCAAGTATTGCAATTATTGTTAAGTGGGGGTGAACATGTTACACTGAGAGCTACACCATTGGAACATACTAGTATTCAGAGTGGTGGTCGTAAGCGGGATTTAATGAATAGTAAATTGGCCAAGAAAGGAGTGAATCGTCAAAAGAAACAAACAAAAAAAGAGCATGATAAGAAACGGAAAACGTCCTTATTTAGACGTATAAGCACTAAAAGGGCATCAGCAGAAATGCACCAGGTAAGCATTATAACGGCTCATATTCGTTAATATATTTGATATATTTAAAATACATTTTTCAAATATGTAAGATTGCGGCTGCCATAAGTTCGCCAACAACCCCATCGGCAGGAGATAATTTTGGTGGTGCTTCAACTGTTTGTTCACATTACATATCTCCAATTGACGTGTCGTCGTATCATAATAATAATAGTATTCAATCGATAGCTACTTCGTCATCACAATCAACATCACCATCTTCTTCTGCGCCGAACACACCAACTACTTCAGGTACGAATATTAAAATATCAGCGTCTCAAACACATAGTGGCTTGGGCTTTGTAAGTACTTCTAGTACAATACTTTTACCAATAGCGGGCTCCATGCAAGGTAATGCTACAGTTGGTGGTGCCATCGGAGTAATGGGAAATATAGCCGGTAACAAAAACAAGCTAACATTTATTATAAATGCATATACATAATGTAAACTATTTTCTTTTTTTTTTGCTTATATCGTCTTTTTTTCTTCTTGAAATTTATAAAATTTTTAGTATCACCTACATCATCCGTACCCCAGTTATATCAAAGGCCATCAACATTACATGGGCTCAAACATAAATTGCATACGGCTTGTGTGAGTGGTAATAATTCTGCCTGTCCTACAGGTGGTGGTATTAAACCTTTACATAGTAGCGCCGGAGCTCCATTATCGAATCGCCGTAAATCCGTTGGTCATATACCTTTATCACCATTGGCGCGCACTCCATCGCCATCACCATTGCCGTCATCACCGACACGTTCACCATCCCCTTTAGTTTTTCCAGTGATCGGTCATCAGCCGGGCTCCTCGAATACAACACAGTCTTATAGTCCGGGTAGCTCATTGCCTGGACTACAAACTGTAACAGCAGGTAGTAAAAAAACTGGTTTTGTTCGAACTAAATCGTCAGAGCCTAGTTCACCATTATTGCGTCGTGCTCTTTCACCAGATCGCCTACATCCACGTAGTGCTGAATCCAAGTGTACATTAATATCACCGTTATGTTGCTCACCGAATAAACAGCCACAGCCGCAGCAAAGAGTCATTAGCAATAATTGGCGTACATGTACAAATAGTACAAATAACAATAACAACAACAATAATAATAATAGTAATAGCAATCTGAGTAGCAACAGTAGCAATAATCAGAGTAACAATAACAATAATTGTTTAATAACACCTAAATCATCAGTAATGCAAATTACAGCATCCCAACAGCAGCAGCAGCAACAACAAATATATATGCAAGCTCAAATCAATTCAAATCGATTAATAGAGGTGTGTGATCCATTAAATATAAACTGTAATGATGAACTTACAGTAATGGTTTGCGATTCGGGCCCAACTGGGCAATTAGTCGCTACCCCAACTGGCGCAGCATTGCCGGCACTCGGAGAAATGTTACCACGTATAGCTGAAGAAAAAGATTCACCAACTAGTACATCGGAATCGATAACGCCAGGTTTTATGCAAACTATTGATGAACAAGATGCTGAAACGCCTGATGAAAAATCAGTGACTGAAATTAATGACTTCACTGATACATTGCTTATAAAAGGTGCTGGCGGCGATGATGGTAACATCTGTAAAAGTAAAAAATCTAATGAAAATCGTAAGTTGGATGAAAAAATTTAATAACAACAAGACATTTATATACATTTATTATAATTATGCAAATATTTTAATTTTATATGCAGTAGAACATTGTCAAAATGTTCTTAAAGCTCATATTTTATTAGCACCAAGTTCTAACTCGCCATAATTTCATTCTTACCATCCATCTGTCCATCTGTTGTTGGCAATATCATCCTGATCACAAGAATTAAGAAACCTAATTTAAGATTTAACAGAAGTAATGCAAGTTCTAGGCAAATTATAAAAATTTCATTTCATTTTAATTACATTTTATATAATTTTATCCATTAGTCGTAAATTATATAAATTGGGTCTGACACATCATTTGTGATGTAGTGCTTGGACGTTGATTATTTTGATTAATTTTGATTTCGGTTATACCATAAATTTCCACCGTTTTGCGATGTATTTCTGAGTTTTTCTTTTTTATGCTTTTTAATTTTTTTTTATATTTTATTTAAAGTGATGAGCGAAACAATAAATGAAATTGTTCAAGTAGCTGCAACGGCAGCTAATCAACAAACAAAAATGATGGCAACAATAAATGCAACAATAACAACACCATTTACAATATTATCCACTCAACAAGAGCAAAAACAACAACAACAACCACTGCGGCAACTACATCATGGAAATTTAAAAAGAATCACAAAAATAATAGAAAAGAATAAAGAATAGTAACAATAGTATCAACAACAGCAATAAGATCAACAACACTTACCACCAATTTAAATGCGAAAACAAGAAAAATATATATTAAAAAAAATAATGTAAAAAAATCGATAGATTTAAATTATTTGCATAATTTATGCATTAAAAGTAATTTTTAAATGTCAGTTAGCGTTTAGAAATTTGTCTTTGTGTGTGTGTTTTGCATTGTGCATTAATTGCAAATACTAAATAAATATATTTCGTGTGAATAATATTCTGTATACATATATATATATATATATATATATATATATATATATATAATAATATATTATATATATATATATATATATATATATATATATATATATATAATATATATATATATATATATATATATATATATATAATATATATATATAATTTTGTTGTATATGTGATAATAAAAAAATATTTACGTTTATTTTATAACAATTAATTTGATAGAGTTCTTGTATATCTGATACCTTGCATATTTATATATATATATATATATATATATATATATATATATATATGTGTAAATTCAGTTAATAGTTTCTTTTTTTTCTTTTGTAATAATAATCTTAAAATTGTATAGAAAAGAGTTACTCAAAAGGAAGGCTCCAGGAAAAGAAAAAACTAAAAATCGTTACATTCAGTTGGGCCATTAAATACTCTGCATGCACCATTTTTAATGTATAAAAATCAAACAATTAAAAAAAAACCCAAATGTAATTCCATAAAAAAATCGTTCTGCTCTGAAACTTTGATTATGCCACATCTTTTTGATGATATGGTAATGATTTATAAAATACCGTCTAACGATTATAACAAAAAAAAAGAAAAAAACTAGAACTGGTATTAAATAATAAAGAGAAATCTCCTTCACACGAATTAATTAAATTGAAAGTTTACAATAATCGTTTCACCGCCAACAGAACCATGTCTGTGTAACAAGTTTTATCAAATTTCATTTGTAAAACTTGATTTTTTAAATTGTTTTATAAATGCCATAATATTAATAAAGATTAGAATGTAATATCAAAATATTTTCGCTGTCATATAAATATAAATGGAAATCTGCCCTTATCGCCCTTTCAAAATAAATAAATAAATAAAAAGTTTAACAAACAGTTTAACAAATTTATTAAATATTCAGAAATTCGCAGAAATTTATGAAAAAAAAATGAGAAAAACATATAAAAATCTAAAAGTAAAATAAGGAATACATTTCAAACCGTTTAAAATTATGCTCTTTTGTGCAATATAATTTAAATAATAATTTTCATTAATTGTGTATAATAATTTAATAATAATTGTCGAAATAGATAAATGATTTTATATATAAAAAGAAATATTACTTTAAAAAAGCAATTAGTAATAGTAAAAAGTATACATTTACATACGAATAAATTAAAACAATTTTTTATGATTTTTTTTTGTCTTACATTAAATTCTTAATACGAAAACCTTGTGGAAATTTACAAATAATTTTTTTTTAATTGATATTGAAATTGATTATTAAGAATTTTTTTTCAAAAATGCATTTAGGATGAAATGAATATGAGCCAATGCAGGCATGCAAATTTCAAAATATCCTCGCACAAATTATAAAGATTATAACATAAAATGGTAGCAAACTAAAAATTAAAAATTAATATTTTAATTACAATTGCTTAAAGTTGACCTTTCGTCTTACGTGATTGAACAGTTAAGAAACTGAATAAATAGAGGAAAGATTTAGAATCTAAATGTGAAAATATGAAATTGAAAATATTTCACTTTTATAAAGGAACAAGTCTGTAAAGTTCAAATGTTGCATGTTAATTAGGCAAATGTAATATTTTGTACCATTCTTCGTTAAATATAATATTTATAAATGCAAATTTGTTCACATATTAAGAAATTTCGTATAATACTAAATCATTATACAAGGAATGGCAGCAAAGATACTCTGATTACCATCTGTTCCCTAGATCACCTTTAAAATCATCAGTGCTTTAATAATCTAATAAAAAATATATATATAAGGATTCATATTGGACAGGCGAATAGACTTATGTTCTTTGTCGCAAAGTGGTTAAAAATCAATCGGTGTAATTAAAGTTGGAACTTTTCGAATAGCATCTAAATTTAGCTTGCATTTTATTAAAATTGATTCAGATTATAAGTACCGATTTTTTTTGTTCTCGTTTCTTCCTTAGAACATAAAAAATTTTTTAATTAATCGTAACGTTAATGTAAATATTTGTTTTCATTTTGTCTTCTGTCTGTCTCTCTTTCTCTTTCTTTCTCTCTCTCTTGTCACTCTTTAGTTTATATTATGGAATTTATACTATAATTAATTTTGTTATTTTGTCTGTTATGCTACAATATTATACGTATATAAATTAAAAAGGATTATTTTCATAAGCAAATTGTTATAAAGAGAATTTAGTCATTAATAATAATAATAATAATAATAATAATAATAATAGTAATAATAATAATATTTGTGTGAAATACGCTTTTTATTTTTTATTTGTCCTTTTTGTTTATGCGTTTACTTTTTAATTTTATGTTTGAATGTACCATGATATTTGATCGATAGAAGAAACCAGTAAAAAAACCCGACATTTAAATAAATGCTTCAATCATTAATTGATATTTCGTATTGTGGAAATCTGAATGAATCTCTAAATTAACAAAATCTAATATTCCACAAAAATTTTCATTCATTTTCAATTTTTAATTTTACTTAGAAATACATGTGGTATAATAAGAGCAGTAACACTACAAAGGCGTTATCAGTTATTTGACTAACGATTTTTGATTTTTCACTTAAATTTATTATATGGAATAGTTTCAATAAAGTGATGATGTAAGAAATTGCTTTTCAATGTTGCTTTTACATGTTACATATGATATGCCATATGATATGCCCAAATCGGTTCAGAATTTAATGTTGATCTAGTATATATATACATTGAAGGATCTACGAAGCTTCCATTTGAGTGTTACACATGCAATGATATAATGAATATACCCTCAGCCTCTGGATGGTGGGCATAAAAATAATAACATTTCTTTTTCAAATATTTATGCAAATGTATCTTTGAAATGTATTCCCATTCTTCTATTTTCCATTAAGCGTTTCAGCCACAGATTGGAAGTCGCCACAAATTTAATTTTTGTTTTAATGTTTGAACTGCTTGCAGCATACAGCAAAAAGTATTCAAATAAAAATGGTCTGCTAATATTTTTTCTCATCTATTAAGAAACTAAAAAAAAAAAACAAAGAAAAAAATTAACTATAATAATAATATATCGCTCTGTGTTAAGCAAGAATGTCATGAAATTGATAAAGAAATAAAACTAGTTTCATTTATAAAAGTATTTTTTTGTCAAATATTGTCGAAATTCTGAGTGTATCTCCCAAATAATTATTAAAAAATTTCAATTTGTTTAAGTTTTTCGACTTTTTTTAAAATAAAAAAAAAATAAAGTTTCATCTCTATATTTGAAATCTTGAATTTCCATTAAAACATTAAAAACAAGGCAATTTTATTTCACATATTTTTATGGGTTTCCGCTTTCATCATTTACAAGCAAATGGTAAATTAAATTCAATATCTTTCTTATGGCTGTAAAAATAATTTTACAGTAATTTTCTGTTAGTTTTCGTTTTTATTGTTTTTTGTTCGCTTTTTTCATTGGATAACTAATTATATAGGTAATAAAATAGTGGTAGAACGTGAACAGAACATTTTTGAAGAACAAAATTCAAATAATTACATTAAGCGAAGTCGGACAATTACACGAGAGAGATATCCTGCAAAGACGAAGCAATCGATAGAAAAAGAATCGCCGTTGTCGAAGAAAGAAAATAAAAAGTTTCCATTGATTGTAACGAAAAAATTGTCTCTCGGAAAGTCACAGAAGTATTCTGATAGACCTGTTGATGGTCCAAATAGTGTTGAGGCGGAAATTGAAATCACATTAGAGGCAATAATTAAAAGTGAACAATCACAAGAAAAGCCCAACGGTAAAAGTATTCAAGCGGCTTGTGAGCGACTGGGTCATTTGGAGGCATCCATTAATCATGAAATAAGCAAATTAAAGCAACAACGCAGTGAACTGAGAATGAATATAAGTAAACAAAAGAACGCTAAGGAAATTCGACAAAATGTAGATGGAAATGTAAAAGTATGCGTGGAAAATGAGCGAAGAGAAATAGCTGTAGAGAAGTTTTCTAATAAGCATCAATGCGTTTGCACTTCACCACGTTATGGTGGCGTTGAAGAATTATCGTGTAGACCACGTGAACGGACCATCGCTTCACAAATGGAACCTGCACCTCCTATACAGGATCGCGGAGCTGTTGGTGATCATTTATCATTAAATAATATCCCAAATGAATCACCAAAAGAGGAGCAATCATCAAAGAATGATAAAAACTTAAATGACCTTAAAGATTTACTAACAGCTCCAGATATCGATAAAAACGCCCATCATAAAGTCAATGAACAAATTGTCAATTATTGTTATTGTCATAACAAAAAAGTTAATCACGCACGCTGTAATCCATGTCAAAATAATCATTATTACCAAAATACTGGTACAACGGCTGCTTGTTATTATAATTATTATCCAAACTATCAAGTGGATCCTTGTAGTTCTCCAAACTATTGTTATACGAGTACAACAGTAACACAGCCAACATGTAGATATCGTTGCGTAAGGAGAGGAGCTATTAGTTGTGGACGCCGTCGCACTGATCTTGAAACAAACCATTTTTACAGTCCTCCTTCACCGTCGTCCAAACTTGTTGACGAAAAGTGTGGTAAATTTGATAGCGTCATCAAAGCCCAATTAGAAAAAGAATTAAAGGCACAACTTAAAAGTGCTAGAGAAAAAGAACGTTACAAGAAACGATATAAGGAGCTTTGTGAGAAGTTACGTGAACAAGAGCGCTGTGAGAAAAAGATGCGTGAGGAAGAGAAAAAACGTTGTCAAAGTTCTGATAGGCAACACACTAATCAGGAAGGTGGTAATTTATGTAAGAAAATTTTCGAAAAATTGCAGGGTGAAGGTACTTCAAAATTAATAAAATTACTTGATCGCTATTGTGACGAGAAGAGTGAAGATAAAAAGAAAAATGCAGCAACAAGTGAACGCTGCCGTACAGTGCGCAGTCGAGAAAGGGTTTGCCAAATAACTGTAAAAAAGTGTAAGCCGCGACGAACTGATGTGGTGTGCCCTAATTCAGAACCGGTCTCTGTGGCAAAGTGTTATTGCCCAGAATATTGTATTCAGAAGGTCGAATGCTTTGATAAAAAACCAACGGATGATCCACAATATTCATGGGAAACCTTACAAATGTTGAAGAAAATGAAGATAAAGGAGTACAAAGCAGCTAAACCGAAATCACCTAAACCGAAATCACCTAAAACGAAATCAGATAAGCAAAGCCCCAAAGATAAGCAATACAATGATTATATAAATAAGTACAAACGGGCGGATAAACAAGACACTGACACAGACTCTATGATGAAGCATTCTAAAAAGCATGACTTAAACGATAAGGCAAAAAGAAATAAAGAAGAATATCAACAATCAATTTGTTGTGAAGAATTTTTGGATATTTGCTGTGTTGATGAAAATGCATTGGACTATAATGAGTTTCGAACCGAAATGGATAAGCATTTAGGAGTAACATCTCTAAATGAATGTTCAACCCTGCTTGATTCCGCACGTACATATACAAAATGTAAAGATGAGGAAGTACAAGCGTATTGCTCTGCTGACGTTTCTATTAATTCACCGAATAAGGCTCGGAAAGCTTTAGAGTCATTAAAAGATTTCCTAGAAAGCTTTGCAAAATCATGTCCAAAAGAAGATAAAGAACTGCTAGATCTCCAAACTGCGGCTGCTGAAATACTGTCTAAACTTGCTACATGTAAATTGAAAAACTTGAAAACATGCCAAACCCAAACAGAGTTCAAAGGAGGTAAAAGTGCATGTGCAGGTGTTCAAACTTCACATTGTGATGAGGATGAAAGTAAAACGAATCAAGTAAAAGAATCAGTAAAAGAATTCTTAGAATCGATTGCGAATTCATGCCCGAAAGAGAATGAAAAATTGCTAAATCTTCAAATTAAAGCTGACAAAGTAATGTCTAAACTTACTGCATCAAAATTAGATAATTTATATGATTGTGTAACCCATGCCGAGTTAAATAAAGGACGTGAAAGTATTTGTGCAAGCGTTCAACCTTCATATTATAAAGGACAAGAAAATAAAACTAAGGATGCTTTAGTGGCATTAAGAGAATTTTTAGGAACGTATGCGAATTCATGTCCGAAGGGGGATGATGATTTGTCAGATCTTCAAGTTAAAACTGCTAAGATTATGTCTGAGCTTGGTACATGTAAAGCTTCAGAAACCCACGCTGAATCCCCCAGACGTGAAAGCATCTGTCCAGATGCTCAAAGCTCATATCACTGCGAGGATGGAAAAAAAGCTAAGAAAGCCTTGAAGTCATTAAATGACTTTATAGGTTCATTGGAGAAGTCCTGCCCTAAAGAGGATGAAAAATTACTGGATCTTCAAATCACAGCTAATAAGGAAATATCTAAACTTTCTGCATGTAAAGCGAGAGAATTGGAATGTTTGAAAGCTTGCAAAATCCAGACTGAGCCCAAAAAGCGTGAAAGCATCTGTCCGGGCGATCAAAGTTCATGCCATTGTGGGGGCAAAAGTAAAGCTAAGAAAGCTTTGGAGTCAATAAACGAATTCTTAGATACCTTTGCAAAGACACGCCCAAAAGAAGATGAAGATTTGCTAGATCTTCAAATTATAGCTAAAGAGGTATTGTGCAAAATTGCTGCGTGTAAGGCAGCAGAATTGGAAAATTTGAAAACTTGTGAAACTCGCATAGAATTCAAAGGATGTGACAACGTTTGTGCAGGCGTCCAAACTTCATGTCACAATATAGATGAAATGCAAAATCAAACACAATACCTTTGTCATGAGGAAACTGATTTGGATTTAAATCTGGCCATTAAGGAGCCCCCACCTTTAAGTCATGCAACGTATAAAGATGAATATTTTTGTTCATCCATGCCTAAATATGTATCTACCGATACTTACGGTGGATCACATAGATGTCCAGACAACAAGCATTTTTATGATGACCAGTCTGTTCAAGAAACAAGCATTAACTGCAACAGAAATAATATGTATCCTCGAAGTGTATCGGCACGCAATAATCTACCCTGTGACTTAACCAATTTTAACGACTCGATCTCCGAATCAATTAATCAGAACACTGTAAAAGATCTCAACTTTACAAATTGTGCAAGCTCAACTGTCACAGAAAATCCAAATCAAACAACTTCAATATGTCAGCCTTTATGCTCCAATATTGCAACAAAACCACATGATATGATTAATAATGATAAAGGTAAAATTTTTCAGCCGGCTCAGGGTACGCCTCCACTCCAATCGCCATGTTCCAGTACATGCAAATCAATACGAACTTGCTCTATAGGAACGTGTGCTAGTGTAGCAACAACATCACGAAACAATTCGCCATGTAGAAGCAACAGAAGTGATTCACCAAATAAATCTTTTTGTAAAGACAATCAAAGTGGGCGCAGCATTTTAAAATCATCTCCCAATATTACTCAAAGAAGTTAGTATCATCTAGATTAGGATCTTTCTATAAATATATAATACGTATTATTGTCTGTAATAATTTTAGATGAATGTTGTAAACAACAGAGTGCAACGAGTATGATTTGCAACGATAAAGATAATCGGTCAATGAGAACTTATGACACGCGTAAGTGGTCACACAATTATTGCTTTACATTTTGTTTATGCTTTGAACTACTTATATTTTCTGCCGTAAGTAAGAACTGTATAGTCGGTTGGGGCCGACTTTTAAATAACCCTAACTACTTTGCACAATCTGATCAAACGATTTAAAAGTCAAGAAAGTTGCCAAAATTATTTTCTAAATTATTTAAAAATTCTTTTCTAAATTATTTAAAAATTTTCTAAATTATATAAAAATCGACCAAACGGAACCAAGTTTGGCATATATATATTTTATGTCAATATATAAGGTACCGCTAACTTTTGTTAATAGAATGATTCTTTTTCGAAAATTTCGTCATATGAGGAAGAGTCGTAAACATTAATCGATATAAGTGAAATTTTGTACACATATTTCTAATATTTAAATACAGTAACCTACACTAAAAATTTTCGTTAAAATATAGTTCAAATTGTTATTTTTCTTTCATAAAATTTGTTTTACTGAAGAAAAAATAAGTGGTCGCAAAAATGGTCCAGTTTTAAACATTTTCAATAACGATTGTCTGTGGGCCATATGATTGGCCATATGATTGACAATGTACCAAGTTTTATTAAAATGTCTCAAAAATTATGACCTGTAGCTTGATAATAAATGGACAGACAGACATACAAACAGATAAAAGGATAGGTATACTTAAATCGATTTAGAAAATGTAATCTTCACAATGTGTTATTTTTCAATAACAAAAAAAATGTATAATTTCCTTTTTTTTATAAGGCTCTCAATATTCTCAAACATCAATTTGCTCTGATCGTAGCAGAAATCCTTCAGTCTGTTCAAATTACAGTCAACAAGAACGCAAGTGTTGCACCAAATGTCTTTCTAGTGGTCATATATCAAGCAAATCTCAGATCACAATGCCTCTACCAGCTTTTAATAATTGTCCTTGCATGCAGGGCGTCTATTACGATATATTAAATGTCTATTTTAAGGGTAAAGAACGCAATCTGAAAAAGCTTTGCCCCTGAAATTATGCATAGTGTATGTACATATTCAACGATAAAAATGAATGAATATTTTTACTGTTTCAACAGGAAAAGTGTTAATGCATTTCATTAACGATGCGTGGGTTTGTTTTTTCCTTTTCATTAATTTTTATCTATTATAAGTATGGTTTATTTTAATATTTTATTGATGTATTTTGTGAAAATTGTATACTAATTTCTACATGTTGTTGTTGTTTATTCTTTTTGCTAAATTTATTTTTATCTACATTTTGTTGTTTTGCATACAACAATCAAATAAATAATGTCGAATATATAGAGAGATTATTAATAAAATATATAGAGAATAATAAATAATAATAAATAATAAATATATAATAAATGTGAAAACAATAGCAACAATAATTAACAATGATAAAATATATATCACAATCATAATGTTTTAGCATGAAAACGTGGGCTTTGTTCACGTGAGCGAGCCTGCCGAAAATGTTCATCCGTTAAATTGTGACGCAACTCTTGATTTTGTACTTGATATTCGCGTGCTAAAGCCTCATTTTGTTGACGTTTCTGCCTTTCCAATTCAAGTTCACGCTTAAATTAATTAGAGTAAATTTAATTGAATTTCGATTAAATTATAGAAAAATTTCGAAAAAGAAATGCTATAACGTTGGAAGAATTTAGCATCAACAGATTCATTAAACATACCAATAAATTATCATTTTTCTTTTTCAATTTAATCAATTCTTCATTTAATTTACCATCTGCTTTAATTTGCTCCTCCAAATTTTGTCGTGTTTTACTTAGCAGTTCTTCTAAAGTATCTGATGAAATTTTTTTATTCTTCTTCACTTTCTCCAGATCTTCTCTTAAAGTTGCATTTTCAATTTCCAGCTGGAAACAACAACAGAAGTGAAAATTTTAATACAAAATATACGAATTGATTGTCTCTTGAAGATAAGATAAGAAATTGAATAATTTAAGATGAACGCTCAACTTAATTTTACCTTCTGTTTAATTTCATTTAATTCTTTTAATTCAGCATTCAATTTTTCTTTCTCGTTATCCAATTTATTACATAACTCTTTGTGTACTGCCAAATCAGTTTTCAATTGACATTGATCATTGTGAGCTTCCTCTATTTGATGCTCTAAACATGTAACACGTGTTTGCATCTCAGCGATTTTATCTTCAAAATTATTGATGAGATTACTGCGACAATTTAATTCTTGCTTCAACAGCATAATTTCCGTTTCCAATTCAATAATTTGTCTCCTTTATGATTTATGTGTATGTGTGTGTATATATATATATATGTGTGTGTATACGCGTTTTTGTTTTTTTTTTTTGAAATACATTTGGATTTGTTAAAATTTATGAGGGAAAAAATATTACGTTAGCATATTATGTGAAGTTTAAGAAATAAAATATTTATAGCATAGTTTATGGCAGTTTATTAAATTTTTTAATACTAATTAAATAACTCGATTTATTTATTTATTTGATGTCTATGATGAAGACATTTCTTTCTACAACAACAGCAACAACAATGCCAACATTTACGTTTAACTTCACTACTGCTAAGAAAGAGATTAAGAAAAGACAGTAAGAAATACAGTCAAAGAGTAAGGGGATAAAGTGAAAAAGAGAGACAAAGAGATAGAGAGAGTGAGAGAGAGAGGGAAATACAAAAATCAAGATAATGGAAGAAAGTAGTAGAAATTATATATATTTGTATACATCATGCCAAGTAATGGTAATATCGAGATTGGCTTGTGGCGAAGGTGATTGTATGTTTTTTTATATTTGTATGTATGTAAAAATATGTTTCTCTAAAACTAAAGAAATTAGAATTGTAACTACAATACAATTAAAATATGAATTAAATCATTTCCATTTATGACCAAAGTCAGTAATTTAAATTTGTTAGAGAGAAGAAACAAATTAGAAAATCTTAAGAATGAAGGTGGTATGGCTTTTTCACGTGTTACATTAAAATTTTACAAAATTATACTAGTACTCTCAAAGTCCATGCTTCACTTTAGTATAAGAAAATCAAATAAACCGTATTTTATTTTGCATATGATTTTGAATTAAAGTTAAAAAAGTTCTAATAAGCACTTCGTTTGGTGAAAAGAAGTGCTCATCTTAATAATTCAACTTTATTATAGGAGGACCCCATTTATGTTTTCTTTTTCTTAATAATGAAATGTAATGAAATTCATGTAATAGATTCATGTGACTATGAAAATTACATTGGCTGGACCTTCCCATGACTTTCTACCAACATTATCTCTACTAATAAAAAATCTACTGCAACGTAATGTCATTATTTGCATATGAAGAACGGTGTTATTGTTTTTCTTATGTATGTTTTGTTGTTTTTTACAATTTTATACTTTACTTTTAAATTATTTGTTTTGCTTACTTTTGTTCGGCAGCTTCATTTTCTAAACTTTGATTATTATCTTCCAAAGTAACGGCATCGTGTGACAAATTGCGATAATGGTCTAACATTTCTTCACGTTCTTTTTCCTTAAATTAAATCAAACAATCAAAAATCAAATAAGAAAATTATATTTATTAAGACCAAAAACTTAAATGCTCATTGCACTATATTTGTAACGAATGACCTCTTATAATATTTGATGGGCATAAACGATTTGTATTATCATTTTTAGTTAGATGTTTTACAATTATGTTCTGCTTACAAAATTTCATCTGCCTTCCTTTTATAAAGCCAGGCGTAATGCTCTATTTATAGCGTACTAATCGAAGTGAAAGAACTGTAAATTGTACTATTAATTTTAAAGTGATTATTTAAAGCTTTTAAAGACGGACAAATGGCTACAGATGTCTAAGGATTTTCCCTTTTTAAATGTTACAAAAGTTTTGACACAATGAATATATTTCCAACTCCCACAGATGGTTCATAAGAAGAAGCAAGTTTTATTATTTGATATTATTTCTGAAATTATAATTATAATTATTTGTTCTACCTTCTTACCAACCTTTTGTAATAACAAATCTTCAGCTTTTTTAACTTCTTGTACATACTGATGTAATTGAGCTTTCAAACTTTCAATTTCCTTTTCTGATTCATGTAAGCACTTCTTTAGTGTAGCAATTTCAGATTTATAGTTAGCTAACTCTTCGGAAAGGCGCCTAAATTATTTTAAAAATAGAAAAGTTATTTATTTCATGCAAGCTCAACTTTTATTAAACAGGAAATTGTTTAATGAGTTTGAGAGAGAAAGCAATCAAAATTTTTTCTACAAGAACTTATTAAACAATTTATTATATTTACAACTTTATAGAACTTTGTAGAAGTTTTTTTCCCCATATAATTAAGCCAACTTACGAATTTTCTTCCATTGCTTGTTCTCGACTCGCTTTTAAGGCCATAACTTGTGAACGTAAACTTTTCGTTTCCGTTGACGTTTCACGCAATTCCGTATCACGTGCACGCGTTTGATTCTTAAGTTTACTACAAAAAATTGTAAGTAAAGTGCAATAAAAATTCATTTTTACTAAGTGCCTTTATTCAATCGAAATCGTCATAACCAAAAAAAGAACACTAATGTCTCGACTGGACTAGATTAGACTAGACTAAAGGGCTAGTTGTAATAAAAATATGAGTATAAAATAAGAAAGAGATCCTGCTATAAAGTGAATGCCATGATGATAAAATTAGGAAATCAACTTTTGAGTTTCTGCCATTAAAATATTGAAGGGCAATTTGGCAAAAAGATTTGGATTAAATGGATTTCATAAATCGCTTTAAATCGCTTTTGGGTTTACGATAATAATTTTAGGGCATTACTCACCCAAATTATTCACCAAAAACAAAAAAAAAAGCAAGAAATTCTAAGAAACATCGAAGACAATGACATTTGTAACTTAAAAGATTGAGAAGTTGAGAGAGATTGAGTGGCAAAAAGGTAATTGAACTGTACATAGATTTCAAACATGCATCTCGTCTTCTTTCATTTTTGTTACATACAAATATATAAATATATTAACAACTCTGCTCATACATTATTTATTGACTAAGAACGTTATTTAAATGTGATTTAATGACTATTGTATGAAAATCCAGTACAGAATGTAATATTTAATTTACAATTGAACTCCAATTTACACTAAACAAAAAATCTCTTACAAAATTACACAAATTGCAATCATACAATTGTATTGTATGTATGCATATTAAGATGAAATTAGAATATTAAATATATGTTCAAATCTAGATATTTATTAAAAAGAAACCAAGCCAAGTAAATTTTTGCTGGAAGAAAATCAAAAATTTAATAAACCTTAGAAGGCGATAGACCTCAATCGAAACATAACAAATGAAATTGAGATTAGAGTAGATTGAAAATTATTCTTTTGTTTTGGGCTAAATTTCATAAAGCTTATGTAACAGATGCTACTTTCTATTTTATGGAAATGATCCACGCAAATATCCAACATTACATTCTGCTCTAAAAATAAAACTTCCTTTAGTTTAATGCACTAATCGACTTAATACATTTTTGATGTCAATACGGAGGCAAGAATTTCGAATAATATTAGAATATTTGAAAGCCATCTCGCGATTTTTACAAATTAACAAACTCTATTATAGAGAGATAGCCACAAACACCGCTACGTCTATTCAGATTTTGATATTGATTAAAAGTGCACGTGCGTTGTGATATCTACGATTTCATAAACGCTTCAGCCTACAATCAAACCTTAAAAAAATGGTTTAACATATTTTCAAATTTCATATTTCCGTCATTATGAAAAACTTATATGAAAAAGAAAATGCAAATGAAGTGAAGGTATCGCGTATATTGAAGTACAAGTGTATATACTTCTAGTGAAGATGAAAGAGAGCAAACGTTTCTGTTTCTGTTTCTGTTTCTGTTTCTGTTTCTATTTCTGTTTTGTCATTTGTCATCATATTACGTATAAATGCCATCTCATCATATCTTGCCGTCTCTCACTTTTTCAAAAGAAATAAAAAAAAGAAAAAAAGCAAAACTAAAATGTTCTTTTTAAAACGCCATCATAAAGGTAAGTTGTATTTCTTTCTTTTTTGTGTATTGTTGTTGTTGTTGCTGCTATTGTTATTGTTTTCTTTTTAATAGTTTACATGTTTTGTTTTGGTTTTTCGGTTGTCTGGTTTTTTTTTCTCTTTTTGTACAGAATTCATTGACGGAAGGCATGAAGAGAGATATAAATAAAATAAAAAAAATAAAAAAGAAAAAAGAAAACAATAACGAAATACAATAAAACGTGTTATGCATAAAATTGATTTTACAACATTTATATTTAGTATGACCCATAGCAAATATTTATACAGAAGACAGAAGAGTCATCACCAAACCAAGCAGCCAAGCAGTCAACCACTCAAGGCATATACACATTTGATTACATTTTTTTACATTTTCATTTTACATTGCGCCAAAAAAACATCTAAAAGAAGTGTGAGTTTTATACTAATTCTGTTAACACATTGACCATTGTCAGAAGGAATCATTTAAAAGAAATCAACAAAAAAAAGCGCTATAAAATCATTTTCTAAAAGAATTTACTTGTGCTCAACTTGTGGATGCGTTTCTTCAAAAAAAAAAAATCGAGAATCACTACAAAAGACAGTTTGGTTTTATAACTTGAGCTATATCGCTCAAAGAACTTGCCCACAAACCGTTTTAACTTTTTAAATGTCTTTAATATCTTTACGTATATTTTTCGAAGCATTTTTTCGTTTTGGCTTAAGCATAAAATATAAAATATCCAAATAACTTTCAAAAAATGTACAAACAAAATAGAAAATTTCAATTACCACAATGACCGCAATCCTTAATTATTATAATGAATGTTTTGGCTTTTGGGTGGTGGCAATTTTATACAAATACAACCATTTTTTCATTTCATTTTCATTTCATTTTGTTTGTAACAAAAAATAATATTAAAAAAAATATCGTCTTAAATTTAATAAAATATTAAATATCAAAGAAATCAAATCATTTATATTTATGGCGCACCTTGCCATAATTTTAGTAACATTCTATAGAATGACACGATTCGTTGAAAAACCAAAAACCATAAAGTAAAAAAAGAAGAAGAAGAAGAAAAAAAAACCACTTATAAAAATTGTTAAATAAAGGTTACTCAAATGAAGAAGAAAAAGGAGAAGATTAAGAAAAAGATAGATAAGTTATAAAAGAAACAGACAATCAAAATAAATAGACAAGCTTTAAATTGAACATATCAAAAAAGTAAAGCAAATAAAAAAAAGCAAAAAAAAACCCAAATTTTTTATGAAATTAATGAATGGAATTTTTATGAGAAGGTTGTTAAAAGGCATGCTACATTTTATGTAAAGTATACTCCGAAAGAAAATTTATTACAAAAGTAAGTAGAATGGAATAGAACTTAGAGTGGAATGCAACTGTGTGGAGTGAAGTAAATTTATTTGCTACATTAAAGGACACTTCAAACTACCTGAAATTTTATCTTCAACAAATTTTCTGTTCTCTGTTGTCACTATTTAGATTTGGGAATTAAAAATCATTAAACATTTCATTTATGTTATTTAAGAAATGTACTCTCTTTACGTAAATTGATTCACCTTCTAACATGCAACATACACTTTGTAGCATCAATGCAACTTTTACATCTATTTAGAATTTAACGCCAAAATAAACATCAAAATGTTTGAATTCTAAGAAAGATGAACATGAAAATTCTAAAATACACAAAATGATTCAAATACATTTGTAATTAAATGGAATTGTAGAAGAAAAGATTTGAACAGCATGCTTGCTTATTGTATTGATAAAATTTTATAATCTAATCGCAATCGATCTAATCGTAACATATTGCACATATTTTACACATTGTAAAAAGTCTAATAAATGTAAATAAATGTTATGGCCATATAAAATAGTATTAAGAAAATTATAAGAGAATAAAATAAATTATTGGATTTAACATTTAATTACAAATTTTACTTTTACTACAAATTTCACAATTAATTAATTTGATAATCATTTTCATTTGTTAATCATTTGGTTTAGGTAAAAATGATCGGAAAAAGTTTTCGGATGATATTTTTTCTTAATATACAAAATATGTATTAAAAAAAAGTTCAGTTAAATATTAATATAGTTAGTCCGCCTATAAATTTATAAAATATTTTTATATAATATGAACATATACCATCATTAAATATCATAATTTATTATTACTTAGAGAGTAATGAAGAGAGAATATGCACAAATTACAATGAATTTATAATAAAATAATAATTATAGTGAATTTCAAAGAAATAACTGTACATGTGACATTTCGCGTTGTCTCATTACTGAATAACGGAACATTGAACTAAATCTTTAACATACTTTACATTAAATTTACGTTTTACATTACTTTAACGTACTTTACTTTACATTACATTGCAATGTAATGCATTACACTAATTATAACATTTATTGAAAGGTTTTAATACATTTCATTATATAATTAAATTGCCCTACAATTAAATTGAGTCATGTTAATTAATAAAAAAAAAAGTTATCATAACAGTCAATCGGTCATTGAATCAAGTTGAATAAATCTTTAATAGAATATTACGAGTATTTACGTGTCTCATTATATTTGAACTTGATTTAATTTTAACTATTTATCTTTAATACGAACAGTAATAAAAGTAATAAAAAATTATTATATCTTTTTAAAAGGTCATTTAAATTGACATTTAATATTAAAAGAAAATGTTTTTATTTCGTTTTTTATTCACATTTAAAAATCATGTTAATAAAAATAGAAAATAATTATATAACTATTCGTTGTTAATCATTTTCATGTAAATATCATTTTGTCTATAATAATTAATAAATTACATTACAAATCATGATGATTATGCTTAAATTAATACATGCGGACATTTACACTGCTTCAAATGTTAAAATAAAATGTACAATACATGCAAACATAAATTCACATATATAAACAAGCAGAGTATAGAAATTTTATGGCTCAAGCAACCAGCAGGCTATTTGACAGCTGCTGAACATATGTATTGATAAATTTTTTATTGGCTATGTATATGTTCATAGGTATATAATATATATATATATATATATGTGTGTGTGTGTGTGTGCATGGTTCTTTTTTTAACAATATTTTAAAATATAAATTTCTTAGCAGGTAAAGTAACAGAAGAAACAGAAACAATTTTGTATTGAACGAGTGCGGTTTACAATTTTCGTTTTGGTTTTGTTGTTGTAACTAATAACAACAACTTTTTCTATCTTATGCATTTTATTATATTTTATTATTATTTTACAATATTATGCTCGTTGTTCTTTTCTTTGGTTTTGTGTGTTTATTTTTGAACGTTAAAGTAAAAACGTTAAAAAAAATTATAAATAAATAAGAGTAAACATTATATTTTTTTCATATGACGATGTAAATAAAAAAGTAATGAAATACAAAATAATATATAAATGGCGCAAATGCTGAATTCCCGATTGAAATGAACGGTATATTCTCGATTGACGACTAACGGTAAATTCAGAATAAACGATGCAATTAATAACAGAGGGAGAGGGAAAGAGAAAAAGTTCTATACAAGTTAAAAGAATGACCAAGTTAAATATTATGTGTGGAGGAAGAAGAAGAAGTGAAATTTAATTAAAATTTATCACAATCATCGTCATTATCATAAGTATAAATGTATAACCAAAATACAGTTATTTCAAACAAAAAAATTATATAAAAATAAAGATAAAAAAGGAAAACAAGAAATGAAGTCGTTTAGCACAACTTAAAGAAACATTCATAAACAAAAATTAATTAATTAATAAAAAAAAATATGCAAATAAATGAGAAATTTATGTAAAAAGAAAAAACTCGCGGAAAGAAAGAAGAAAATATTCAGCAGAACGAAATTTACATTAATGTATTTAAATAGGAATAAAAACAACAACAACAGAAACTCAAAAATAATTTAAAATCTCAACGATCTACTAATTGTTTTTATTGTACATTTAATTGAATTTTAAACAATTCAGAGCAAATTTGAAAGGCTTTAAAACTGAAAGGAAAATTCAAAACATCAATTTTTATGAAGTGTTTCTTTAAAAAAAAACATTAATTATTTAATATAATTTGTATTCTTGAACGTTTGCGTTAAAAAAAACGTGATTCCAGTTTTGTACCTAAATTGAAAACCTCACATTAGACACAAAACGAAATGAGTTCTTGTGATCAACAGTAACAAGCATTTTGAAAGCTTTGTGCATTATAAGAAAAAGTAAAACTGAAATCTCGCTCTAATCAATTTAAAATTCAATCACATTTACTTCAAATATTGAAATGTATTTTTTTATTATTCAATTAGGAAATATCGTGATTCGTGCTAAGTACAACTGAAGGAACACTATAATTCAATATCATCTTTAATCTTTACTTTATTTGCTTGAGGTATTTTGAGTAAGTGTCCTTTTAAATTTGTAAGATGAATGCAAGAAGTCACTAATAATGTCTAATGATGTCTAATCGAATGGCCTGCATAATATAAAACAAATAGGCAGGCATATGATGCTTTATTCTGAATGCGAAATGAATTCTTTTAGATTATTTAACTTATTCAACTTATTTCTATGTGAATTGGATTTCACAAGGATAACTATAAGCAACACTTCTGTTACTTCTGCTCTGCTAGTGTGCCATAAAAAAATAGTGATGGTGTATGTTGTCAAAAAAGCAAAATGTATTAATTTATTATAAAGTTTGTTTTTTCTTCAGAGCTACCATTTTTATTGCTGTTTTTATTGTTATACATATAATTTTTCAAGGTTATAAAACTGGTATGAAAAAAAATTCAACTGCTATATAAAAATTCAGATTAAATTACAATACACAGAAAAATACAAGATGTATCCAAATGTGCATGTACATGTATGTACATTTATATATATATATATATATATATATATATATATATATATATATATATATATATAAGAGTGTAGATGTATCAGTATGTGTATGTATCTATATAAAGATAGAGGATTGATAATAAAAAAAAAACTAAGCAAAAAACCGAAACTAAGCAAGAAACTGAACCAAATGTTAGCATCAGATATCATTTATAATTGGGCTTATATTGGCATATGGCAATTACGTACAAACATTAGCTTAGTTGATATGGTTTTGTAAAGTTTTAATCATTAATTCATATACATAGATTTTTGCATGTAAGATTTTTCTAAAGTGTAAATATTATGGAAAAGATCACTAAATAAATGAAAATATAAAAAACGGGTTAGGGCACTCACCTTTTAACTTTAACTTGTTAGATTCAAAAAATCAATTAAATTTATTTCATGACAAGAAAATGAAAAAAATGTAGTTTTTGAATGTTTTGAAATGAAAGTGAAGAAATTTTAAGCACATAAAGTAACTAATTTGTAAAAATCTTATATAAAAATCATTTCAATTAAGTAAATTTTTTTTCATATCTCAATTTATTACAAAGTAGACATGAATTATTTACAACAACTAACCACATTAAATATAATGCATCACAAAAAGTCTTCTGAAAGAAATTTATACGCCCAGTGGGGAAATTCTCTTGATAAACAATAAAAAAAACTTTGATTTTTGCAAATTTTATTTCAATTAATCATTTTTGTTGCCTTCAAATTAACATTTTCAACCTTTTAAATTGATTTATTATCAATTTGTTTATAGATATTTCTATCACTATTAAAAAGAAGCGTGCGTGAAGAAGCATTTTAAATTTATAGATTCACATGTAAAAATGGACGCTTAGATTTCTTAAGTATTCATAAATTTACAAAACATTTAAATTTCAGAGCATTGAGCAAAAAAAATCATGAACTAATGAGACGGTTTACATTCATGAACTTGAACTTTTATGGTTCAATATATTTTTATTAATAACTGTATAAATAAAAGAAGGCGCCTGCTCTAAATTCCTAAGACAGAAAGCCGAATCACTTCTGATTTTTTTAGATAAATTTTTTCATTTCTATTTAAATCTTTTTATTATAACACGGATAGTTGAAATTGCAAGAGATCTGTTGCAAAAGTTAAGCCACAACAACATAACCTTTGGAAATTCCCCTTGTAGAAATTTTTACATTCCATTTTCAAATTACACAATCAAGCCAAAGACAATATTTAATCAGGGCCTTGATGGCCATTGCTTTTAGAACAAAATTACTCTAACACTTTTCTTCCCAGGCAAACACTCGATATTCGGATTCCTTCATTGAAAATTCATACATTAACTGATTGGTTTTTATAATCTGGGCCAGATAATATTTTATGTATTTTAGGTCACAATTGACGCTGCTGACATTTTAATATATCTGGGAAGTTCAGTTAGTTCATTAAATAAATGGCACTCCTTTATTGTTGTTGTTATTATATTTTAGTGTTCTTTCATAATCGCATTAATCTTATTTAACAATCTATTTTCTTGTTTTGTATTTATTTCGCCTTTTTGTGTATTTTATGAAATGAAATTGAAAGTTTTTCGAAAAAGTCAAGGTCATTAACAACAATAAAATACAATAAAATAATCCATTTTTCTAAGATTTAGGTACACAACATGAATGAGAAACCGTCAGTTAAAAAGATATTACAGAATGTTAATTTAATTGGCCTTGCAGCAAAATTCTTGGTCTTGTAGTTTAAAATTACGTTAGTTGAATAATATCAGTAATTGTAATTGTAATACTTTATTAATAATATGAATTTAATATTTTTAAATTAGTAACTTTAAAATTTGTCTTAATAATTCTTAAATTTATCTGCTGGATTTACTCCAAGTTTTTACATTTCTGTGGTCATTAAAATTTAGAAAAAAAGTAACTTTTTATCTTCCTTACACTAAAAAAAAACAAAAATAATACATAAACAAATAAGAAAATTATGTTTGATTGCGTCGAAATCTTGGATACCGACCATTCAACCTTTTTCAGTTTTTGAGTGACGGAAAATGTAAGCATATACAACTGAAAATTTGGTATTGCATGTGTGACCGTGACCAATCTGCATTATCTTTTCACAGGCATTGTAAACCAATGACCTTGATACTTTTACAAAATTTCATCTTTCTACCTTTTGCCGTATTGCGAGTAATGAACAAATGGCCAAATTTGGAAATTTGCAATAAAAAAATTTAGATATACTCAATTTATATGTGCCCTTCGAACGATTTTACCCATTTTCAATAACAACCTGCGTGGAATATTACAAGGAAAACCTTGTAATATTCCTGCCAAATTTGAGCTTCATATCTTAATTTATACGGCTAGGAAAATGGTAACAATACACTGGCAGACAGACAGAGAGACATGTCTTAATCGTTTCAAAATTCGCTGATTATCAAGAATATTGAGTCACTTTTTAGGATATTTGACACTTCCTTTTACAAACATAATGACGAAATGAATATACCACCAACCTGTGCATTAGGGGTATAAAAAAGGCATGGGAATTCGTATGAATTTCAAATTAAATGTATTTGGAGTATAAAAAACAATAAAGTAAAAAAAAAACAGAAAAAAAAATGAAACAAAACAGAAACAAGCAAATGTGAAATGTGGGCTTGTTAAATGTTAATCACCTCGAATGGCATCGACTTGAAATTAATTTAAAATAATTAATTTTAGGTATACTGTTGCTTTAAGAAAGAATGATGAAAAGTTTTTTATGCATCTGTAAAATATAGAGCCTTCATATTTATTCACCACTCAAGCTGATTGTTTTGATTTATATGGATCAATTTGAATTTATATGATGATCCATCAATTACTAATAAACAGGTACGATTCCACGCAAAAATGGTGGCGAAATAATTTATAAGCAAGAATTAAAAGTATTAAAAAAATACAAAAATAGAGTAAAGAATTTGAGAGTTTATGGTGGCCTAATATTAAACACCCACCAGCTGAACATGGCCATAATAAATAAGAACCTTTAAATTTATACCTTAATATTTTATTAGATTTATTGAGCGCAGTAAATTTCTTCTTCGCTTGGATTGTTCTTGGATATTGAACCTTTTAGGTGAAACAGGCAAAGGAAGAGTGAAGTTTTATGCCAAAAAAAGTAGATTAATTTTTATAGTAAAATTGTAACCGGAACTTTGTCTTTCTAATAATGTTGAGCCTCTAAATATTTGGCACATATTTCACAATTAAAGTTTCCTTTACAACATTCATTCAAAAAGAATCAAAGATAAATGTAATTACAATGACAAAATATTTAATATTAATCTAAAGTCAAATTTCTTTTATAGAATTTCTGAAGCTTACCTATTCGAGTACAAAATCTCGGAAATAAATTTGCATGGGTAAAAATGCGAATTTAATTTTCTCTCAAATTTGATTCTCTCAATCTTCATTGACATTTGAGTAAATGCCACGCAGGCAATTCATGCAGTCCATTGTTTTTTAATGCATATAAAAAAAATTTTTTTTCCATCTGCACCATAATTTTGAAGCAGGTGGAAGGACGTTGCACTAATATTCCCGCCCGTTTTGAATATTTAGTTAAAACTCAAGGGCGATTTCACATAACTGGACTGAACTTTTATAAAATGATTCCTATTTTGAGTAGGACTTTGCCATAAGACGTATCATATAATCCCACATTTTTTATTTAAAATCATTCACAAGGTTCTTGAGCCTACATTTTTTGGTAGCAATATGTCAAACAACTACATCGCATAGACTAATACTGAATCGCAGAAGCAAAACCATAAAATCTTAATAAACTTAATTACAAGTTTCAATATTTATTTCGTATTAATTGTACAATTTTACCAAAAAATCGCAAAATTATAAAATTTTTTGTATATTTATACAGATTGTAAAGATTTTTTAAAATGATTTTTTTTTTAATGTATGCGATAATTTTATTTAATTTAATCTTGCAATTCATTCATCAGTCAATCATTTATTTATATTTAATCAATTAATAAATAAATAAATCAAAAAATCAAATCAAAAAATAAAATAACCAAAAGAAATAAAAAAATTATTTGAAAAATAAATTCCATTAACGCAGGTTTTTCAACTTTTAAATAATACAAATAATAACAACAACAACAATAATACAAAAAATGGAAATAAATTAATCTATTTCTTATAAATTAAATGATAATATTAAAACAATAAACCGCAACAAAATTGCTTTGCATTTTCCATTTTTTGATTTTCATTTCGTTATCTTTCCGTTTTTTTTTTATATGTACTTTACAAATTCAAATAGCATTCAAATGATAATCATCTGAAAGGAGACTATTTGAAAACATCTAAATCAAAAGATGAACAAAATTTATTAAATTTGAATAGCTTGAGATAATTTTGCGATTTAGATCATTGTTCGTTTTGGAGCAATTCTTTGAATTGAAGCAAGATTTTCTGCCGGCCAAATTGAAACTACAGGCTGGAAATTCTTTCAGTTGTCTGATACTTTGCACAGATATGACTTGATCTAAAATTGTATTGTTTTATTATATTGCAATCGGATCGAACTACTCTTATAATCATTTTCTATATGAAACTTCATTTTTCAAAAATAAACAAAAAAAAAGAAAGAAAATTACAATTTCAAATGTTTTGCTATTATGAATCATTACACTTAGAAAATATGCACCACACAGACGGACATGTTATAGAAGCATCTCCCTCACATATATAACAATGGAAACTTATAGCAAACGATTTGATATTTGCAATTATTTCAGTTTTAAAACTGAAATTATCCGTTCATGTAGTTTTATGTTAAAAATTCTTTGAATATAAACCACTTCAATGTTCAATGCTTCTTCAGATCTCTTCTTTCGAATTCTCCCTTAAATTCTAAAATAATTATAATATTTTTAATGGTTACTAACTAAAATTCCGTATGCGATTTCCGTGGACCTTAGATTTTAAATTTAATGCCTAATGCACTTTACGGTCTCCCATATCTAACTATTTTTCTTTGACTAAGAATGGACATTAATACAAATATATTCTCTCCATAAATTTTTTGCTTTTTTTTTATAATTTACACAATGACCTATATTTAATGAACAACAATCGATCATATGTATATTTATATATCTATACGAACAAGAACAACCAACTAAATATCGCATGCGATTATTAGACAAATGGACAATGATTATTAATCATGTTTTATCGAAGCAGCATTATAAAGCCGCTAAAAATGTTCATTGTTATATGAAAATTTTCAAAAAAATATCTTTCTCCCATTTTTGTCTTTCATTTTCATGTTACCACATAAATGCAATAGACAGGTAATAAATCACAATGACTGAATGAGAGGTGATGTGAAATGTATGAAGAAAGTGAACATAGATGAAATGAATGAATAAATATTTGTTGAATACGCAACAACACATTACGCAATTGCATTAAAAAGTAAATAAATAAATAAACAACAACAACAATTTTTTTAAACGTTATTTATATGTGAAGTTAAAGCGTTTTGTACACAAAATATTTTATTTAATATAAGCGCAGCCAAAACAATATATTAAATAAAAATCAGTAGAAAGCAAAAAAAAAGATAAAATCATATTGAGCTAGGACCAAATCTTGGATGCCCATCATCCAAATCTGTAACATTATGATCAGTTGTTTTTGGAGTAACAGAAAATGTCAACATAAAAAGGTGAAAATTTGCTATTATATAATTTCGTGTAGATGCGGCTGATTTGTAAGATTTTTGGACAGACATTGTAGACTAATTGCCTTACTACTTATACAATATTCTCAGCTTTCTATCTTATTTCGTTTGCGATAACAAGCTAAAACTATCGAATTTTACTTTTATCATCTTCAATATCAACCTACCAGCAAGAACTTTCAATATTCCTTATTATGCCCTATTTGAAGTTGCCATCTTTAATTTTAACATCAGGAGAAGGCCCTTCAACACACAGACGTCAAGCAGACAGACGTAGACACTTAGCTAAAACGATTCAGAATTTGATGCTGATCAAGAATATATATATATATATATATATATTATATATATTCTTGATCATATATATATATATATATATATATATATATATATATATATATATTATATATATATATATATATATATTATATATATATTACATGATCTCTGACTCTTCCTTTTGGACATCGCAAGCATTATAACAAACTTTTTAGTGGTGAGTAAAAAAAAAGTACTGCAAGCAATCTTCTCCAATCTCCGCCAATCTTTTGTAGCTTAAAGCTTTGCAAGCCCATCAAGATAGGATATACAGTTAAAAAGCCATTATGATGTAGAATTAATGGAAATCGTGGACATTGATGTAAAATAATAAAACACTACTCTGCTGTTCATTTTATTTTCTTTTTAAATGTATTGAAAATTGTACAAAAAATTTTTTTCAATTAAAAATATCATTTATGGAATGATCATTAAGGGCATGTCAAACACTGTACAAAAATTTTTTCAAAAATTATGTGTCATGTAGTTCGCTTACAAAGATAAATATCCAAATTTCCAAACAGACGAAGACGCAAATATATAATTTTAACAATTTACGCATTTATTTTAACTCACACAAAAATAGATCATAAACTTATTTTGTGGCGCTGTCAACTTAACTCTCAACTTAACCTAAAATATATTTTGTAAAAATTCTTCCACTTAATGATTAACACACTAAAATTATTATGCGGTAAAAAATTTTTCTAATAAATTTATATGAGAATTCATATTTAATATAATGACAAAAATGGCACGTTCAATGTTATATATAAATCTAATGGATTATTTTGTTTGTGTTAGATGAAATTTTGAACAAAAGAAACACATTAAATTCTTCATTGAATTAACTTTTAAAGTGAAATATAATTTGATTTAATTCCCTGTAGAGTAAATAATTGACACCATCTTGACGTTACATCTAATTTCAAATTGTTTTGCTTTTCTCATAGTAAATTGCGATTCAGCATTGAAAATGAAATTTAAGACTCTCTCTGAAAAGTGTGACTTAAGTTTCTTAAGTTGGATCAAGTTGCTATGAAGAGTTTATCGAATATCTACTTAAATTTATTTGTTTAACCAAATGTCTGCACTACTGAAACTTTCATTTTTAGAATTTATTGCACCAAAATGTAATTTGAATGAATCTAAAATATAATTTAGAGCTTTAAAATCACTTTGGAATATGAGATTGGATTCATTATCCAAATTCCAAATTATCGAGGGAGCATACTGAATGTTAAATTGAATTGTTACTCTCCAAAAGTGGCAGTTGCCAGCCTCCAAGAATGATTAGGCATTTTATTATTTATTTAGGCAACAAATCGAGACGAAATTTTCATAAAATATGACAAATCAATGGCGATATGAAACAGATAGATATTTGATTTAATTCCCTGTAATTAAGTGTTGTGTAAATCGAAATATGTTAAAGAGCCAACAAAATTGAAGGTTATCGAATGATTTTTCTAACAATTTCATTTCATGAATTAACGATAAAATAAAATGTTATTCAATAATAGTTAATCAATTTAACTTTTGAAGAATTCATTTTTTTACAATGTTATTTTTCCTTGAGTTTTTTTTAACCATAACAACAATAACAAGCCATAAAAACGCAGCAAAATTACTAAAATTTACGGTTTATGGAGAATTCATTGAATAATTTAATCGCAACAAAAATTCTTGATATATCAGCCAAATCAACTAAAATTGACATGAAAGCAAAACAAAATAGAAAAATTATATTTGAGTTACGAGAATATCTTGAATACTCAACATTTAGATCTTACATAGTACATAAATTTATTTTTTAATTTCATTGGACAGCAATGTGAAAATTGTTTGTTTATAATAATCGATAAATGTTCCATCTTTTGTATTTTATTTATTCTAAGTATTGTACAGAACAAAAATGTTTGTCTTTTGACGCATTTGCAATGGTGCAAAACTACAAGAACTTTTCACATTTCTGAAATTTTGAAAGGATTTTTGTAATCAAGTACAGACGTACAAATCTTTTGAGACTAAAAATTTTGATGAAATGTTTAACAGCTTTTGGGTGGTGGGTGTAAGAATAAATTAAGAATCCATCGTCTCATATATATTTGTTTGTTGTTTCTTGTTTTTTTTTTCTTTTGTTTTGATCAGTATTGCCATTCAGACATAAATACATTGTGTGTAAACAAAAAGCAAACAACAATAATATAAAAGGTCATTGATTGATTTTGCCCAAGTAAACATGAATGTGTTTGTATGTTTGTATACTCATATGCATATGTATGTTTGTATATCCATATAAGCGTACGAAAAATATGCATGTTGAATGTTATTTCTTGGCACAGACCCATAAAATCGCTATACAAAATAATAACTATAATAGTAACACTAAAATAATAATAATAATAATTATCATAATGATAATTACATTGTATGATGATAATGATGATGATGATGATAATAATAATGATAAAGATAGTTACGATTATGATGACTAAGTAACCTTAACCTACATAACATGCATTAAATGATCATCATTAAAACCTTTTATTTATCTTTTAGATCGGTTCACTCGAGATAAATAAAATAAAATAAATTAAGAAAAAACAAATCACAAAAGAAAAGTTTTAAAAACCAAAACTAAAACAAATAATTAAATTATAAAAGCAAAATTATGAAAAGACGAAAAATCATCATATTAACTTGGTCGATTTTAAAGGAGTACTACATATACTGGATAATTAGTTCATATTTATTAATGGTAAATGTAGAGACGGCAATTTTACCACCACCATGGGCTGATCCAGATATAAATCCTTGTGTTACAATGCCAGGTGGTTGGCAATTAATTTATTGGGCACCATTGAAAAAGTGCTTCAAAATATTTAGTTTAGGTTCCCCCTGTCCCGATACAATGGAATTAAGTCCAACAGTTTATTTGAATAGTTATAAAAAGAAATCAATCGATTTGGATAAACATGATATGTATAATGCATTAGCTGAATGCCGTTGTCCACCTGGTACAATATTAAATGGTGAAAATAATAAATGTTATAAAATCTATGAAAAAGGTCCTTGTAGTAAGGGTCAATATTTTAGTCCTATTAGTGATATAGCGGTCATAACAAAAAGGTAACAAATTCTATTTGTATATTTTCATAAATGCTAAATTCCAAATGCTTATACTAAAAACAATTTCCCTTATGTTTCTTTAACGATTTAGAGCCAGCAATCGTTGGGGTGTTTGTAAAACGCCACGCATATGTCCAAATGATATGGTATTTTGGCCGAATGATGGTAAATGTTATTCACAATTAACCAAAGGGCCATGCGCTCGTGGTAAATTATTATTATTAAATGAGGATGGTTTAGCAGAATGTAAGGTGTGTTATCATAGTAACCATAATCATCGGAATCATCATAATCATCTTGGAATATTAATTGAAATTATTAACAGTTCTTTTTGGCGTTTTTTATTTTGGCTTCTAGTGCGAAAATACCGATCAATTGAAAAGTTATTTCTATGCTCCAGAAGAAGCTTGCTACGAGCATTTCACCAAGGGGCCTTGTACAATATCAGGTGATTTATTTTTACCTGGTGGACGTTGCGGTTGTCATGCGTTGTTGCCACATTTTAATGCAGATTTGCAAAAATGCTATGAATTAAGTATGTTAAACAATCGCTAGAAAATTTTATACCTTAGTTGCATAAAAGTTCACTTGATGTCATTTCATTGAATTTTATTCGATTTTAGATTCACGCGGCCCTTGTAAACGTGGTCAAATCTATCGCATACTAGAAGAAAATGTTGACTTTGACACTTTAACAGCAACAGAAACATCAACAAAAACAACAACAAATAACTTAATACATGCTCAATGTCAATGTAAAGATAATTATATACCTTGGCCAGATGGTCTATGTTATCGTTTATATACTCAAGGTCCTTGCAAGAATAATGAATTCTTGATAAATGGCACAACGTGTGTGGAGAATTTTTGTGGCAAGAATCGCTTATATTTTCCAGATCAAAGGCAATGTTATCGTATAGGGTCACAAGGACCATGCGATCTACATCAAGTTGTTGTATTCGATTTTACAGCACGCCCCTCTGTTGATGGCATTTCTTATAATGGTATCTGCGGTTGTGCTGGCATTATTACAAATTTAGATCAAAAATGTACCAATACTAATAAGTATTTAAATGAAAATACTTGTGAATCAACACCGGGCATGGTAGAAATAGAAGGTAATTGTTATAAACTGTACAGCCGTGGACCGTGCGATGCTGGCCAATGGTTAGAGCCAATAAAAACTGCCGCCACCACAGTTAAGAGATTAGAGAAGAAAGCGAAATGTGTTTGTCGTCCAGGCTACACGGCGGCTGATCAAACCTCTTTAAATGGTACACTTTTTACAAAAGGGCTACGACGTTGTAATGCACCCAATGTTGGTTTGGCCAGATATTTAACACAACATTATCTTAAACAAAGAACTAACTCAAAAATTTCTTCCAATTTCATTGGAACTCATTACACATAAATTGATTTACATGTACAACAATTTTATAGTAAAATCACTTAAATTGTTTTCTATCTCACAAAGTGAAATTATACTACAAACACTTTTTACAAATAGTCAATTAAAAGGGTTTAATCCGAAATAAATCAAGCGAACGCTTCGAACATTTAAAAAGGAAAACAACTTTTAGTAAAAAGTGCCATGAAAATGTCAAATTAATTACAAATCGGAAGTAATTAATAAAATACAAAAAGAATGTAATATAATCATAAGGAAAACTATTCAAAATATATCAAGATTTATTTCTATTTTACCTATTTAGAGTTTAAACAAGAAGTCTTAGGCTTCAATTTTTAATTTCTGCTTTTATTAAATCAATTAATAATGTAAAAGTAAACTTTACTATTCTCGCTAGATTTTGCATATTTTAGATGCACTCTAGTTTCAGATTTCTTTTTAAATATTCCACATAAAATGCTAAACTGTAATTTTATACCTTTGGCATATTTTAAAATATCAAGCAATATTCCAAGGGACACAAAAATATGTTTAAAAAAATATCGGACTTACCATAATTGTTCTTCTAATTGTTGTACTTGCTTTTCCAATTGATTACGTTTCTCTTTATACGTTTTTAATTCATATTCTAATTGGCAGGCTTCCTCAGTTTTCGTATCCAATTGCATCTATTTCAAGACAAATATATAAATAGAATAAACGTGAATGACAAATATCAAATTTTTGCCTATAGACTTGGGCCTACAGATAATACAAATACCCAAGTATTTGGGTATTTGTATTATTATTCAACTTACTAAAAGTGTATCTTTTTCACATTCTAATGATATATAGGTTTGCTTTAAGGCAGCAATCTCCTCGTGCAATTGCTGATTTTCTTGCTTATTAATTTCCGTCCTGGAATCCAATGTATTGTATTTTGTATGGGCTTTTTCCAATTGCTTCTCGCATAACAATAACTTCTTTTGATGATCAGCAAAACATTTTTCCGTTTGTTCATGCAAAAGTTTTAGATTATTATATTGATGTAATAATTTTTGATTTTCCTCTCTCAATTCACAATTATCTAGTTTAATTGCTTCCAAATCTTCTTTAAGCATAATAATTTGTGTTTCAGTCGGTTGCCGAACAGAATTCAATTCACGATTTTCTTTTTCCACTTGCTGCAAACGACTATTTAATTCATTGTAGCGCTGTTGAGCTTTCTCCAATTGCTCATCGTACATTTTCGTTGTGCACAACAATTTTTCGCGTAATGTGTCACGTTCACCGCGAATTCGTTGTAAATCGTTACGGGCACAATCACGTTCCCGTTCTATACGTAAAATGGCTGCTTGTACACAATCACTAGCACCCGATGATATACTACGAGCCGACGATGTCGGTATATGTTGCAAATCGGTATTATTGGGCATACAAGGCATGGGTACTAATGCTTGAGTTTGCTGTTTCGTGGCATATAATTCTGTACGTAATATTCGTAATTCGTCATCTTTGGATTGTATTTGGGTTTGAAGAAATTCAACTTCTTTCTCTGAACCGACCTTGCCCAACAACCGCAAGTATTCCTTTTGAAAGAAGTCACGTTCCGATTTTATACGGATTTTCTCTTCATCTGTATGCTGACTTTGCCGATTCTCTAAATCGTGATATTCTGCATATATATAAATACAAAAGGGTTATTGGTAAAAATTGTCTGAAATTTTCTGTTATTTTGCTTACCTTTTTGAGCCGCTTGCAATTTGCTTTTCAATTTAGTCACTTTCTTTTGCAGACGTTCATTTTCACATTTCAATTCTGATTCTGCAACAAGACAAAATAAAAAAAAATATTCAAGAAATTTTCTCAAAAGTTTAAGAGCAAACGCAAAGGAAAATCTTTACAATGTCGAAGCAATTTTTTCTACATAAAAAGCTCTTCTTTAATATCTCAAAGCATTTCACAATGAAATTTCTTCAACGTTAATTTAATTGGACTGAGTAGAATGATCGTTCTTAGGATCGATCTGCCGTTCGCTTTATCTCCCTTTCTCTCTTTCTCTCTCTCTCTCTATCTCTCACATACACACTTTTAATTCCCTTTATCTATGCATCTTCTTCTTACCTTTTTGTGTCAATTCATTTAATTTCTCATTGAAATGTCGCTTATCCATTTGTGTCGATACTGGCATTTTATCTGTTGCAGCTTTTTCTTTATCTTTTTCAAATTTCTCTTTTTTCGTTTTATCTTTAACATCCGTAGATTTATGCTGCATTTCTTTCAATTGTTGTTTCAATTCTTTCACTTCACGTTCCTTATCAGCTATTTCAGCATTGGCTTGCGTTTCCACTGTTAAAGCTGCTTCTTTCAATTCATCTAATTGCTTTTGTAATTGACAATTACATTTCTCCAAATGTAATGCCTTTTGCATTGCTGCATGCATTTGCTCTTGATATTCACGTAAACGTTTTACGCTTTCGTTTTTGTCACGTTGCAAAACATTTAAATCTTCTGTTAGATTATCAATATTTTTATAGCAACATTCACGCGCTAAAGAGACGGGAGAACGGCCACCGGATAATATATCATTTAAACGGATAATTTCACGATCTCTCGCCTCAATCTATTAGAATGAATTTCAATTAAAGCATATTTAAAAAATGATTATCAATAATCAAAAGGTGATCATTTTCAATAAAAATTATATGTAAAAAATAATGAAAAAACTAATAGAATCAGAGGAGATGGACAGTTCCACACACTACACTACTTTATTTTCGATGATTGTAAAGTCAAAAAGAAAAATTAAGATTGAATAAAAAGGAGGGAAAGTAAAAAAAAAATAAAATGATTTTTAAGTATAAGAATCTGTGAAATTTACAAAGAGTACCGATTTAATCTAAATTTCACTTATTGAGTTTTACAAGTCCTTAAACACTACTTTATAACTATTTTGCTTTAAGAAACACTTTTGCAAATTGCGATAAATTTTTGCCAAAATATAACGTTATGTTTGAATAATCCCTAAAATTCCAGCCTATAGTTTTTTAGTAAAATTTTCTTAAACATCAAATGGACGAAATGAACACACACATAAAAATTGAATTTTGAAAATGTTTCTATGAAGATTTTTATAATAAAGTGCGTGCCATTTTAGCTGTAGCATTTTGACCAGAATGGTTTGTGTGTGTAAGGTATGGAGAAAATTTTCCATATTAAAGTAATTCAAAAAAGAAAGAAGAAAAAAGAGAAAAAAACCTTTTGCTTATAGAATTTGATATGATCCATTAATTCCTTATTTGTATTTTTCAATTTAATTAAATCTTGTTCTAAGCATCTCGTTTGATCTAAATTCGCTGTTTGGATTTGCATTGAACCATCAATAGGCCTTTGAGAATAGCAAGCACAACATTTAGTGCATTTCATATGATGATGACTGCTTGTGGCTACGTCTGTGGCCGTTGCTGTGGCTGTGGTTGTAGCTGTGGTTATGGCTGTGGCTGTGGCTGCGGTTGCAGCTGCGGCAGTGATAGGAGCTGTATTAGAATTTGATGTACATTTTATACTTGTTAATGGTGGCATGGCATCACCACTTCTTACTGTCGATATAAATGGTTTTTTATTACCTAATAAAGTATTGGAATTGCAATAATAAATCAATTTAATTATGTTTAATTGAAAATTATTGAAAATATTAATATAAAAACTTAAAATTATAAATATTAGGGTAACTAACATTTTGTGATGTTTGTTGTTGTTGTAGTTGCTGATGTTATCGTTGTCGATGTTTTTGGCCATTTCATACTACTACTACTAACAGCAGCAGCAGCAGCAGCAGCAGCAGATACATTCACATTCGCATTCGTTTTATTTTGTAATAATTTCAATTGTCTTTCATATTCTGCACATTTTTGTTGCAAATGTAATTTATCCGTTTGATGTTTACGTATTTTAGAATTTAAATCTAAAATTAAGCAAACAATTACAAATTGTAATTAATTGAAGGCAATTTTGTTTGGTTTTTTTTATTATTGGTATGTTTCACAAATTTTTGTTGTTCATTGAGGTTTGTTATTTGTTTTTGTTTTTGTTTCTACTCACCATTTAATTGCTCTTCATATTGCTCTTGCTGTTTAATGACGTGAGTGTGCAATTTATTACATTGTGCCAATAAACGGGAATTATCGCATTTATATGGCTCAACACCCAACTCCCAACAGGTTTTCTCCTTCAGCAATATATAAACAATTTTAACAATATATATACAAGCAAAAAATAAATAAATAAATAAATAAATAAAACAACAAAACAAAAAACACCAAAAAAGTAAAGCAAAACAAAAAAGCAAAAGCGAAACAATAAAAAGAAAAATAAAAGTAAAAAACGAAAAAAGAAAATGCAAAATGTTAAACAAAAAATTAATCAAAAACAAAAGAGCAAGAACAAGAAAAAGAATAAGAACATTGGGAAAGAACCGCAAAAGAATAAAAACTGTAAAAAGATATAAACATACGAACAACATATAAAAGCATACATAAACACAATAATTCATACATTGCATATGCGTGTTGCTTTATGTACAATAAAGTTATAGGCCAAGTAAAGTTAAGTAAGTAAAGTAATTTAAAGCAGAAAAGTTAGAAAATTATATTTGATTGTAGCCAAATCCTTAACATCCACCATTCAAATACTGTTTTGCGACACATAATTTGAGGTTGTATAATTTTGAGTAGGGATTTGATGGTTTTGCGCGATTTTTATATAGACATTGCAGAATAACAACCTTAATATTTGTATAAATTTTTAGCATTTTATTTAGCTTTTCTGTTTCGATTTCCAAGTTATGAAAGAAAAACTAGAAATTGTTGTTTAAAAGAACCGAGATATTCTCAGTTTACGATACATTGTGGGTCCATTCTTTGGCCGATTTGATATTTTCACAATGCCAACCAATGTACATGAACCTTCCAATGTTTATGCCAATTCTAAAGTAGATGTAATCTTCTTTTGCTATTGGGAGAATATTTATCACAAACAGGCAGACGGACGGATTCAGAATTTAATGCTAATAAAGAATATATAGATTTTAGGGGATATTTTCAATGTGATTTTGCAATGATGGCCATTCAATAATTCCATTACATTAAACTTAAAATTTATTTGTGAACATTTGCCCCCAGGAAAGTAATTTTACTGTTAAAATCATAGACAAATGGGCGATCGAACCGGTAAAGCTTAATCGCTTCAGTATTTGACAAAGATCGAATATTTCTGGCTATAACAAAGGTTTTCACAAAATGAGCGTACTCTCAACTTCTGGAGGGTGTTATGTGTACCTTTGTCGGCGCGTTAATATTAACACAATTTACATTATCTGCACTTGCTAAAATAAGAATAAGCTGTGAAATTTACGTAAAAAAAAAAACAAAAATATTACAGTTGATTTAAGTTGAATTTCTGAGGTACCTTAATTTAAATTAAGATCAAATAAAAATTACAAACTAAAATACTATAAATCCTGAATATTTTGAAAGGCCCATTATAGAGAAGTAATAGTAAAACATTTACCAAGATAGTTCAAACTTTATCCTGAAATTGTAAATTTTTCCCTTGGAACGTTTTTCGTTTTTAAAATAGGGCACTATATGAAGAAGTGATCTAAAATTTTGGTGATGCAGATTGATAAGAAATTTCCAAATATCAAAATAAAAAAAAAGACAGACAGACAGATGGATATAAATGCTTAAATTGAATTAAAAAAGTGATTCTGATTGAATTGGTACCATAAAAGCAATGGGTCCATTTTAAGGCTTTCTTCATATTACCAATAACTACACAAACCGTTGTTCTCACAAAACACAACTTATGGAAAGTACAATAATTTGTGTAATCAGTTCATATGTAACATATTTACATACGTCTATCAATTCGATATATTTAGACATATGTTGTTTCTTTTTTTAAAGTAAAACTTAATCACCTTATTACGGTGCTTTTTATAATTGACAAAGCGTTGTGCCCTTGGGCAAGACTACGCTTTGATAGAATCCGGGTTTTATACCCAAGCCCGTTGAAGTTGTATAAGACATTTAAAAGATTTCTTTGGAGACCCGCATGTAAACAAATTCGATTCTAAACTGCTAAACCAGAATTTTCCACATTTATCTTTTGTGAAATGTTCTTTTATTATCGTTAAACATTAAATTGATTTTTAAACAACTTTTCAAGTAAATTTTCAATTAATTGAACATTGTCACATTCATAATTATTTTAATATAGATCACGGGACCACCCAGTTGTCTTTTCTTGGAAAACTGTGCAAACTTTGGGATTGCGCGATTCAATAGAAATCGGGATACAAGCAAATTTATTTGAAAACAGTATTTTGAGATTCGGGTATGAAAATTTGATGGAACATTCACACACAAGCAAATAATAAAAATAATAACGAATCTAAATTCATTATTTTATTTTCTTTTCCTTTGATTTCAGTTTGCTTTGCACTCGAGCAAAGTAAATTAGACTTTATCATTATACAATTTTCTTTAGAATAAATTTAACAATTAGCATTTATTAATTTTTATTTCACCTCAATTTGTTACCAAAAATTCCTTATAAATCACAACAACAAAGAAATGTGAAGCAAAGTATGCGTAAAATGAGTTCATTTAACAATCACGGCCACTTTTTTATATATTCTTAATTTATTTTTTTTACACATCTATTTTTTTTTTAATTTTCCTTTATATGTATTAACCACTATGACAACCATAAGGCGAGAGAAAAAGAAAAGGCAGACTGGCCACAACAAAAATTACATTTACTGGACAGTTTTATATATATATATATATATATATTATATATTTCACATACACTTACACACATATATTAGACAAAATTATGCGCTTAATTACCTCTAATAATTCAATAATTTTCTTTTTGGAATCTCTTAAACTTTCTGTTGTTTTAATTAAATCATTAAATAATGCCGCTACAAGTGGTATCGCTTCCACAGGTAGTGTCTGTTTATAACCCATTACATCAAGTTTTTCACGTAAATTATTATACATATAATGAGTATTGCTCGTTGTCATTTTTCTTTCTAAAATAATTGTTACGTATAAATTAAAATAATATAACAATAAATAGTATTTATAAAATTTCCCTTAAAAGACAATTATAATTTCATAGAGGAAAAATTTCTAAAAAGAATTCTATATTTCTTATTTCCTTTGCTTGTTTGTTTTCACTTTTTTTTTATTTATTCTTTTTTAAACAAAATAAAGCCCGCTTGTGAATTTAATTATTATGCCTCTTCTTCTTTGTATTGTTTCAATTATTAAATCACTGTAATGTTGTATTTAAATCAGGGTTGGCTCATGTTCATCTGTTGTACATGATTAGCCTTTCATCTAATCGAATGATATATAAATCTATTAAATCATAAATTTATTGACTTTATAAACTATGGATAGTCCAATATTATATATTGTTGCGAACAATTAAGAAAATATATACGTTTTAATTACTTCTAGTCGAACTAATCACAGGAAAATTACGCTTTCCTACACTAAACCTTAAACATATGACTGCATGAGTATTATTTTTTTGCATTTATTATTGTTTAAATAGAAAAGAGGAATAATATAAGTAATGTCTGATGCGAGGTATTCACGTCATAGCGGTAGCAGCAGTGGCAGTCAATCATTAATATTTGCTTCCAAGCCGGCTAATTTACAGTGCAGGGATTTTCAAGAATATTTACGTACACGACCACCGGAAACTTTGGAGAGGCTATACAATTATCCCACAATATGTTTGGCCGTGTATCGCGAACTGCCCGAAATGGCTCGACAATTTGTTATACGTATTTTATTTGTAGATCAACCAATGCCGCAAGCTGTAGTTACATCATGGGGCTCCCAACATTATGCAAAAGAGTTGACTGCTTCTACGAGCTGTTTAACTCAATTAAATGTATGGCGTGTCACTGCTATACCAGGTGGTCTTTCAGCCTGGGAATTGTGCCCCACATTTAAAAAGAATTTAAAAATTGCCTTACTAGGTGGCGGCCGTCCATGGTCTATGTCTCATACATTAGAAAAAGATTCCAAACCGCGAGATATAGCTTTCTTAGATCAATATGCTATGGCTCGGTGGCGTTGTGTCTTACATTACATGGTTGGAACAGACGGTGCCAGCAAGGGTCAAGAAAATGAAATCATTAGTCCAGATGCTGTTAGAATTCTACTACATGCCAATCTAATGAGACGCGATGAATGCGGCATAGCTATAACTAGGCAGGGCTTTCAATTCCTTTTACTGGACACTCAATCACAAGTATGGTATTTTATGTTACAATATTTAGATACATGCGAAGAGAGAGGTCTTTCTCTACCAGAATGCTTGAGTATGCTATTCCAATTGAGTTTCTCTACACTGGGACGTGATTATAGTTCGGAAGGTATGAATGCAAAAATGCTAACATTTCTACAACACTTGCGTGAATTTGGTCTAGTGTTTCAACGTAAACGTAAAGAAGGACGTTTCTATCCAACACGTTTAGCCTTAAATATAACAAATAAAGTTGCTACAGCACCCACTGTAACGGTTGAAGAGGACAAAACACAAGAAAGCGGTTACATTATTGTGGAGACAAATTATCGTGTTTACGCTTATACCGATTCACCATTACAAGTCGCTGTCCTTGGATTATTTACAGAACTTTTGTACCGTTTTCCAAATTTAATAGTGGGCGTTTTAACTAGAGATTCCATACGTGCAGCATTACGCGGTGGCATTACTGCCGATCAAATTATTAGCTATTTAGAACAGTATTCCCATCCGAATATGAAATTTACAGAATCTGCCATTAAATCGAAATCATCGCTGCCACCAACTGTTGTCGATCAAATTAAATTATGGGAAATGGAAAGAAATCGCTTCACATACACAGAAGGTGTTGTCTACAATCAATTTCTATCTCAAGCCGATTTTGTTACCCTACGTGATTATGCTCAATCAATTAAAGTATTAATTTGGCAAAATGAACGTACCCGTACGATGGTGGTAACGAAGAACGGTCATGATGATGTCAAAAAATATTGGAAAAGATATTCAAAAAGTTAGCGACAGTTATTTTTTATATACTCTACATTTATTGTGGCATAACGTAAAACATTAAATTTATAAATTATTGTTTAAATTATTTTAAGTTTATAGATCTGTCCATGTGCGTTTGTTACGAAAGTGCTAATTGAAATATTAGAAATATATTATTAAAATCTAGCAGGCAAATGGAATGGAAAGTATTCAAGTTTAGAAAAATTTATACAATTTCGTTTCCATATTAAAAAAAAAAAACTTGTTATATGAAAGAAGATGTACAAATTTTCGAAAATTTTTTAATGAAATCAATGAAGTTATTTATTGGCATGCTAAATTTGATCTACTAGGTTATTTCAAACACCCCCAAACAAGACAAATCTTATACGTTCTTAAACTGCGCTTGACAATCTTGACTTTTTCAGCACATTAATCATGGTATTTAGAACCAAATTTAAAAAATTTACCTTCATTTTATTACTGTTTCTTTCTTTTGTCTTCATAGGTTGAAATATACTTGTGCCAAAATTACTAAAAATTTTATTAATGAACAACACGGATCTTTTTTTATTTTAACTTTAATCGCATTTTTATCTCTGCGAGCTTGTTGCCATTTTATCATCATTATAAATATAAAAAAACAAACCATTTAATTATAAAATATAAAACAATTTTGTGTCTGCTGGTACTTTTTTCCTTCTTCTATTTTTTTATAGCTTTTGTTAATAACAATAAACAACAAAATATAAAAGACAAAGAAAAAAAGAAACGAAAGTCAACAAAAGACTATATAACATAAGAACCAATAAACCAACAAGTTTACAGTGTCACCACGAATGAAAGAAACATGATAAATTAGAAATGTAAAAAAGAAAGGCCATGCGAATATGAGAACAAATAATGAAATATTATGATTAGAACATAATTGGCCTCTGTGGCATACATAAATTGTAATAACTTTTTTTGTCCCAAAAATCGACACCTTTCCAACCGCACCATCCTTTGCTTTGGATAATTTGTAAATCATCTTCGCCCGTATAATGTGGATCTAATATTAAAAATTTCACTTGATTTGTTTGCATACAATAATCAATGCCAATAATTGTGTGAGCCAAAACGCCACCACCAATCATAATTGGTGTGCCTTGAGTTTGAAAATGCATAATTAGATCTGAGGCTAACATGGACAATTCGCCACCCGAACTAACATGATGAATTTTCGAATCGACATTCAAAAACCCTTGTAAACACATGGCAACTTCAGTGGAGCCAATCCATTGACTTGAACCTTTAAACGTTTTTGGCTTATCACCAATTTTTACTAAATACTCTTGAATATCTGAATGCATTGGCACTGGACTATCTGTATAGCCTTGCAAAAGAAACCATGAACAAATTGTCTGTAGGGATCTGTAGGCACAACCCCAACCCTTATCTTGAATGTTTTGTTGCAAATAATGATAATAATAATAATTGCCTTGGACCAAGGATTGCTTGCCATCAATTACACCACTCGCTTTAACACCAATATGTGTATTTAATAATGGTGTATTCGATAATATTTCATTGTGATAAATACAAGAATTCGAACGTCGAAAATATGGTCGTGTTACAGGTAAACCGAAATGGCGATGTAAACGTTTACGCTTCTCTTGCATTATAGCATTATCATCAGATATATTTTCCAAATAGCAGCATGAGACAAAATGATCAAACTCCTGGGTGAAATAGATTTTGAAAAATGTGTGTGTAAAAACCATTTAAGAAAATTATATGCAAACAAGAAATTTCAATTATATGAAATACATAAAAGTAGACAAAGTAGATTATTTGGAAATAGATTTATGTACCTGCGGGCGAAAATTGTACATGCATGGTTTGCCCAATTTTTTAAATTCAATCAATTCATCCAAACAATCAATAATGCTGTGTTCACTTAAGCGTAATGCGCGACATATACTCTCAATGAGTACATCATAGAGTCTTGAAATTTTTGTGAATTTATTCAAAATAGCCATCGGTTCGATTTCAATCGGGACACTAAATTTATGTTCATTAGTGCGTACACAAGCGCTTAAAGCCGGCAATGACTTATTTTGACCATCTGATCTATCTTGTTGTTGATCACGCGTCTTGCAACGTAATGTTTCAATATTAATGATGTCATATGGGCAACCAATAGCTCCATAAGCAGCATTAATTAAATCTACATTTTGCATTGATGCATTTGTTTTCTTTTTATTTATCACATTCTCTTTATCTTCTTGTTGATCTAGAAGAACTTCTTGCAGAGCCATGATTATGTGCTTAATGGGACTTTCATTAGTTATTTGTTGTTTACCATTTGAATAACTATAACCATGGACACCGGTATTTGTTATAAAAATTCGTGTCGATTGTACATTAAATGCCAAACTACCGCCAGATAACATTTTACGTAATTTATGTATTTGTCTACGAACTGCTTCAATATTTGCCTCACAATATATTGTCCATGTACACTTTAAACGGGTAAAACAGAAATCTCTAAACAATTCTTCCGAATACATAATATCATAGGGAACTTGTTGTAATTTGCCATGTACTAAGAATGATGCTTTCAAACCAACTAATGTACCCAGTTCACAATGTAATAATATTGGATTATCCGTAATGTCAACATCTTTAAAGACTTCGGTAAGATGGGCTTCAACATCACTGCAATCACCGAATTTCACCAGGCCACATAAATCTAATTCTGTGGGAAATTTATATTGTATTTGTTCATAATTCAATTGGCCAATAGTTGATTCAACATTGAAACCCATCAAGAGAAGTGTGCCTTCACCATAAAATACACCAAATAAACAACCGCTGCATTCTTGCTTCACTTGTTCCAAACGCTTTAATAAATACTCAGAGATCTTCAATTTCGGTAACATTTTACATAATTTCTAAAAAAAAAATTGTATTCTTATTAATAATTATTGATACGTTGGCAGCCTATTAATGCACTCTTCCTATAAAAATTAAACGTAACATCATTATCCCCATTTCATAATGGGGATAATGAAGTTTTTTGCAATTATTAGTTATCGATAAGTCAATGTTGCAAAGTGATTACAATAAAACACTAATTGTTAATTCGGCGTATGAGAAACACAAATTTTAATCAATATTTAAAAAAGTTGACGAAAATTGATGTACCACAAGAAAATGAATAAGAAAAAGAAAACGTCCACAGAAAGAAAGAATCCTATCATTTTAAAATGGAATAAATTTCCATAATGATTGGTTCTATTTTTGTTTTAATATATGCAAATATCTATTACATAAAAATTAGCATGAAAATCAACGAAAAGTGAAGAAAAACTTTATAAATGAAAAACTTTTATTAAAATGGAGAACATTTGTTAAAATATTTAATCCTAGACAACAAAAATACTAATAAATTTAATTAATTTCAAATTTTACATTAGCCATATACTCTGTTTAAACTATTTATTTAACTTGCCTTTTTTCTAATTTCTTTTTGCTCTCCATTATTCTTTCTTTGTTTTGCTTTTGTAATTTGCAAATGATAACTTCACCAACATATTAAGTCTTTATCAGTTTTTGAGATTAACAATTATCTTACTCAAAAAACAAACAAACAAAAACAATAAATTAAGTAATAACTGAAAATTTATATTACTTGTTTTATTATTTACTATTTTGGAAAAAATGTACAAACAACAATTTCATAAATACAGTATAATTATTTGTCAGAAAGGAAAATCCAATTTAAGATGGGCATCCAATGTTGCATTGCAAGATAAAATTCAAGATATACGAGAACGTTTAAAAAAAGGGCCAAAATTTAATGATTTTATACAAAATTCAGAGTATATGAAAGATCAAAACGCTGTAGCATACGATGGTAAATTAAAGAGACAGAAGAGTGATGAACGTTTACGTTTACCACCTTGGTTAAAAACGACTATACCGATGGGTCAAAATTATGCAAATATCAAAGCACAACTCAGAGAGTTAAATTTATCCACAGTGTGCGAAGAAGCCCGTTGTCCCAATATAGGAGAATGTTGGGGTGGTGGTGAACATGGTACTCAAACAGCCACTATTATGTTAATGGGTGATACATGCACTAGAGGATGTCGCTTTTGTTCTGTGAAAACAGCGCGTAATCCACCAGCGATTGATCCTTTAGAGCCTAGTAATACAGCTCAAGCTATAGCATCATGGGGCTTAGATTATATTGTATTAACATCTGTTGATCGAGATGATTTGGCAGATGGTGGTTCTAGTCATATTGCTGCTACGGTCCAAGAAATAAAGAAACGTAAACCAAATATATTTGTTGAATGTCTCGTACCTGATTTCAAAGGTGATATGTTTTGTGTGAAAACAATTGCCATATCTGGTTTAGATGTTTATGCGCATAATATTGAAACTGTTGAAAGATTAACACCATATGTAAGAGATCGTCGGGCCAATTATCAACAGTCGTTACGGGTTTTACGCGAAGCGAAACAATACAATTCAAAATTGATCACAAAGAGTTCTATTATGCTTGGTCTGGGTGAAAAAGATGAAGAAATTGAAAAAACTTTATCTGATTTGCGAAATGCTAATGTTGAATGTGTTACGCTTGGCCAATATATGCAGCCAACTAAAAGGCATCTAAAAGTTGTTGAATATGTTACACCAGATAAATTTCAATATTGGCAAAAACGCGGTGAAAGTCTCGGCTTTTTATATACAGCAAGCGGTCCATTAGTACGCAGCTCCTATAAAGCGGGTGAATTCTTTATAACAAGCATTTTAAAAACTCGTCAAAAGGTATAATCATATACACAGACATAGGCATAAACACATATATGCATCCATGCACATTTTACCTTAAGCCATGATGGATAATAAAAAATATCTTAATATAAATATGTGCGTACTGTATGTGGAATTTTTGTTTATTAATTGAAAAATCAAAAAAAAAAAAGAGTATGATAACATCTGCTGCAGCATTATTTGAGTTACAAAGAAATTCTATGTAACAGCTGCATTAAACGCGGATGCATATTAGCAGGTGAAGATCATATGTTTCTAGGTAATTTTAAACTTCAAATGTAGCAGCATGCAGGAATTTAATAATAGAATTATCTCAATGAGAACAAAAAAAGAAACATTGCAGACGATTGAGGCGGACTTTTAAATACGCTGCAATATTATCACACTCGATTAATATAATTAAGAATGTGAAATATTAAAATTATCGGCATAGAGCAATTTACTCAAAGGTATTCCAATAAATGGACAAATCTCTGATAAAACGCTTTAGTTATTTCATTTTTTATCTAATATTCTAAATTTATACTTTTTTCTAACCATTGTCGCAAAATAATTTTCTAAATTTTCAGATATTTTCTAGGATAAATCGTTTATTGGGGAGTGGGCATAAAGATAATCTAACTCTGAACACTCTTAAATAGGGTTTTTTTGCAAGGACAAACTATAATTAAGTGGCAATTATCTTTGAAATCCTCTACGGATAAACAATTGGGCAGATGTACAGATAGATAGATGGAATCGATAGTAATAGGAAAACATTTTCAAGCGGACCGTTTTGTTCAAAAATATGGCTCTACTTTAAGTCCTTTTTGGTTATTCAATAAATCTTCATAAAGTTTCTATATTCTGTACCCGATTTAATGGTGTAAGAGAAGCACATACGTAAATCTATGTATAATGTGTATAAGGGTTGCAGGTATAACATGATTTCAGTTTTCAGGTACGTCGTAAAAGTACACAAAAAAAAAAAAAAAACAAAGCAAAACAAACAATAATTACTCTTTTATGTTACTTTTTTTTTACAGTGTACTGATATATGTATATGTGATATGTGTATGCTATGTGTATTTTGTGTGACGTGCTCTGCTATGGTATATGACGCTAACATTTCTGTACATATTGTCGCTTAACAGTAAGTGTAAACATTCTATTATACATATGGTTATTTCTTTTTTTAGTTTTTTTTTCTAATTTTCCAGTTTTACATTTTTGTATCGTTCAGTTAGCATTGTTGCTTGTTTGGACATGAACAAAGAAGTATGAAGAAAACGAATAAACTGTAAAGTAAAAAGCAAAATACAAAGAGAGTCAAATGAATTCGATGCAATAAATTTTTCGTGATCTGGTTAAATGAATTCTGAATTCAGTGTATGTTAAGTGATCATGACGAGTGCAGTTTATTCGGTATAATACAGAAGCGCATATAAATTCATTTTAATTAAATTCAGTTCAGTTGTGCTTCTTAATGAGAGACTTTAAAATTCTTTGTTATATCTTTATTCGCAACCATTAATTTTTCATAGTTCAATATTCATGGTCACGATAAAAAAAATCTAAAAAAAAAATAGTGCATTGAAATACAAGCATAAAAAAGAAAACGGTAAACATACAAAAAAATACAGCGAAAAAAAACCAAGAAAGAGTAAAATTGAAACAAAGTTCAAAGAAAAAAGAAAAAAATATTTAAAGCAAGTGAAAGCGTAACAAAGCCTAGTATTTATCTAAAAATATAAAGAATCTTTGTAACATATCTTAAAACATTTTAGACAATTACAATAGATAAACGATAAATATAAGTAGAAGATTAATCGAAGCAAGCGAAATAATTTAAATAATTGAAAGTGTAATTTTCACAAAATATAAGTACAAAGAGGATAAATAGAACGAATTGAACAAATTTTTCAACTGTGATAATGAACTAATTGTTTAATGTAGTATGAATTCGCAAAACGATACAAGAGTTTTATTATCGCATGGCATTGTCTTGCCAGTATCTACTTTTACCCATAAAACTTTCAATGCTGTACTTACGCCAGCAAATATTGTGGTAACAACACAACAACAACAGCAAGATGAAATTGTTCAAGCGTCAACAGCATCAACGGCAATAGCAAGAGGAGATAGACAAAGTGCTGGAGATGGAGGAGTTAGTGTAAGCGAGAGAACTGGTATCAATGAAATTAGAAACGGAAATCCAATTGTTCCAGATAATGTATCATTTTTGTGTACACCAAAGAAGGATGCTTTATCAGACACCATTGTAGTGTTACAGTTGAAACGGCAGCAATTTAATGCACCTGGTGTTGGCGTTATTGTTGGCGCAGCAGCTACATCAAATGAATTACAAATGCAGCATTCAGATTATTATTCGTTAAATGTGACAACGTCAACCAATTTGTTAAAAAATCGTTATGTAATTTGTACATTGCCGAATCCAACATTATTACCTCCAACAATTGTAGTACCAACATCAACTCCACCGCCATTATATTTTAATAATAATAATTCTAATAATAAGATTAATCAAAAGCCTAATTATTCAGCAGCATCATCATCATATCAACAAAATATCATACCATCATTATCCAATTTGCGATGCATTGATATTTATACCGGTGAAACGTTCCTATGTAAAATTATAAATGAACCGTTACATAAAGTACAGCAAGCATATTTTAAATTGCAACAGTCAGAAAATACAGGCTGTGAGAGTCAACTATTTGGCCATCAACTTATACGGCCAGCAAAAGAGATGATACCATTAAATAGTAAACGCACTTATATTATTTTATCGATGAATAATCGTAATAACAATTATAACTATAATATGAATCAGGAATATGAAATAAATGAACATCAGAGTCAGATTAACCAGAATAACAGCAACAGTAATAGCATAAGAAACAGTTTAATACAGGGTGCTTTTGAAGATCTTCATACATATATACGAGATAAAAGGTACTTAGATGAGATAGAAGCACGATCGCTATTCTATCAAATATGTGAGACTGTACTCGTTTGTCATCGCAACGGTGTTATATTGCGAGATTTAAAATTGAAACGTTTTTATTTCGTCGATGAGGCCAGGTAAGTGGTTTTCTTTGTTTTTTTTTGCTTTTCATTTTGTGAGAGGATATCTGCGTTTTTTTTCTTTTATTACTTCGTTTATTGGTTGTTGGGTTTTGTAATGCGCATTGTGCATGCATTTATTTTTGTCTATTCTTGCCTTTTATCTCTTGTCTTATATATGTACAACTAGAAGAGAACATTTTCATTTTTGTTGTAAAATTAACTGCATTATGCCCAAATAGAAAACAACAATTTGATGATATTTTTTCTGTTTCTTCCCATAAATTATGAGAGTTGTAATTGACGGATTTTTTAAGTATATCTTTTTGTTGTTTTTTGCGATATTGATGCTTTTGCTATAAAATTACTAGATATATGTTCGTGGGTCCAAATGGCTTTTACCCAAAGTTATTGGTTGCATTTGCCATGATCATCTTGAAGGTCCATTTTCTTATATAGCGTTGCACAATCGTCTCTCATAAAACCCCATAACTATCTTTCTCTACATCTCCGTACTCTTTTCGTTTTCTTCCTCTCTTACGGTTCTTTCCCTCTCTGTTCTTTGTACCCGTAAGCCTTTCTCATCTGTCTACATATCCTTTCTCTCTTTGTCATTACCATAGCCGAACATCGTCATAACATTCCGTTAAGTAACATTACATTTTAACTGTGTAGTAATAAATAACAAAGAAATAGTTGAAAGACGTATTTTGATGTTTTTTGATTTTTCAAAAAAGTATTGCAATTCTTTGTATATCTGTTGCAATTCAGTTGAAGATGATTTAAATTTCCTAATTTATTAGTTTTCCACTCCTTTTTTTTTAAATAGTTTAGTTTTGTGTGGTGTTGTGAAATTGTATAGTGCATTTAATACCCAACCTTGCGTCATCTATATCACTTTTTTTAAACTTTTTTTGTGCGTCTTTCATACCTGTATGCGTCAATACCTTCATTTTAAAGTGACCGTGAAAAAAACCGACATACATAAAATATCGAAGAGCAAAACACAAAATGAAGAGCTACACACACACACACACACACACACACATTCTTCGAGTTTAATTAGTCGCTCAACTTTGTGAAAAAAATTTTCTCACTTTTCTTCTTCTTTTTGTTTTGCACTTTTTAGTTTTTACTTATTTTTGTTTGTTTATAAATCAGACGACATAAAACAAATTTCAATGTATAGCGTAAAAACAACATTAAAATATTTAATAATTTGGTAAGGGCATAGCGTAGTGAGAGAATCAAGCAATTTTATTTCATTAGATCAATATTAATTCATGCACACATTCATATATTTAATATTTTTATTTGTATGTATGTACGTGTATATGCATGCATTTTGTATGTATAACTTGTTATTTGAGGGTCAACTACAATAAAATATGACGAATTTTTATATGTATGTAGTATGTAGATGTAGAAGAGAAGAATAATAAAATTTGATTGAGTAACCAACAATAAGATCAAAAGAGAGAATAATTTATGCATATGGATATTTATTTATAAATGTATATATAAGTTTCTATTAAGGAGTGTTCAGTTGTCTTGCTGTTGCCATCGCATTCTCTGCCCCTCTTTTTAAGCCGTAAGTATCATAATTAACAGTTTGGTTTGAGCTTCTGAAAAAATGTAAGTTTATCATTTTGAAATTGCCTTGTTGTTGTTGCTGCTGTTGCTGTTGCTGTGCTGTTTTTTTTTATTAATCATTGTTTTCTGACGGGCGCAATAACAGCACATGTTTTGTAATTGATCCACAGGTTTGTTTCAGTAATCATCATTATTCATCAGTGTTGTTGTTGATGTTTTTGCAATTTTCGTTTCCTTCATTTTATTGTTATGCATAAATACGAAGTAAATAACTAACTAACTATACCTGTATGTTTATTTTTTGTTCGTCTGTCTATTTTGCCATTATATTGTTGTAAGCGTATAATATTTCGTTTTGCTGTTTATTTTATACCATTTATAAGTAATTAATAAAATAGAAGCACAATTAATTAATGAAATAATTACAAGTGTAAACGCGTTTGGTTTTTTCTTTTGGCCTTTGTTTGTTTGTTTTCTTTTCTTAATATTATCAGGGTCAAGTGAAGATATTTTGTATACACCTATTACTTAAACATGCTATTTGTGGTTTCATTTAATTGTTTTTCTAATAGATCTGTTACTTCTCTTTTGTTCTCTCTCTCTCTTTGTTATTTCTCTTTTGTTCTCTCTCGTTCTCTTTTTTCTATACCTCTCTATTTTTCTCTCTTTCGCTTTTTGCTTTCTCTTTCTCGTCCCTTTTTCGGTATTTGTTTGCATTTCTTTCTCTCTTTGCACCATCTATCTTACATTTATCCATTTAATGTTACAGGACATGATGATGAATTCTCGTGAATGTACATAGCATATAGAAAGTCTTTAGGTGGAACCTCCTTTTGTTAAATCCGCCTATATGCCAATTAATGCAAATCTGTATGTCGATTTATTAGTACATCAATTAACTATCCGTTTCTATTTAATCCTGTCTGTTCGCCCTTTTGTGTGCTCAATTAAAATTTGGCAGTATAAAATTATATATGAGTACGATTAAATTACAGATCACAGTTTTTGAAGAATCTTATCAAAAATGTTAAGAATCAAAGAAGAAAGTTGTTGTTGTAGAATTTTCGAATTTATTTTATTTTTATTTTTGCAGAACAATGTTGCAATACGAATCACTGGAGGGTTCAATGATATTGGATAATCCTAATGATGATGTATTAAGTGATAAAATTGGTTGTCCTTTGTACACGGCACCCGAATTGCTTTGTCACGATCCCACGTATCGTGGTAAACCGGCTGATATTTGGTCTTTAGGTGTCATCCTATACACCATGCTGGTGGGACAGTATCCATTCTATGAGAGAGGTGGCTATAATCTACTTGCCTTAATACGACATCATAATATTCAAATACCAGCACATTTATCACGTTCTGCTCGACGACTCATATCAGACTTATTACATAAAAATCATATGGAACGTATTACAATTGATTATATATTCTTATCGCCTTGGCTAAGGGATCAGGGGCAATTTCTTATGTATGTACCAGTTAATGGAATCATTTGTGATGATGATGATGATGAAACAGGTGACAATAATGTTAATGAAATGGATGATGAGAATATTAATGTTGATATCAGTGATATAAACACATATAATGATGATACACTCGAAACAATTACATCACACAGTGATGATGAAATGAGTTGGTCTAACAATCCATTATATTGAAGAAAAGGAGAAACCAACAAACAAAAATCAATCTGTAATCAATGTGTTTGATTACGTTATGATATATTTTAATAATTGCCATAGGCTTGAAAGAGAGGGCCTATATTCCACTATCTTAAAGTCGCAAAAGATCTTGATATATATGTATATCAAATGTGTCCAAAAGTAAAAAAAACGAGAAAATCCACGCGCCCTCTATTCTTGCCATTCTAAAACAGTTTCTTTTTATTTTTTATAGTAGTAATCAGTCAAGTAGGCATATTAAATATTTAAATAGGTATTTTTGGTATTTTTTTCTTTCTACTCATAGATGATAGAATTCGTTTTACACATTATCCATATATGTATATATATATATATATATATATATATTATATATATATATACAAATCGATTAACCATTGTAAAGCCTTTTATTTTTAATAATTTATATATATTATAAGTATAATGCTAGAGAGGCTTCCAAACTTATAAAGACATATCGTGGATTATTATTATTTTTACTTTGTTATAACAAATAATTTTAATATATACAAATATAAGTTAATGTTAGCACATAAGATTAAAACATTAACATCCATATATGCAATGTAATGTAATGTAACGTACTGTAATGTAACGTAATGTAATGTAACGTAATGTAATGTAAAGTAATGTAAAGTAATGTAATGTTTACATTTTTTCAATTTACAATTTTCTCTTATACATATGCATGTATATGTATGTATATGTATATTTATACGTAATGAAAGGCAGCAATACATTTTTTTGTGATCTCATTTGCGCACAAGAATTATAAGGATTAAGATAAAATTATGTTCATACATCTATAATGTAACATCTATAATGTAACAATAAAAGCGAATAATAAAGTAAATAAATAATAAATATAGTAAACATAAATAAACATTCTTAGTGTACATCATTTGAAAATTGAATACTTTAAAGAAATTTTACAAGAAATACCTTTAATGCAATCAATTTGAACGCCCGTTTTTTTTAGTGTGAATAGAGTTGCCATAGCAGATAAAATAAAATAAAAATCTTTTATGAATAGGATTACCTACTGCCTAATAAAGAAATGCAATAAGAGAACAGCTGATTGTTACAGTACAAAATAAAAAGTAATATTACTTACTTAATATAAATATGAATATAATTGATTTAAATACAGACTGCTTACTTCGAATTTTCACTTTTTGCACTGAAGAGGACTTATTAAATCTCTGCCAAGCTCATCCACATCTTCAATATGTAATTGAAATCAGTATATTTCAATTGAAAAGTCTAGATTTGTTGATGTGTGGCCATAGAAAATATCCGGACATTATGAAAAGGTATATATAACTAATGATAGTTAGCGAAAATGATTTAGCGTTTCTACAATTTTTACCAGAACTCTATTGCCAATGACTTATTCTGATCGTATAAAGATTGCCAGAAATTGGATGAGCGGTTGCTATCGGGAGCAGCAATACTTTCGACAACGTAAAATGTTTGCCACAAAACTTCATTTGGAAATGGATTCGCTTTATTTAACATTCGGCTCTTATCTGGGCCAACATAAACGGTTAAGAACAGAAGCTTTACAACCATACTGCTTTCAAGAAATTTCTACGGACAATAAGGCAGATATATCCGATTTTGTTAAAAGATATGATACAATTTTCGCTGGTCGTATAACAGGTAATTGTTTTATATATGAAGACAATTATGCCACGGAACAACAATTGCACAAGCCACGGGAATATCTGTGGTGTGTCAACTTTTTTAATAATTTATATGTTACTAGTACGGATTATTGTACGAAATTATGGCTAAAAACAAAAGAACTAGAGTTTATTCAATTGGAACTAATTTCGGAACGTGAACATACGTTTAAGGCTTTGGAATTTGATACTCAAGGGAAAACTATATATGGTGGTCTCTATACATCAGTGAATAGGAAAGCCTTAATGGAAATTGATTTAGAAAGTGGCTGTGAAAAGGTTTTAAATTCGAGTAGCATTTCAATATATGATCTCAAAGTGAAAGATGATAATATAATATTTACGGCTAATTTTGATACAACTTTCCGACTGTACGATCGACGTACCGATAAAGATGAATGTATTTGGGAAGATCCATTCGATTCATCATTCTATTGCTTAGAGCATGACGGACTATATGCGGTATTATGCGGTACAAAATATCACAGTCGCGTGAATCTTTATGATGTACGAGTTGCCGGCAAATATATGCAATTGTATTTTCCGCAAGTGCAAATGAAACGGCGAGAAAATTCAATTTCATCACCAGTGTATAGTTTGGCTTGCGACAGCCGTTATCTATTCGTTGCTACTGCTCATAATTTACATGTTTTAGATTTTAAGGATGATTATGCAGCCGCCAGAGATTATCGCAATCTATTTAAGGAAACTCATCGCATTTAATAACTTTAATGGGAATTTTTTTTTTCACAGAGAATTAAAACGTAGATTACAACACCTTGTCACAGCACTTTACCTAGATTTTCTTTGTTTCTACATTTTCTATCTTTAACAAAAGATTTCTAAATAAAGTGATAAGGTGTTAAGCCTCACTTAGCATAATGCTAATTATTATAATTTGTTTGGATATTACAAATTAAGGTTTAGCCTTTCATCGCTTTGTTTTTGACCGATTTTACTGTACCAACTAAAATGAATCTGTCTAATATCTTTTATAAAGCTTAAGTTTTGTACAAATTCGGTCAACTCCTAGTATGCACTTCCTCATGCATCAAACGTGGTGTTAGAGATATTCTCATATTTGAATTGATTCTAAATTAGACATATATACTTATACATGTCAGATAATGTTTAAGAGAATTTTAGGAATTTGGTATTATAAGTTTTCATTGTTTTCGATCAGACCACAATTATTAAGTCACGATTTAAAATTTTCAACAAAAAGCACTTTATTAAGATATTAATAAACGTGAACCATTATAATATGTAGTTGAGCAGTAAGTCGTCTTATCAAAGACGATATAAAAGAACACACAATATATATTTTACTAGCCATATAAAAGCGAAAACAAACAACAGGCACAGATATAATAAATGTTTACCTTTTACTGATAATAACAGAATCAAACTAATAAAAATTAAAAAAAAATAGATAAAATACTTGCATATTATTTACTCATAATAGTTATATATATTTACAATTATATAATTTTCGCGAATGTCATGCCATGAGAATTTTTGACTATCAAAAAAAAAAAAAACAAATTAAAAATTAAGAGCTAAATGTTTGCATTTTTAGTAAAATTTGTGCTGAGATTTAATCTTAAAAAAGAATGTTCAATAAAAACTTCTATAAAAATTACGTTTGGCATTTATTGAGTTTATATTTTATATCCATCATCATGAGTGTTTAACGTCATTCGATTTCTTAGACATAGAAAGTACACGCACAGCATAATAGATTGTTCAATAAGTTAACAGATAATAAAAAGTATTGTATTTTTAATAATTCCATTTTGCATTATTAACTAATATTCGAATGATAGATATTTAAAAGTTTACCTTAAATAAAATGAAATTTTTATTTAGTGGCTACCAAATATGAACAACAAAAAATAATTCGATCGAAAAGTTCAAAATTTAAGTTAAAAGATTGGCTAAGCCACAATTTTTGATACACATAGACCCATGCCATTGTGATACTTATTAAACTAATCTATTATGCCATCTCTATTTGTTATGTTTGTTGTTTTTATCCAAATAAATATCTTTTACGTTTATCACTTCATTTTTATCATTTTTAAAAACATTATTCACTCTAATACACGAAACTTGAATGCATTATGTAATGGCTACAAATACAAAAAAAATATAATTAAACAAAAATGTTAAATCAAGTTCCAATTATTCCACATATGCGAAGAAAAAACAAAAACTAAAAGGCACCATTCCATTCAGCATAATCATATTAACACAACTATCTTTTGCTTTCCATTGGCGTTGCTGAATTTATAGTTGTTGTACTTGTTGTTTTTGATAGTATTCTTGAATCCTTTGTATCTAATTTACTTAAATTGCTTGAGACATTAGTAGCAGCTATATTTACATTTGCTGTTGCCTTATCGATATTAGTTTCACTGAGAGCTGCTTCGATTTCACCATTGAATTGCAATAAACAGCCTAAAGCACCAAAATATCCTTCATGTTCCAAGAATATGCCTTTCAATGTATTATTCGACCAAAATTCCATGGCGTATGCTAATAATTTCATAGCTATGGGATTTACACGTAGAAAATTTCCAACAAATACTACCTGCAATAATAAAATGTTAGTCAAAAAAATGACACTTAAATTTTAAGAAAATTCTTGCTTTGTTTGAGAAATTTCATGCTTGTTTGCTTAAGTATATGAAATTTTTTAAGACTCTACAGATTTAAATAGCTAACACAAGCATAACTAGATGGCGATATAGACGACTTAATTAGGCAATGGCCATAAAAACTTAGAGAGATAAATTATTATTTTCTCAATGCCAATAAGGGCGATATATTTGCCCAATACATTGTGAAGATAATAAACCATTTTGTTGAGCGTCTTTATAAAATCTTCTACTCAGATCTGATTACGGTTTCTCATTCAAATAATCATGATTGAATAAAAAATGTTTACGATATTTTAATATTCTGCGGATTTCTATACTATAAGACACTATTACGATTAAGGCAGTTTTTGATACTTAACAACTTTAGGGCTATTAAAAAATGGTGAAATCTAATTATTGGTCTGAGTACACTTTATCCAAAAATCAAATTCGTCTTGGAAGAAGCAGACCGCTTGAAAATCTAATTCACAAACAATTCATTCAAAATACTTTAATATGAGAGTAAATTATGCACTTATCACATGCCCAATTGACAGATTTTCTTATATTATTATTATATATCCATCCACTTTATATGAAAATAGTATACTGTCCTATACCTTATCAATTTTTTCATTTAAAGCACACATTCGAGCAATTAGGCCAATATTATTTGTGATGGTAACTAGCGTGGCATGGGCTAAATCTTCACGTGAAACGGAGGAACGTTTATCCTTAATATGCATTTGGCCGAAACTACAATACAAAATAATAAATAATTTTTCCAATTGTATGAAATTGTTGAGAAAATAAAATCATAATAACACAGAGAAATTGAAGTCGAATTCAAATAGTAAATGTCTACAAACCTAGATGCAACTAGATCTCCAGTTAAGCCGAAGCGTTCATAATCACCACCATAAATATCACGTACTAATTTATCGACCTTTTTATTATCACCTTTTGTGGCCAATTGTATAGCCTCTTCAAATGTGTTACAGCCAGTTAATAAACAGCATAAGCCTAAGAAGGTGCCACCACCCAAACTTGTACCAGAAACTCGCCTAAAATTATCTGGACCATAAACAGCTAATATAGATACACCAGAGCCGACATTTACCAATATGAAGGGATATGGCTGAGAGAAATCATAAGCACATTTTTTACTTTTCGTTATGTCGCCAGCATTTTCATAAAAATAACATTCTGTACGATTTTGCACTTCAGCAAAAAGAATACCCTTAATTAATGTATCTAATTCATCGAATTTGGCCAATTTCATGTTCACTTGCTCGCGAAAATCTTTCTCAAATTTGTATGCACCACCGCCAGTAGCGCAAACTGTTGTCACCAATTCAGCCATGCCCTTCTGTTTTGCCAACGATAGAAAATTATTCATATCGGTTGTTTGGAAGCGTATAAAATGTAATGAACCGCAACGTTGACGTATTTCAACATTATCTATCTGTAATTACAAGAGCTTTAAAATAATCATAATATTTAATATTTAAAAAAAAAACAAACAAACATATATAATTATCTTATTTTAAATTATTATCTATGCAATAAAATAATAATAAACAAACAAATAAAAGTTATCTAAAATAAAACTTGTAAGTAAATAGGCACTAACGATCGCATAGAGCCGAACATTTTGATTAGAGACGGAGGAAAATTTTACAATTACAAAAACATCAGAAAAGTCTATTTTATGAGAGGTGATTTGATTGAATAAAAAGTTCAATCAAATTTGGCCCATAATTGATATACATGCCTGGTATGGAACAAACTTTAATTGAATATCTCAAATATTATTGGCCTCAATTCATGTAAAAGCGTGACAGGAAATTTTTAATCGTCACAGTTAATAACTTTTGATATAATAAAAGTCAGGTCTAAATCAAGACCCTTTCAGATGTTACGTAAATATGCTGAAATTTTTTACATTCATTGCAGAATATACAGCAAATGATTTGGGTTGCGAAAGAGAAATTCATTTAGTTTACTTAGTTCATGTAAATAAAATTTTTATATATTTTTCTACATGTAAATATGTAAATGTTTCTTTTTTTTTGTATAATCTATTATAAAATCTAGCGATCGATCACGTGTTTTATATGTACATATATAATATTAAATGAAAGCAAAAAATGTTATTTTTCATATATATAGAAATAACACAAAATGAACTTGGGACCCAAATTTCAACTTCACAATATGACAATAAAAAAGTAAATAAGCACATACAGTACAGTATATTTACAATTAGAATAAGTATATAAAAAGGTGAAAATTTATGTAAGCCTGCATGTTTATATATATTAACCTTAATCTGAAATTCAGATATTTTGTATAAAAGGAACGAATAAAACTTTTAAACATTTATATATTCATTTACATTTATGTAAATGAAAAGAAAATGTAAAGTAAAAGAAGAACTAAAAATGGCAATTAAAAACGGTATTTCAAAACAGTCATTTCACCTGTAAATGTGCATCACGATGCCCCGTCTTTCCGTAGGCAGAATTTTTCGTTAGATAACGTCTTATTCGACGTAAACTTTCCGCTTCACTAACTTGTTCATCTGGCGTTATATCTTTTGGCTCAAAATATACTAATTTTGTTAGAGTACCACCAATGTCCATACCAAACCATGGCATTGCTACAAAATTTAAATAAAATAAAGTAAGAAAAAAGAAGAAATTACATATGATACATTTTAGACTTTTCATTTAAATTTTCATACAAACTAAAAAAAAAATAGGCTTCTTTCAAAAATGTTGTTATTGAACTTGTTCATATCATCGCTAACCGAACGAATATAGAAAACATAATAACTGGATACGATTTTGGCCTATTTTTATGCTTTAATCAACTCACTGACTTACTCATTATGCCATTCTTTACAGTTCTTTTCTTAGGTCTTTGAGATAACACTTTGTTACAATTTAAATTAATACGATTTCTATCATGGATTGCAGTTGTTAATTGGATTGTTAAGGCTTGTGTTGTAATTTTTTGAGCTTTTATTGCTGCTTTCATTAAATCAACTTTTCCATATGTGGTCAATTCATTTTGCGCTATTTTGTGACGGCATAAATATTTTGAATCAATTGTCATTTGTCCTCTAATATGGTTATTGGTAAATTGATTAATTGTTGTTATTGTTGGTGCCGTTTTTGTTGTTGCAACAGTTGTTGTTGTTATTCTTACTGTCGTATTTCCATTTTTATTATTGTCACATTCTTTAAAATCTTTCATATTTTGTTGGAAACATTTAGCGAGATCAGTTACCGGCACTTTCATATTTGTACGATAGAACGTTATATCAACGATTAAAGGTTCGCACAAATGTACGAATCCATTAAATAGTACACTACTTATTTAAAAATCAATTAGTTTAAACAAATGCAATCGTCTGTCATTGTGTATTCGTAAATATCATATAGATTAAACGTATATAAGACGTAAATATAATGTGTAAATATTAGTGAACAAATTATTTTAGTATTTTTGATAATTTATCTGTTTACTCAGCTCAGTCGGGTTTAGAAATTGAATATGAGTGACTGGTATTTTGGAAGATGATTTTGTGTGGTGGTGATGATGGTGATTTATATTCATATTCTACATTACCCTATAGAATAATAATCGGACACTTTTAATATAAAGTAAATATATGAAATGAAATGAAAATGTACCTTTGCTAATTTGCTGTTTTGCATTCCTTTGCATTATTATTCTGATTTGATGTTTTTAGATAAACTTCGAGGATTATTCAAAAATTTATGCCCACGTATGTATACGTATATGTGCGTATGTTTATATATGAATATATTTGTATATTTACACAAATGTTACTGCTTTAACTTTAGTTGACTGAATTCCTTAAAGCTAACGAACGATGGAATGTTAGTGGAAAAAAACTGAAGTACACGAAATATAAGAATATATGACGACTGTTTATTTTTTATCTAAGAAACGTTTTAACATCTCCACTTAATTTACGCATTAACGGGTTCCTTTTTGTTTTGTTTTTTTGTTCTTTATTTCATAAAAATTTTATCTCAAAGTTAGTGAGAAACCGAAAAAAAGCCCGATACTATATTTATTAAAATTGGTATACGATACAATAGTGCAGTTATCAAAGACTTTTTCTCACTTATTTTTCTTTTCGTATTTCTTTTTATTGCTTATTTTCATATTGTTTTTCTTCACACATAGACAATATTTGTCTATTGTGAATGCGACTTATGCAGTTATACAAAGAAGAAGAATGCAAAAAGCAAACATGAACATTGGCAACTTTATACTGATAATAATTTCTATTATAATAGATGAATTTTATTCGAAATTATTTTAACAACACAACAGCACTCAAAGGTGCATTTTCCCTTCATATTTTTGTATATTTTGTACGATTTTATTGCAACTAAAATAAATTCGTGCAATCGTTTTTGGGGGTATTACCATTTTGAAAAAAATGTATAACGTTCTAAATTTGTTGGTTGGCAAGGTTAAATGCTAAACCGTTGATTATAATTTAAAATTTCGTAAAATTTTCAAATTCACAAAATGACTCACTACGATTGTTAGAAACAAACTGTCGAAATTTATTGTGAAATCTTGCACAATAAAGTCCGAAGTTGCATATGTAGACTCTATTTACTTTGATATTAAATAATTGAACACCAAAGTAATTTGTTAAGTTGCGAAACAGCGTAATCAGACAAACAATATTTTTAAAGAAGTTAATAAATTATTCATTATTAATTTCATTAGTAATTTTTGGGTTATTTGTTGTTGTAGCAAAAATTATGAAGGTTAAATAATTTACTTTAAGCAATTACTTGAAAATGCGTTTCTCACCTCAAACATTTCTGTTAAAAGAAATATTGATATATATGTTACTTGTATTTTGGTTATTACACTATACTTATATGTATATTGTGCCACCTTTATTTATATACATATAGATATATTTTCCTTTTGAAATTCATGGATGTGCCATATATATTTATATTTCATTAAATATACTGTTCATAGTTTATTAATTATTGACATCAGACTATATGTAAATGTTATATATATATATATATATATATATATATATAACTGTGTGTTTGTGTTGGTGTGTTCGTTTGTTTATTACAAAATTTCCTGCGCCACCACAAAGAAGAAAAAGAAATATAAAGGTAAGAATAAGAAATAAAAACAAAATCAAAAAACAATGTTGGGGGGTTGTGCACCAAAAGTAAAATAAAAGTAATGGTAGTAGGTAGGAGGCTAAGGCGAAGATTCGATCTAGTGATGAACGTGAGACGTGAAACATGAAACAAGACGCAATTAACAGTGTAACTGTAATGTTGCTGCATTTTTTGTTCAAATATTGTTTTAGTTATCGCTAGACTTCGGCGATTTTAAATAATTCGCCATAAAATTAATTTAGAAAACAAAAAAAATTAATGTAACAAAGATAGTTAACTTATTTTTTTGTTTTATGTTTCTTCTTTTTTGTTACCTCTTTAACTAGGGACGTATCTGAATAAAAATATGGAGAGCCCAATGAAGGTATTGTAGGTCTCTTGCAAGTAAATAGTAATACACTAAATTAACTCCAATGCCATATTTGAGATTGGTAAATAATGCAACAAAGAACAACAAAAGAAAGAAGAAAAAAACTAGACACCGAGACTTTAAGTCAAATGTCAAATATTATCGTTTTGTTAGCCTTCGTTGGCTAATGTTGGTGATGTTAGATGATTATGTTGCGGATGCCCATGATGCTGTTGTTGTTGTTGCTGCTGCTGTTGCTGTTGACGACGACGCTCTTTACTCCACATTTCGTGGCAGTCTTGCCATGTAGGTAACGTTGGTGCAGGCATTTCTTCAGGTTTGACATTGCGTAGCCATGGTGACTTAAGGGCTTCTTCAACGGTGATGCGACGTTCGGGATCAAGTTCAAGCATTCTATCTAACAAATCTAAAGCAGGGGCAGGCATAAATTCAAAATCTTCACGCAAACGTCTACGATGGGGACGGCGTTGCTTCAGCGTATGAAACAATGGCAATTTGATTACATTTGGCCAAACGGCCGGCACTGGCGATCCGCAAACTTTTGATATATTCTCTAACAGAGCCATTTCATAATTACCCTGGAAAAGAGGTCGCCCCTGAAACAGCTCCCCTAGAATACAGCCGCACGACCAGACATCAATTGCAGGTCCATAGCGCTCCTCACCTAAAAGCAATTCCGGCGGTCTATACCATAATGTAATCACTTTATTTGTATATGGACGTTCACGATCTTCTGCATTATAGAGGCGTGCCAAACCAAAATCTGCTAATTTCACTTGCCCTCTATTATTAATTGAAAAATTATTACAACAATGAGGTAAATAAAAGGCCATTATATTGTACTGTACTTACTTATTATTCATTAATATATTGGAGCACTTAATATCACGATGCAAGAAGTTTTTCTTGTGACAATAATTTAAACCATTAAGCAATTGTTTCATTATGCTAGCGTTATTCTCTTCGTTGAAATCAACCATACCCGACTCAAGTAAGCCCATGAGATCATGATCCATATACTCAAATACTAGATAAAATGATCCTTTATCTTTGCGAAATTCCAGTGCATCTTGCTTATCGGTGACAACTTCATGTAAATTTACAATATTTGGATGATTTAGTTGGCGTAATATTTTAATTTCTCGTACAGCCGTCACGGGGAAACCTTCTTTTTCATGATCCATAAGTACCTTCTTAAGTGCAACCATTTCATTGGTATGATGATCACGCGCTTTATATACCTGCCCGTATGTACCTTTGCCAATTTGAGCAATCATTTCAAAAACGTCAACACAACGATCACCCCAATCTCGTACATTGTTACGTGAATCGCGTCGATTCAATATAATCGGTCGTCTACGTTTCACATTCGTAAGCGCTGTGTTCCTATTGACCTTTGATTGCTTATAATTATTATTACTATTACTATTGATATTATCAAAATCCTCTGGACTATCTATAAGATCATCGTCACCACTCAGATCTTCACTACCTGGGACCATAGGTGGCATCGGTAAATTTAATAAACTTTTATTAGCACTAGTGGACATCGTTGCATTGGAGGATGTGCTATTAACATTCTTTTTATAATTGATTATTTGGTTAATGGTGCTCGCATTAGTGGTTGATTGGGCTTTTACATTGAATGTTGTATGATGATGTTGTTGAGAAGAGTGATAATGATTAGATGGTGGCGATGGTGTAGCAACCATCTTTAAATCAGCAGCTGATATACCAGGTGGCATAGGCAGTGCAGTTAGACTTTTCGGTTTACTTCTTACTGGAGCATAATTTGATGGTTTTTCCTTCTGCGAATCTTCAGTTACTTCAATACCACTTTCGTTATTCTTATGTTTGTTACTTCCCAATTGGGGCATTGGAATGTTATCTATATCAATTGAAGACTTTTTCACACCATTACTACTATTGACACCAGACACTTCAGTAACAATAATGGTGTTTTCTTTTTTATCACTGACATCATCAACTTTGGTATCGATTGTAATCTTCGGTACATTCGTGGCGATTTCATCACCAGGAACCTTAACGGCTCCACTTTCAATGGATGAACTACTTTCATTTATTGCTAGGGCACCATTACTATTACTGTTCTCTTCTTGTTGTTCAATAATTTCCTAATAATTGATGCAAAAAAAAAAAACAAAAGTGAAAAACTCTGTTAAAAAAGTCTCGATAATAAACTCAATAAGTAATAATAATAAAAACACTTGTATTAAGTGAAATTATCAGTGAAAGGCTGTAGAAAAATTATTGTTGCTTAATTTTTATAATAATTTCCTAAATAATATAGACAGTTCACTTTAAACAAAAACTTCTATTGAATATTCACTACCCAAAAATTTGATTCTTTAATAATTGACGACCGAAGGTAATTGAGGTAATATTGAACGGTTTTAATAAAAAGATATGTCTGGCTTGTTTAATATCTAAAAATCATTGGAACTATAAGATCTGTAATAAATATTCATACCTGTAAAGCTTTTTGCCTTTTATGTTTATCTTTTACCAATTCAGCAAACAAACTCGTTTCACTAATTTTCTTACTATATTCTAAACGTTTCTGTTTTAAGTCACATGGTGTGGGAGACGAGGATTTTGAACGAGATCGACTTCGCGATTCACTAGCACTAGATCGATTCGAACGCGAACGTCTAAAACGTGATGATGAACTATGCCTGTGCTGATAATATGTTGTTATGCTGCCACCAGCTCCACCACCTGTACCACCACCACAGCCGCCGCTTGGCGATGATGAACTTACATAACGATGCAGTCGCGGTGAACGTGAACGTGACGTATAGCGTTCACTACGCTTCAATGATCGAGAACGGCCTGGCGATTGTGACGTATCACGCTTGTATTTATGACTATGACCATGGCCGCTACTACGATAGGTTGCTGATGCCGTTGCCGGTGACAAACGACTCCGAGAATGTGATGCGCTGGGACTTCTACTAAAAATTGTTTAATAAAACATTTAGTACATTCAGTTTTAAGTAATACTTGTGAATTAATCGCTTTGACAATTATTTAAATGGAATACCTAAAGTAACGCTTTGAATAGGTGTCTTTACTGTAGCGCTCTGATTCGTTAAATCGCGTAGTGCGACCCGCAACACTACTTGGGTGTCGTCCTTGATCATAATAGGCTGCTGCGGCTGATGTTGAAGGCCTTGCTTCATTCAATTTTCGTTTTTTATGCGGGGGCGTGGTCGGCTGATGATGATAATAACGATCGGCATCTTTGTATTTACGACTGTCATTACTACTCGATGTCACTGCTGGATGACGATGATGATAATGATTACCATTACTTGTATCTATACTGCTACCACCACTACCACCAGCACCCCCACTACCACCACCGCCGCCACTAGCACCGCTAATATTATTTATAGATCGATTAGTATTATGATGATGATGGCGATATTCTTCTTTACTTGGACTTAACATGTAACGCGCACTTGGCCGACCTTCACGTATTAACGTACTAGGGGCTGTACTCGTATACAATGGTGGCGTATGTGGTGAATGCGCACTAGGAAAACGTGCCTTTGTTGCAGTATTATGTGATGGAGTACAATTTCTCCCGCTACGATTGGTGACAGTGACTTGAAGGCCAATTAAATTATTATTGGTCATATTTGTATTTGCAGACGAAGTCGTTGCTTCTCCTGTTGTGGTTATTGAAGTGTTTGCATCTGAATAGTAGATAGGTATTATCGGGGGCGTCTCCGACGATCGTGGTGTACGTTTTCTAATTGGAGTGTAGGTACGAACGTTTTCCTCCGGACTATCATGGGGTAGACTAGTGACCGGTGGTGGAGTATAGTGTCGTGTAGAATCTAAGACATCATCCAAATCATTGTCTGATATTGACTCAATGCTCGAATATACTTTAACACGCTTTTTCTTGCGTTTTTTACTTTTCCGATTACGTTTATGCTTCTTATCTTTCTTATTCTTTTTACGTTTTTGACGTTTCAATTCAGCTTCAAATTCATCTGTATCAATAGTATCTGAACTTAAATATGAATCTAAAGCTGCATCCCAATCAAAATCATCATCGCCACTTTTAACAGCATTCTGCTTCTTGCTACAATTATCATCACCGGATACTCGATCAATTTTTTGCTGCATATTAATTGTTCTCATTTCTTTAATATCTTCCAAACTTCTTGTTAGGGAACTACGTAGATGACATGATGTATTACTTAAATTTTTTGCAGTCGAATGCGTCGGCGAATTAAGTATCATTCGTCGTATATTATTGGGTGATATTTTTCCCACATTTCCTGCTACATCTTTACGCTTCCTTCTAATAAACGGATTTAAAAAAGAAAAACCACATCACAAACACATTAAACGTAACACATTTTACTTTAAAACTTATATAATTGAATAGACGTTTCTTTAATTACTAATTATAAACGCTGCTATACCTGTAATTATCCTCATCAGTACTTATACATAAATCCGCTGAGAGGTCTTGTCTTGTTGCAAGAATATCTTTAAAGGGTTGTTTTGTGATCCTATCAATTTTTCGTTTACCTAAAGGTGTATTATTTCTAATATTTTTCAAGGCAGCTTTTGCTGAACAATCTGAATTGATTTCACCAGTTTCAGGATCCGAAAAATCCGTCGAACTAACGTCGGAATATTCTACTTTATCATTATTACTGCTTTGGTTCATTGGATGTGCTTTATTAATCCTTTCTTGTATATCACTAGGCGGACTGGAAGCTGATTGACGCCTCGTATTATCACTTTTCCGGTACATTAATAATCTATCGTGAATTTTCCTTTTTTTCTTTTTTGATTTCTTATGCTTTTTGTATTGTGGCTCAATACGTTCATTAATGACTTCTTCATTTGTACAATTCGCTAAATATTTTACATTGCGTTCTTTTTCCATTACAAAACGTCGTGTCACAAGAAGGATTTTTATGTTCACAATATCACACTGCAGTGCACTGCACAATATGCACCACTATAGAGGCTGGTTCTCTTTTCGTTTTTTTTTCTTTTCTCTTCTTTTTTTCTTTTTTCACTTGTCAAAAACTTCAATAAAAGAAAAAAAATGTGGAAATGATTTTATCTTAAAATCATATGATAAATAATAATTCTATTATATTTGTATTTTACAACTAATTATAATAATGGGCACTTTGTAATTCTATATTTTTTTTTGTTTTTTAGATATGTGATTCCTACAAATATCGCATAAACTCCCTCAAATGAATATGTTATTTGGAATTTACACAATTATTATACCAAAATTTCCAAGTGGCTATATAGGGTGATTGTCATTGAAGAGAAATCTTGTCATTTGAGGTTAGTTTACATAAATGTCAAATTTTGCATCACGAGCAGAAAGCGTAATGTATACTATTCGGCAAAATTGTACAATTCATGAAAATCTATATGAAAAATAAAAAAAGTTTTTGTTACGTACTCTTAATTTTACTAAGATTCTTTTACAGAACGTTTTAACTTTAAAAAATGTTATGCACTTTTCACTTAATAAAATTATATATTAATATTTTTTTCGATGGATTAAATTATATTTATATATTGTTTAAAATATTTGTATATTGTTTTTCTCATTCTACTCTACATACATGGCCATCTGAGCTTGATTGCTGCTAATATTTAATAAATAGATAAAATAGCAATTTAGTATTCAAAATTACGATCAATTATTGCATTTATTAACGAAAAGTTCTAAATGAAAACTATCTTTGTCAAAAGTAAACGACATGATAGATAATTATAGATTTTAATGCACAATATTTAATTTCATATAATTTTGTATAATTCGATAATAAAATTATTAGTAGAATTATAATAATGCAAATAACAATCCTGTGTAAAAAATATATGACGATAAGATTTGGCGTCATATTTTCAAATATGTAAATTTAATTTTAAATGGCAAATAAATAAACAGTACGAAAACATAATTCTTTATATATATTCCATATTAATATAGAAAATATGTGCAAATATTTTATTTTACTTACATTTAACTATCAAAGTAAATATTTAACAAAAATCAAAAAGAAAGATGTCTTTAGATTGTAGATACGGGGATACAATAAATGTGAGATCAAAATCAATAAATAAACGCAAAGAGTGTACATATTATATATTCTTGTGGTTAATAATTTGATGAAATGAAATTCTTTACAGCAATATGAAGTCCAACATTTACTGGGCAAAGGGGGATTTGCCAAAGTGTACAAAGCACGATGTTTGCGGACAAATGAAGCCGTTGCCATAAAAATGGTACATTTTTTTTGTATATTGGTTTCATTTCATATTAAACGATTAAACAATTGTGCACATATGTATAATTTGGCAGATAGATAAGAAACTTATCCAAAATGCTGGCCTGGTAGACCGTGTACGGCAGGAGATAGAAATCCATTCACGTTTAAAACATCCAGCAGTACTGGAGTTATATACTTTCTTTCAGGATGCCGATTATGTTTATTTGGTGTTGGAACTGGCACATAATGGAGAATTGCAACGTTACTTAAAGCAAGATATCGGTAGACCATTGACAGAAGCTGAGACCGCGAACATTGTACGGCAAGTGGTATCCGGATTGCTTTATCTGCATTCACATAATATAATGCATCGCGATATATCTTTATCCAATTTGTTATTAACGAAAGATATGCATGTAAAAATTGCTGATTTTGGTTTAGCTGCTCAACTTAAAAAGCCAGATGAACGTCATGTCACTTTATGTGGTACACCCAATTATATTTCACCAGAAGTAGTTTCTCGATCATCGCATGGTTTGCCAGCTGATGTTTGGAGTTTGGGTTGCATGCTGTATACATTATTGGTTGGCCATCCGCCATTTGATACAGATGCCGTTCAATCAACATTTAATAAAGTTGTTACTTCAGATTATTACATACCAAATCATTTATCGGGTGATGCCATTGACCTCATTAATAAATTGCTTAAAAAGAATCCTTATGAACGTATTCCAATTGAAGAAGTTCTTCAACATCCTTTCATGATAAAGTACACATTAAATCCCGTACAAATTTGTGAGAGCCAAAATATGGCATCCACGTTAAGTAGTAATAGTAGTGACACTCATGATAGTGGCATTATAACCTTTAGCAGCAGTAAGTTAATGTGCTCATCCCAATAGGTCTACATATATAATTTTACCCATTTTTTCGTTTAGGTAATCCTTCACATTCTGTAAAATCATATCAATCGCAAGGGCTTTCAAGTTTATCAAATCAACTGGCACGGCATCAAATGACCGTGGCAGATGATATTCTACCTGGACATTATAGCAGAACTAGTAACAAGAATCACTTGAATTCCGAAATTCAGGATTGTTTACATCAGAATCAAAATCAAACGCAGAATCAAAATCAGAATAATATTTACAGCACATTAAGCGAACATAAAAACATTGAATGTTTATCGCTAAAAACTGCCACCAGCAGTGCATTAATGCATAATAATGATTTAAATAAGTGTATATCGGTGCCGCCACTGGATACAACACGCCTCTTACCCACACGTTATAAAACTAAAAATGCGATTATGAGTATTTTATTGCACGGTGAGGTAATGATTGAATTCATTAAATATAAAATTACAATGAACGAAGAGAGAGTGACCGACATATGTTGGATATCCGGTAATGGTATGCGTGTGGTCATATATCAACCAAATCCGGGTCGTGGTTGGCCCATTAAATCTCATGCGGAATTGGATATATCAAATTTGCCAACAAGTTGCATTTTCACTTATGAAAATCTACCATCAAAATATTGGAAGAAATATATATATGCGGCACGTTTTGTTACATTGGTAAAAAGTAAAACTCCCAAAGTTACATATTACAGTGCAAGGGCTAAATGTGCACTCATGGAAAGTATGAATGATTTTGAAATGTGCTTCTATAATGGTGCAAAAGTTATTCATTCGACTACAGAAGGATTGAAAATTTATAATGAGCATGGTTACGATTTAACTTCATCCATGGAAACATCTGAAGCTATTAGTATGCTTAATCATAAGAATGATTGTTATAAACACTGCATCAATATTTGTAAGGCATTAGAAATGATCAATTCAACAACAAATAATAGTTGTTTTCCGGCGGTTATTGGTCGTCGACCGAATGTTAATGAAATGGATTCTACAGCAAATAAAAGGCGCTTCGAAAATCCATCTATTTTCACATCAACGCCCAATACAATTTCAAGTAATTCGAATACTTCTAACAATTTCAACTTTTCAGTAATTCATTCACCGATTTTAACTAACGACACAACGTCACGTCAATATCGGGTTTGTTGTAATGGTGAAAATGCATCATTACAAAATGTACCAATTAAACGTATAACAATACCAGATATATGTGTAGCAACTCAGTTATCGCATGGCGTTATCCAAATGCAATTTTCCGATGGCTCTTTAATAGCTAAAATACCTAATGAACAAGGTGGCGGCATTACTTATACCCAAAATAATGGAATTTCAACATATTTCAATTCCAGTGACGATCTACCTTTACAGGTCAGAGATAAATTAGAACATTTACCATTGGTTGAAAAACAATTGGAACAATCTAAAGCTAATAGTATGGGAAATGCAAAGTTATTGCATAACAATGATGAAAATTTCAATTATAAACAACCATCGGCAATTCCAATAATTTCACAAATGAACACTGATCGTATTATCAGTAATCATGCCAGTTATTCAACGCAGAAAATGAAATTTTTTAGATAGGCATTTTTTAGACAGTCATCAATTTGAAGTGTCAGTTACATTTAATGTTTATAGCATTTAGAATTTTTTTTTATTTCTATATCCCACGTATATTTGTAAATATAAATATATTTTAATAGTAATATATTTATAGATTTGTACATATATATATATATATATATATATATATATATATATATATATATATATATATATAATATATATATATATATAGTGTGTGTGTGTGTGTGTGTAATGTATATAAATGCCCAAGAAAAATATCATTTAATTATTTCTCACACGATTCGATTTTCGTCGTTTTTGCTTACGATCTGTGCTAGTGGTTTTTCGCTTAACATGCCGCGTTTCACTCATGGATTCATGTGAAACCCATTTGCCCATCTTGCGTGTTTTACCTATGGCTTTCAAACGTATGGAGATGGCTTCCCGTGTTACGTGCAATTGATCTGCAAGTTGTTGTTGTGTTTGTGCATCATTTTTATCTAGTAAGACCTGCAAGGCACTATCTTCGAACTTTTTCGGTGGTCGACCACGTTCTTCGTTTTGTACATCAAATTCGCCATTTTTGAATTTTTTAAACCATTCAAAACATTGAGATTTACCAAGAGCATATTCACCGTAAGCTTCAATAAGCATTCGATGCGATTCTGCAGCAGTTTTCTTTAGATGATAACAGAAGATCAATGCTGACCTTAAATCATAGTTTCCAGGTACAAAGTGTGACATTTTGTAGCAGATTTCTATTGTTTTGTTTATGGAATTTATTATCATTTATTGGCGCCACTAAATTTAGTTAAGTACACAAAAGCAAATTCCAATTTCATATTTACGTAACTTCAAATACTGTAAAGTACTGTAAACAGTTTGTAAATTTTTATAGATGAAAAGTTTAATTCATTTATTTAAATATTCTTATTAGAATAAATCTACACTTTACACTCTGGTTTATATGTACATAACATAAATGTATGTGCAGCAACATTATTTAAGTGTTTTTTTTTTTTTGTTTTTTTGTAAGTGCAATCTGGTAACATACAAAATGGTAAAACAAGTTTTAAACTCAAGTTTAAAAGTACCATTACAAGAATGCTTATATACAAATTCGACTAAATGGGAATTGTATAAATATTGGAATATTGGAATATTGGAATGCGTAAATCGTGTTCACTTTTGTTACATGGTAAAGATGAAGCTGGAGCCTCATCAACAACAAATGCCAATAATCGTGATCAGGGTGATACTGATGGGAATGGGAATGGCAATGGCGGTGGGTATGGGGAAGTTGGTGACTCGGATGGGTATTCACCTTCCCGCACAGAATCTTATATTGAATCATCAGATAATGATAATGGCAGTGATATAGCTAATTGGGAAGAATATGTAGCAAGTGATGGCTCTTTATTTTATGCTGAATATTTAGATATGCATGATGAATGCACCATTGAAGATGCTAAACATTCCGGCCAAACGGCGCAACAAAATAAAAATTCAACTGGCAACCAACAGCAGCAGCAGCAACAACACCAACACCAACAAATGCTACCGCCTCCGCCACCATCAGCGTCGCTAATATCATCTTCATCACATGAAAAACAACAAAATGAAAGAACTCAACCACTGAATAAATTCACATTTTCAACAATTGAACAATGCAATAATAATTGTAAAATAATTGAGATGATTATAACAGCAGCTGATCGTTATCGTTACGGACGCCGTTCTACAATCACAGAATCTATTCTCGGATTTCGTGTTGCACCGTTTGCCGATCAAACAAAATATCTTATGGTAGATGGTTTTGTTTACGATGTACCCCATTCAATGGAACAAGATCAACAATATCAATCAGAACAACAACAACAACAACAATTACACCAACAACATTTTGTTAAGCGTGGCGATTGGTTTAAATCTTTAAATGGTATTGACGTTGACACTAGCAATGTGAATAATTTATTATTACAATTTGTTGAACCGACAAAAGTTCAATTGCAATTTTATGGTCATAAAAAGAACCAAATACCAGTAGGTCAAGTAAAAAATAATTATAATAATAAGACGAATGCAAGAACAATCACTGCGAAACGTATTGAAAATGATCAGTCATTGGCAGATTTATTTGAATTGCAAATATTATCTTCAATATCTACAATGGATGCAAATGTCATGATATTTGGTCTATTGATTCTACCATCAGAATGTTATAAAAATGATCAATATAAAAATTCATTATTTTTTTATCCAAACGATCCGGAAAAGAATTTTTTATATAAAGCGCGCGGCAGTTTTTTCACATTATATTCCGTTCTCAATGATGAACTGAAAACCAAACCGACTTCTTCCAAATTGACATCTGACAGTGTCCAATATAATGTTTGTTATCGTCAAATTAATGGATTTCTTGTATTATTCTCCTATTTCGCAAAAATAATCGAATTATCCGAGTGCAATTTACGTTCGGATGAACTTATAATGTATATGAATTTATTCATGTCCGATATGAGTTTACAGAGTTTCGATAATAGAGATTTTCAAAAAGTAATGGTTAATCTATGCAAAACCCAACATGCTGACATTTTAGTACATTTTAAAAAAGAAAAAGTTTCACCGCCCCTTGAATTAGCATTTAAAGAGTCACGCTATTTACCATTGCCAAAAGAAGGGCAATTAAGAATGTTAGATGCCCTTAGCGAAATGGATGCTATGGATTATAGAAGTTGGAATGAGGAACCCTTAACCACTCACCGGGAATTTTTCATTTGTGGCAATGTTTTATACTATAATCATATGATGTTGATATCACAAATGTCACCCGAAATGCGTCAATATGTCGAAACGTATTTGCGCTGTCATGGCATCTTTTCATTTGTCAATAATAATCGAATTAAAGAGATTTATATATGGTTGGAAATTATGTTGCCAAATGTTGAAGGTCGCCATTTTCTTAGCATTTGTGGTCGCAATCACTTACTATTAGCCGTTATATTGAAATTGTTTGAACCAGATCGGAAAATTGTCCAGAAAATATCACCATCGTTATTTTACATTGAAGAAATGCAAGAGACCCTAAACCACTTAATATATTGTGGTATTGAGTCATTAGCCATGTATTGGTCTGCTTCAAATAAACGTCCAGAAACATTGCTGGGATCTTCAATATTTCATGAACATGTCAACTCATCCAAGAAACAAGATAACAAGCAGAAACTAGCAAATGCAACATCAAGTTCTAGCATAATGATGAGTTCAAATAGCCAATTAAAATTGAATATTTCATATGATGATGAAACTTTACTTTGCTCTTCTTTGGCAGGTTCTTCATTATATAGTTTATCGCCTAGTGAAGAGGCATCGCACAAACGACGCACACCACCTAGTAATAATCGGAATGCTGATGATTCTGATAGTGATTCAGATTGGGAGAATTTCTCACAATTTCATCAAGGTCCTTTAAGCGATTTCGAACCGGAAGGACAAGCCACTCAAGTAAAAAAATCCCTTTGGAAGGAAATAGCTAATATTGTACCAATTAAAATCTCACCAGGTTGGGAAAATTCCATATATTATTTTTTATATGTTGACAATTCGAATAGTACGATATTTTGTCCGCATATTATGCCATCGGAAATGTTACCATTTATGTCCGATATCCGTCGAAATTTTCTATTAATTCGTAATATTTTACAATGTACGAAGCATTCATATCGTGATATGGGAAAAACTGTCGTCCAGGATGCTGTAACTATACGAGAATATGGTACAACGCTTGAAATTTGTCAGACCAATAATAATACGCGTAACAATATAGATGACCAGATGATAACTAAAATACGCCTATCAATGGTGGGCCGTTTATTTTTACAGCCACCTCGCGAAGTCTATATATGTCATCATCCTGATATACCATATAATATGGTAGAAGTGGCTTATCGTTTATCATTTTTTCCAACTGGTTAACAATCCTCTTCGATTAATCTACGTTTTCTAATTAAACTTTTAATTGTACATTATTTTTGAAGACTTCATAATGGAGTAATTGAAAAACCATTTTGCAACATGATACTTAATTTGCATATGTACTTATTTATTTGCTTGATGATCAAATAAATACTTAAACTATTTCAAATGATACTTGCAAATCAAACTGAAAATATCTTTTTCAAATTATTTCTTATAACATCAGTGATTAGTTTCGTACAATCTTTAATATGAATTTTCCACTTAATGTATATACGAAGAAGCACTCTACTGTATACTGAATTTCTACAACTGTAGAAATTCATTATATTATATTAAGCTATTTCCTTTAAGCGGCATGTGCTGTGGGTATGTGACGTTTGTTTATTATATTTGTATGGACGTACAAAATTATTTAGAATTTCAAGAATAAAAATCTGTACATTATATAATTTTGATACGTACAATTTGTAAAAATTGATTTGTTTCAACACTCTTTCAAATGCTCAAATTTATAAATAACTTTTCGGAAATTCATATTTTTGGAATCTCTATACTTACCAATTGTATTAAGCAAACCGTTTAGGGTGAGCGATAATCAGTCCAAATTGATGATAACATTTTGTATTTGCTTTTATTTTTCAATAACGTAAAGAGAAAGAAAATTTCAGTTTTAAAATAACTTGGAAAAGGCAAAAAACTATTTTTGACACAAAGAACGCACATGCAGGCAACAAAATGAACATAAGTACGAATCGTTTCTACATATTAACGTTACATTAAACACTAATTGTTTAAATGTAAACACACGAATTCAAAGCAAACAAAAAACAAACTGAAAAAATATTAAAAAAAACATGAGATGAGACAACTTCAAAAATTATATGCTTATGCACATACATCTACATATTTCCAACTGAACAGAACTGAATATTAAATGAGTAAGGTTGATAAAATGACACTTCCCTCTTAAATGGACTGCTCTATAAGCACAGGTCTCCGAAAATTATTATATCTTACTTACGCCCTAGTACGAATTTATCGTTTATAGTTCAATAATAAAGGACTTCAATAAACACTCGATGGATTGGACATATTTTAATTTGTAGCACATTTATTCCCCTTTATTTCCCCTTAGACTGAAGAATAGGCGACTAAAATTTCAAATCGACTAATACATTAAGAAGGTTGATCCACCTCAAACTCTTTTGTCTGTCTATTCATACATTCTTATGCCAAACATGGTGTAATAAATATAATGAAAATTATTTTGAGCGGGTCCGTTCCAATTTTATATTTATTTGTCTTATTTTTTATAGTTATCATTGCTGAAATATTAAGTTTACTTAAAATAATGCCCGCACCGGCATTACAGATGTATTATTATTATTTATATATATGTGGGTGCTGTGACTACTTAATAATAGGCTGAACAATATTTCGTTTATATATCTTCTTAAGAAATACAACAATCACTCAATTGAGCTGCAAAAAAGATAAAAGGCATTAATATAAAGTTATCTGTAATGTCTAAGTAAATGTTTGAAGTGTAGATGAGATAGTTGATAGTACAAGTGAAATGTTTGGCAAATGTTTGGAGAATATTTGGCGTTTTGTTTTAATAATTTGTGTAATTCCTTTAACAAATGCTTATCAAATAACAAATTCTTCAGGTAATTTATAAAATCGCATTTAAATTTTTTTTCCCATTTTCGAATCTATTTTTAATGAAAATTATTTAAAAATAAAAAAAACAAAAACATAAATGTGTCAATTTATTTTCTCCTTTGGAGCAGATCAGCAAAATTTCACAGAAGATAAATTAATGAAATCACAAACTTCATTTGAATCCCATGGTGTACATAAAGCAATTTGTACTGTAACAGTTGGTGATGTTACTGCCACGGCTGAAGCTAAAGCAATAACTCCATTAACAAATGATAAAGCAGCAACAAACATTTCTTTAATTGCAGAATTAAAACATCAAATTGTTAATCTTCAAAATGTGCTACAATATGAGCTTGCTCAAATGAAAAAGCTATTAAAGGCAAATCCCTGTGCATGTGATATGGTCGATACCAATAGCATTGGGACATATTATAAAGATGATTTGCCGTCAAATAGAATTTTCAAACAATTGCCGTTATCGTTAAAAAGTGGGGTTAGTAGTGAAAAATACTTGAAAAAAAAAGTGCCATCGGCAAATAATGAAAATGGTGCCATTAAAGCAGAAAGTGATTCTTTATTTTATATGTACCGATGGAAATTGAATGAATTTGCAAAATATTTACATAATAATGGTAGTGCTGAAGTTGAGAGCGATGAATTTTCCATTGCAGGTTATATATTTTCACATGCAATTTAAAAAGTATGAAATGACATTATGTTTATATAAATATTTCAATAGGTCGGGTAATGAAAATCAAAATTTACTTTCGTTATTTGCAACGTGAATATCTCTTCATACAATTAATTGAAAGCACTTTTAATAATCGTAACAATCGGATTACACTAGATATAACTAGCGATGTAGCAGCGGGAAGAGTTAGTGGTACCGTTTTTAAAGAGATTTCAGACAATTACAATGAATCTAATCAATTTAAATATACAATATCAATAATAAAACAGGTAGCATTTTGCAGATGTAATATATAAATTATTTATATATGTATAAATATACATATATAAATAATTGACATAATGCGATTCTTTTTGTCTCTTGACTTCTTTGTTTTTTGGTATCTTTTTTTGTTCTTTTTCTATAGAACACTTTGCAACAGACGAATTTGGTGTCACAATTTTTCCATACATATGAATGCGGTTTTTCTGTACCAATTAGTGCTCTGGTTGGTAGTCCGTTTGTATATGACGACTCATTATTAATACAAATCTATTTCTATATATAAAATATTAAATTTATATATATATGCCTATATTAATTATATGTATAAATATCGATTATAAAAATTGCCATATATAAAATAAAACTGATGAATACGTTTTGTTTTGTATTAATTTTACAATTTACAACGTGCACCCTTAGCTGTGATATTTAGATAAGGTGTTGGAAGTGGATATAATTCTTTGCTCCCTTTGAAAGCGACAATATCTGTAATTTTTTGATGTTTCTGTTTCAATCTCCCTTCGTCCAATACATCGAAACAATTTCCATCTTCCTTAATCTCCTCATTAATTCCTTCATTCGATGATTGTGTAGAAATAATATGTACAGCTAAAACCCGCCTTTGAGGACCATCAAAGGATATGCATTTTCTATAACAATCTAAAAGATCCTCTTTAGTGATATTGCGTAAAATAGCCACTTCCATCTCATTACGATCGAAGTGGTACTGCTGCAAGGTAATCTCATTATAATATACCAGAAATTGACTGTAAACAGTTTTCGGTTTCTCTAATTTTTTAACAGCTAATGCTTCTTTATAACGTTCAAATTCATCTAAAGGCATCTCCACGAAAGTTGTCCAAAAATTGGACAGAAAATTTTCTATTCGCTCTTCCACAATCCAAGGCACTTTAGATGATTGCACTATAATCCGTAAACCATTGACACCATTTACCTTACGAGCACCACTAAAAACTATATAACCTAATTGTTCTTTTGTGCGTAAGCAATCGTAGCATGGCTCGGTTAGAATTTGTGCTAATAAATCTACCATAATATTATTACGATCAGTTTGGATACCACATTGAAAATAAACGTGTACGCATGAACTCTTATGAAATGCATTATCCTTTTCAAATACATAACTATCACCAATATTTAATTTATATTCTCTTGAAGTAAACATTTGACGTGCTAATAAAGGTAATACTTTGGCATTCGTTCTCTCCAACCGTTGATTAATAACGTGAACAAAATCATGTGCTTGCTTCTTATTAATATTCCCATAAAGAAAACTCTCTGTATGAACTCTCGAGATGAACTCTTTTGCATAATTTACAACACGATCAAATGTTAATACTACGGGATAATAAAACGGAAGATATGTAAAATTCTAAAACTAAACTGGAAATATAAATTTTGGCATAAAAACAAGTGAACAATAATCAAAGTTAATAAAATACATTATGCACTGCATACAAAATAACTAACAATGAATTCGAAATTAATTTTGCAATGAAGTATAATTGAATTATTGTGTAATTGTAATTGTAAAATGATTTTATATAAACTTACATTCTGTAGCATTTAATAATTCGGCATTTGCCCAGCCATGTTCCGTTAATAGAACACCTAAATAATACATTGAATGTTGATATGGTTGTTCGGCATTGAAATTTTTTAAAGAGCGTATATATTCATCCTTTAGAATATTAAATCGTTTTTCGTCCGCTTCAAATTCAAATACATGCTTCAATACGGTCTGTAATAATTTTAATTGCTTGTCATTGTATCCATGTATACTTAACTAAGATGATGGAGACAAAAAACAAAAGCAAATACAAAAATAAAACCAAGACTTGTCACTTCATTATCAACTATAACGATCAATGGTAAAATAGTGTACAAACTTCAATTCCACTACTTTTAGTAGCAATATTTAATTTCAAATCAGCCAACGCTGCATCGTAAATATATTCATTTAATTGATCCCTGATTAACGATACCATAAGGAAATTTAGATTCAAATTTAGAGGATCAGCAAGTGCGATTGGATTACAAAAATTAAATACTAGGCAAGCTTTTGGCTTCAAAAAGTTGTTATCTTGTTTATGCCACACCCGTAAAATGGCCGTATCAACAATAATAATAGGATTAATTGATATATCATCATCAAATTCAACCAATCCGAAATTTTCAGGAATGAAAGCGTTAGGTAATGGCATTGCCAAATTCTCATTGTTCGAACACCATTGCCATGTCTCTAATGTTTCCTGAGGTATTTTCACAGTTCCATATTTTGTTTGATAAATAGGTTCAGTGAGATTGGCACAATCGCTGTAATTCTGCCCCACCAATATTACGCGACATTTGGAAGGTACAAGCTCTGTTAGAAGATTACATATTAATTCAGGTCTCCATTCGTCACTAATAAAAGGGGCTTTCAATACTTCTTCCAACGGATAAATCTAAAAAATGCAAAAGCTATCATTAAAACATCATCCAATATAAATATCTATTTTACTATTATTATTTTATCTAAGTATTTAATTATTAAGTCATCATATGTGCACTTTACTTAATTATGTTATTAATTTTATTAGATAAATGATAAGTTCGAAGAATTTCTTCATACCTGCATGTTTGTTACTGCATTCGTAACTAATGACTCAGGTTTCTCTTTCTCTTTAAAGCGAAAATGCATTTCATTCAATTTAACGCATTCATCAAAAACCCATTTTTGGGGACCCACTTCGCGTAACATGTTTAAATACTGAAAAACTATTTTTATAATTTCGTCAACATGATTTAAACCTTCTTGCGTCAATTCAACAACTATATCAAAGAAACCAAATCCATTTAAAGTGTTCTGATGGCCAGCCGCAAGCCTAAGGAAATTTCGTATAATAATCACACAATAGAAAATTAGACATACAAGAAAAACACTTTTAATAAGCATATTTATGTAATTATTTATTTACTCATTACACCACCCCAATCTTTTCAATTCTGATAAAATGCTGCCTTTGCCTTCATGACCCAAAAGATGTGATATGTAACCATCAGGCTGATAATTTCATTAATTCATTAAAATAAAATTTCATATAGAAATGAAATCATACAATACCATATTAATCTAAATGTAAGTACCTACAGCGGATTTATAATAAGATGTTAGATCATCTGTAGTAAAACTAATACTTAATGATCTTAAATTTTTCACTGGTACAATCATAACTTTTTGACCATATTGATCTTCATCGTACGGTTGCCTCGGCCAATGCGGTATATCCACATTTAAATTTTCAATAAGCGAAAATTTCCCTATAATCATTTGCTCCAATTCATCTAATGACTCTTTTCCCAATACAGCTAAACTCATTAGATTGGCTGAATACCATTTTTTATAAAATTCAAGCAATTCTTTTCGTACATTAATGTTTTGTGATGCGGGAATATCGAATAAGGTTGCTTTGTTTCCAGTACCAAATTTTCTATATGCATGACCATCTTTAGCCAAGTGCTTAACAACTTGTTTAATACGCCAAACATCGCTGGATAGGTTTTTCTCATGCTCAGAATGAACAGCATTCAATTCACGTTCGGTGGCACTGGGTGTAAAAAGTGGTGCTATAAAAAACTGTGCAAAACGATCGAGTGCCCCATCAAGTTTATGTGTGGCTACATGAAAATGATATTTAGTCATTAGAGGATAAGTTGCTGCATTACTATTGCCACCACTTTGTGTTAGAAACGTTGTATACGCATTTTCATCTGGATATTTTTCAGTGCCGAGGAACAACATATGTTCACAAAAATGGGCTAGACCCGGCAAATAATCTGGATCAGACATATGCCCTACTTGTACGGCCATTGCAGCTGCAGATACATCTGTTTTTGGATCACTAACCAATAATACCTTTAAATTATTTTCCAATAAAAGTCCCCGATAATTACGGCTATCTTGTTCAGACTTCTCTATATTATCTATTCTAATTTGTGATTTACATGAAAACGGATGATATCATGTAAACAAACGTACACACTCGTGCATAAGTAATTCACAATTAGTTACCTTCTAATGGATCCTTTAGACGTGTTTACCGCTTCTATGGGTCTTTCAATTTTTTGGGGTAAATTCATGGGATGTTCTTGATGAAATTGCGAAGGTTTCGATGACATTGCGAAAGAATTACTTATGTTAAATAGCCTCCTGTTATTGTAAAAGATCGCCTTAAAAAAATTGCTCTGTCACGAATATTAATAATTGATTTAAAATTCGTGTCATACTTGTGTGATGCAACAGTTGTAAAATAATGATATTTTGCAAATTTAAAATGTATACTTAATAAAATAGCCGTGGTAGAATGCAAACTTCTAATAAACATAAGTATTTTGTTTATCTAAAATGTACAATAAAAAATATAAACAATAACCACAAATTTAGTATTCTTCAGTAAAAAAAAATTAAATTAACTACAAATAAGAATGAGTGAAACGCAATTTAACAATGACAGTTTCTCACATTCACCTTGCAGAGTTGCCAATATCAAAAACTATAAATAACGTTATTATGTGAGAAACACTTTAAACTAGTTTAGGGTATTTATGATAATATGTAACGTGAATGTGTACTTTTTAGTTAATCATTGGTTTTATCAAATTGTTATATTCGCAACACTTATTAATCTGGTTAATTACTCTTATTATCTTATAATAAAGTTGAGATTACAGATAACGCTTATTGAAAATTAAAAATTTTTATAAGTTTTATAGTAAATTTAAAATACTTCTATGATACATTTTACGACATTTACACATGTAAGGGGCATCCGGGTGATTACTATTCCAGATCGCTACGGCAATGTATGTGAATGCGTGCATTTATTTTTACGTATATCTAGATAGATGTATATTTTGTTTTTTGTGAAGAACAAAAGTGAAGTGAAAAATATTTACAAAATACTTTCAATTTTAATTTTAAGTAGGAACAAAAAAAACTTAGCGAAATAATAAATAATTTATGTGAGTAATTATTTTCAAGTCGTAATAAGTCATTTAATTTCTCTCACGTAATATTTAACTAAACTACTGAAAACAAACATAAATAAAAGATAATATCAACTGGAAAAAGAATGAACAGTTGTGCTTGGTGCGGAAGAGAATGCTTTAAATTCTACTGCATTAATATAGAGAAGGAAGACAAATACACTAACACATATATGTGTATTGTAATAATTTAAAAAAACAATTTTTTTTTATTGAGAATTAAGGATAGAAGTGCAAGAATTGACCACAATCTACTTTACTTACTATCATAAATAAGTGAACTTTTCTATAAAAACCATTAAATTGATAATGCCGGATTAAAAACATGCAAATGCATTTTTATTATAATAATAAGAAAAAGAAACAAGATCGCAAGAAGTATTAAAAAAAATGAGTAAAACATGTAAGCCTTTTTAAGTGAATGATACATTTTTAAAAATTATGTTTATTACCTGTGTAGACGAAGTAGTTTGCTTAAAAAAGCTTCTACTGTATTAAAATAATAAAATAGTTATCATTATATTAATAATGATAACTAAAAGAAACCGAATGGGTAATTTCTTAATAATTCAATTCAATTGAAATATATGTACAAATGTATGTGTTACAGCGTAAATATATAAAATGATGAAATGAATGAATCTATACAATTGTGTTTTGCAGAAAGTGAAAATCAATACGTGCAAGTGCAAGTAAAACCAATGGGGCACAAATAACAACAACAAAAATAAACAAAGCAATTACATTGCTTTGTGTCGTGTTATGTTTGCGTTGTGCTGTGTTGTGTATTGTTATTTAAAATGTATTTATATACGTATATAAATGGCATGAATGCATGAATGAATAATCTCACAGCACAATACAAAGAAATTTGTGAATAAAGATATAAATAAATATCAGGATATTTACATATGCAAGTGTATGCTATACATTAAATTATATGGAAAACTTTGTTTAAGATGAAAGGCAAAACAAAAATATAATCCCTCCATACCTCGCAATATATCATTTTGTGCATTGAAGATATATTCAAAGCGTAATGCAAATATAATCTAAAAAATGGTAAATTATATCAGTATATCAAAAGGACAAACGATCATTAATTAAATTTAAAATTAGAGGTGTAGATCATTTTTACCACCGTGCTTGTGGTTATGGATTGTAGTAATAACTGAAGGAGCCATAAGTTAGATGTCTCATAGATGGCAAAGCATTCATTTTGACATCTAGAATTCCAAGAGTGTTATAACACTCTTGAAATTTTACCAAAAAAATTAAGAAATAAAGCATTAAAAGAAATGGAAAATCATTGTCTTATTATATCCTTTCCTCGATTATTGGAAGTAATTTGTATACTGCACATAAAACGCAAAACAAAATAAGAACACTTTGGAATTTTCTTATTAAATTATGAATTTAACTTTTTGCATGCGCTAATGTAGAATTGAAGTTAAACCACAATTTAATCGTAACTAAAAGTGTAATGAATTATGATATTTAATTAAATTGCAATTTTATTCCAATTTACATATACAAATATAAATTAACTTAATTTTAATTACTTTTTAATTAGGAAATTAGGAATATTCTTTGGAAAGTTCTATACAATTTTTGAATACGTAAATAAATATTAATTAATTATATGGCCATATAATTAACAACACTAGTAAAATTATAAATCGCTGTAACTAAGGAAGCTATTATTATAAATAATATTATTGCAAAGTTACTGCGATCGTTTTGTAAAAGGTGTTTTGATAAAATGGATAACGAACAACCGCATCAGGAATTAGTTAAATGTGTTTTAGTTGGTGATACCGCTGTGGGTAAGACACGTTTAATTTGTGCCAGAGCATGTAATAAACATGTTTCACTATCACAATTATTATCGACGCATGTACCCACTGTGTGGGCCATTGATCAATATCGCATTTATAAAGATGTAAGTAAATCTGTTGAAACAATATTTTTTAAGGAAAACTATACAAAAAATATGGTATGAATTCTTGTTACATCCATTCATTTTCGATTTTGAAAAAGGTGCTTGAAAGATCTTGGGAAGTAGTTGACGGTGTTAATGTATCTTTACGTCTTTGGGATACTTTTGGTGATCACGATAAAGATCGTCGTTTTGCTTATGGCCGGTACAATGTTTTTCATAGATCTAATTTTAAGTTTTAAATTTAAACTTTGGCTTTTTTTATTTTTATTACATATTTTAAGATCGGATGTAGTTCTTTTATGCTTTTCAATTGCCAGTCCAATATCTTTGCGTAATTGTAAAGCTATGTGGTATCCAGAAATCAGACGTTTCTGCCCAAATGTACCTGTAATCTTAGTTGGTTGTAAAAATGATTTACGCTATATGTATAGAGATGAAACTTATCTATCATACTTTGGTGAAAGAAGTACATTTGTTAGGTAAACTTTTGAATTTGGTAAAAAAATATGCTTCGCGTAAAAAAGATATACTTTCGTTTGCTCCATACATATAAAATAATTATGAAATGAGTTTTAGTTGATTATTCTATTTAGCGATCTTGTTATAATATGTCAAGCATATTGCATAAGCATATTGTGCATAATGTGTACTATTGAAATTTGAATTGAATCAAATTTATGAATTTATTTTATTTGACAAAAAGGTACAAATAATATAAAATGTATAAATTGTCTTTAATTTTTAGTATGGTTATATTAAAACTATTTGCATAATCTATTGAGAAAATTCTTCTAAATTGACTTAATTTCAATTCTGATTGTACGGTATATAATTTCAAATTGTTGGTATAAGACATGAGTCAGTTTTAAAGATCTATTTTGATTAATTATAATGTAACAATGATCATATTAATGAATAAAAGTTTATATATCACTTTGTCTTTTGATTTTATAGAGCTGCATTAAAAAGTGATTTAGTAATGCCAGATGAAGGTCGTGCCGTAGCTAAAGAATTAGGTGTGGATTATTATGAAACCAGTGTCTTCACATATTTCGGGGTAAATGAGGTATTTGAAAGCGCTATACGTTGCGCTTTAATTGCTAGACGACAACAACGTTTTTGGATGACTAACTTGAAAAAAGTGCAAAAGCCATTATTACAAGCACCATTTCGACCACCCAAGCCACCGCCACCCGAAGTTACTGTTGTTGTAGGGAATTATCGTCAAGATATGTATAATATGTTTCTTGCTCAAAATTATACAGATTTGTTGCTAGTGGCCGGTGCCACTAAATTTTCAGTACATAAATTTATGCTAGCAACTGCATCCAATATATTTTTTCGCATATTAAATAGCGAAATATCAGATTTAGCCGGCCGCAGTAGCAGTGAATCCAGCATGGTTAGTTCGACATTTGGTGAAGCAACCTCATCAGATTTTAATGATGATACAGAATGTTTAATACGCATTGAGTCTAGGACACAAAGAATGTGGGAACATTTAAAGCGTAGATCGAGTTATCAAGCACTTCCCCTAATAGAAGCCAAAAGATCTAGTAATCAGTCTAAAGACTTAATACATCCATTATTCCAAAATATCCGTATCGTACAAATGGATATCAACAGAGGTATTTCGGTGAATCAAACCATAATTACTATAACTAAGCTCATCACAACGCAGGCTCTAAATCAATGCCTAAAATTTATATACACTGGCACAATTGATACTGACTTAAATAATTTACAGGATATGAAACATGCAGCTGATCTACTTGAATTGACGCAATTAACACAATTACTTTCTAAACCTCAAAATGTGCTAGATGGTCTAACTGATGAAGGAAATTCTCATATATGTCTCAGCATTAAGGAAAATATGGAAAAACATTGTATTGGTGATGGTTGCTTTAATGATATTACGTTTGAATTAGATGATGGTCAAATGAAAGCGCATCGTGCCGTTTTAGTAGCACGCTGTGATGTCATGCGTGCCATGTTAACGGGCGATTTCCGTGAAGCACATTCCAGTGTGATTGTTTTTCCTGGCGTTACCCTGTACACATTCCACAAGTTACTTTGCTATTTATATACAGATGAATTGCCACCAATTTCGGCTGATAAATGTTTAAATTTATTAGAATTAGCAAATCGTTTATGCCTGCCGCGTTTATTGAATTTAATTGAATACCGTGTCATTGAAGATTTAACATTCATTTCCCAAAATGAAACAAACGAAACGGTTAATCATTGCTTAAGACTTTTAGAACCAGTTAAATTACATAATGCTCATCAATTGGCTGAATGGTGTATGTCATATTTGTGCGTCAACTATAATATAATATGTAAATATTCAATTAAAAGTCTAAAAGCTTTACATCAAGATAATCAGGAATATTTGCGTGAACATCGATGGCCACCCGTCTGGTATTTAAAAGATTATGATTATTATCAACGTTGCTTAAATGAAATGACTAAAGAATTAAAAAATTCAAGGCGCGATTCAAAAAGTGATGATGATGGCTGCCTCTGTTTTACTGGTGGTAAGTACAATGCAATAAAAATATACGTACAGTATATATATATATATATTTATATATATATATATATATATATATATATATATATATATATATATATATATATATATATAATATTTGATAAATCGATTAAAAGGTATAAACCTTTTCAAAAAAAACAAAATAACAAAAAAGTTCACAAAAAGGTAACAGGAAGGGTACCCAAAATTTATTAATCCTTCTATTGTATACGCATATATTTTCAAGAGTTCCTATTTGGTGACATGCATATTGAAATTTACATAAATGGATTTTTTATTTTAAAAAAAACAGAAAAAAATGCCCATATTATATTGATTTTTTGATTGAAATTTCGAGTATGCTATTAGAGAAATTTAAGTCAGTATCCTGAACCTCGATTTCATATGATTTGTTTTTTCTTGCCTTAATTTTGCTTTTGGACACCTCCTAGAAGACCACATTTTCACTAAAAAGAAAAAAAATTGCGGAAATAAGTACAAAGGTGACTCTTTTATTTGAGAGACAAAGTACAAGAAAGAAAGAGACAGAGTGAGAGAGAGAGGAAGAAATAGAAAGCGAATGATTGTGAGAAACCGAATAGAAACTTAAAAATCATTTGTTTAAATTATTAATATGCGCAATTTCGAAAAAAGTATTTATTTGGCTCACAGGTAAATCGAAACAACGATTAACGCTAAATGGTATCAACAGCAACAACAATAATAACAACAATCACAATAACAATGGCACGACTTGTCCGAATGACAATCAATTGTTCAATAGTACTAGAAATTCCATAAACAATATTGACTTGGAAGCTGAAGTTGATTTAAATTTCTGACATCCAGCTTTAGGGCATAGAAGGTAAATAAATAAAATATAAACTCCATAAGAAACATAAAGAATAAAAAATGTAAATGATACTTTCTATATTTATATTTTAATGCATTGCAGATCATTACGATTCATAGTGATATTGCCCGTATTGATTTGTTTCATTTGCACTATTTTAAGTGTATTGATACTATTCCAAATCTTTTATACATAACAATTGTAACAAAAGATATCAACGATATCAACGATGGTTGAAAGTGAACAAGATATGGGATGACACAAAATGAAAATGCATATAATATAATAAGTAAATGAAATAATTTCCAATTCGTCAATAATAAACGACTTGATTGCCTACACTTTGACATAATCTTAAAGGATCTTAAAGGGTCTTAAAGGGTAGACGCTGAGATAAATGGCCCCATACATGTAAGAGAGAAGAAGAATAACAACACTTACATAAATTTTATTTTACCAACCATCATTAAAGTGCACATACATAGAATTCTATATATATAAATGCATTTAAAAAAAGTCAAAAAAAATAATGGATATTTAAGAAATAATTTTTGTAAATAAGGCGCCGAGAGAGGAAATGGAGAGTGGAAAGTAAAGAGTGAAGTGTGCAACTGATGCACTTGTTATAATATAATAAATTTAGAGTAAAAAGTCTATGCAAAAAATTATATATATATATATATATAATATATATATATATATATTATATATATATATATATATAATATATATATATATATATGTACATTTTGCATAAATACACCTATTAATAATGTCAATGTAAATAGATAAAAACAAAAGCAATTTATTTAATTTAATGAAAGTGGACACAAATAAATTTAGGTAGAAATCAATAAATTCAATTACAGTCACTCTAAGCTAACAAACTATTGAAAATCTAATATTATTTGGGTTTGATTATTAGTTTAAAAAAATATTAGAAAACGGCTACAAAAGTCATGAAAATGAAAGATTATAGAAAATTTCTAAAAAAATATAACAAAAGATGTTAAAAAATCTTATGGGCAGAAGAAAAGGTCGATGGGCGACTACGTCTAAAGTTATTCTAGTTGTAAGTTTTATCAACAAAAACTTGTTATACCCTGATAGGAGATAAAGTACACGAATTTCTTATGTTGGTCTTACTTTCTATTTCAATATACATTAAAAAATTTTTTTATATAAATAATTACTTTTTATTTCATTTGAAATTCTATATAGAATTAAATAAGAACAATATATGCACTTTCAAAAATTATAATATAAAATACCATCTCTTAATTAACATGCCAAATTTCTAACATTTTCTTCATATTTTTTTATTTGTACAGTTCTACACATCTATTGGTGAAGAAACATCGGACTTCATTAGTTTAATATAAAGCGGTTTTGCACATATGTACTTTTTATTGATTAATGCTTACTCTTGCCACAAGAAGTTAGTTATTGCAAGTCATTTTATATGCAAGGCCAAATTAGTTGGGAAATTAGAGTACATAAAATACATTTCGCTGAAAAATTAAGGTTGATATAAAAATAATCACCATTTATCTATATTTACAAATCAATACTTGTGCTGTGTACAAAGATAACTTCTACTACTACTTCCGAACATTTCTATTCACTGGTTAGGATTTCATTCCTTTTTTTATACTCTTTGCTATCATCAGAGTTTATTTCTAAATTTTCCATCGTCTTTGAAAGATCCAAAGTATCAATTGATAAAGATTCATTTGGTGATTTTTGAATATTTATTTCTTGTACTTGTTTGTGTTGATGCTTTAATGCAAGATCCTTCTCATTATCTTTATTATTTGGTGGTGGATTCTCATTATAGTCATTTAATAAAATATTCAATTCATTTTCCAATTCAGTATCATCAGTCTCTGAATTATTATTAATATTAGCTAAAGCTTCTTCAATTTCATTCTTAATATCCAGAGTGTCTTGAACTTCGGTTACAATCTTATCAACATGATCTTGTTGAAGTTTTTCATTAGTGAAAACATTCTGTAACGTTTTCGATCCAAATTGGTAGGCATTAACTGTAAATGCCAAAAGTTTAGCTTCTTCTATACATAATGTTAGATTTTCTAAAGAGTTTAATGCTGCATTTTGCTTTTCACGACTTTTCTCTAAAACATGAACTCTACGTAAACGGTTTTTAGCTATTTGACGTTCATTACGCTTAAGATGCTGCTGCAATTTAATCTTGTTATCTTCTATTTGCGTTTCTATATTTTGAAGATACTTTTCCACATTGTCTTTAGTTGTTTGAATTTTATATACGGCTACATCAAATTCAGTAATCGTACAACATTTGTCATTGCTATCGGGCACCTTAATAAGTTGGATAATAAAATCCAGACCAATTTTTTCATAAAGCAAACTAATTTTTCCATTGCGGCGCAATTCAATTAAGCACAATTTTAAAGTCCATTCATTAAAATTCAAAGATTTTTCCCTTAGACGGTCCACAAGAATATTATAACTGTTAACTGTACCTAAGAATGGAGGTGTTTTAAGTTCACAATGCAACTGATTACACAAATCCTTTACAACTTCTGTATGAATATATTCAAAAAAATGCTGTTTTTCACAAGTATCTGTAAAGCCAAATACAAACCAAATCTGATTTATGCTCCACATTAAAGGCTTTTTTACAAATTGTCTAACAATCCAATCACTCCAATTTGAATTCACATAATCTTCTTTAGAACGTATTACATAGCTTTTGGACATTTCATTTAAAACTATATCCAGGCATTTCGGTTCCTCAGCAGCTCTCTTAAATGACATCATTAACTCTTTCTGAGTAAATATTGCTTTCTTCTTATAGAGGCAGTAATCTCTAATTAATTCTTTCCAAAATTTCAACTTTGAATCATAATTTTCGGGATTTACATAGCGCTCTCTAAACGGTGCGAACAGTTGTTTCATGCGCACTTCGTCATTCCAACATTCGGGATAATTAAAATTCCTTAATGTTTCCATATTTTTCAATATGACTTGAATTAATTTTAATTTTTTCTAATATAACACAACTAGAAACAATAAATAAAACAATAAGTGACAAGAACTAATAAATTTCTATTTTTATTAGCAATGAAGTTGAAAAAAGGCAGTAACATTTCTAAAAACATAAGAAGAGAGGAAAGCGAAAAAGAGAAAATGTGTGTGGATGTGAAAGCAAAAACAATGTTTCTAATATAATAAAAATTTCCATTATAATATTAAAATAGAAAAATACGTTAAATATATTACATACTAAGCATGATTTAAAAGACAACTCCACATAAAACAGTCTTTAAAATGAAAAATTATCTCTGGTAATATGGCCTTTGACGCCAGTGAAATTATCCACCAAAAATGTTGGTGAAAAGTGCTTAGTCACATAAAACAATCAATTCTTATTGGTTTTTGTTAGAAAAGAAGGCGTGGACATACTACATGTATAAAAATTTAATAAAAAACTATAATTTTCAATTTAATTTATCTTTCATAATATTTTAATTAAAGTTACTTTTTTATGGAAAATCTATTTACTTTATACTATAGAAGAGCAGATACCTTCACAACTTCTATTATAGATATATTTGAAAAATTTATACACGCTATGTGCGTACATGGATTTATAGACTTAAGGAACTTACACGCCTATAACATAAATTGCAACGCAAATAAATAACGGGAGCCTATCTTCTCTCGTCTTTTCATTTTCTTTTTGTTGTTTTTTTCTAATACAACAAAAAAATGAAATGCACAATATTTGTGGCATAATTAAGCAATTACGGTATATTTCCAACAAAATCATTGCATACATTAGTATGATGTATACATATGTTGTGAAAGTGTTTTGGTCGTGTATAGTATTTCGCAAATTTCATTCTTTGTGGTGCGAAATATACTCAAAAAAAAGGATTTGTTTCGTTGATTTTTTTTTGGAAGTTGTAATGTAGGAAAAGAAAGGAAAACAAAAAACATTCATGTTCCATTTATATGGACAGTAGTTAGAACTTTGAAGAAGCTGCTAAGGGGAAGTTCTTGAAGTACGATATACATATATATTCATATATAAATATAAATATATATATATATATATATATATATATATATATATATATATATATATATATATAGTACATTGTCATGTATTTATCTATTTATTTAAAGAAGAAATAAAACAGTTTACAATATGAAATGAATAGTATTTAAATATTAGGTAAAAAAAAGCAGATAAAGAAAGACATAAAGCGAAATGAATTGATAATGAACAAATGTGAAAAAGTGTATGTATACATAGTGATTATACAAAGGCATGGAGAAATTTTATTTGATAAAAGAAGAAATTAAAATTAAATAAATGGAGACAACGAAAATTAAATGTAAGCATTTGCCAATATATTAAATAATAAATTACAAATAAGGAAAAGAAAACAGAAGAAAACTATGAAGTAAACAATAATGATTCGTATTGCGAGATCGAGTTTTGTAGATGATTTAATTCGTCACTTACGGTAAAAAAAAATCAAAAAACAGATATTTGTTTGTTTTTTTTTTGTTTTTGTTTTTTATTTGCTTACTTAAAACAAACTGTTGAGAATATCATGTGTTCGATGTTGCAGGTTGCTGATTCTTCTTAATATATTTGCATGAAAATGTTGTCGTTTTGATTTTTCATAATGTCAACTTGATTTTAAATGTTTCTCCATTTCATTTGGAAGATTAATTTGAGTACACGCACACAAACACAATACAGTTTCTTTTTATTTCGTTCTTCTAATCTAAGATTGTTTTATTAGCTGCTTAGGTGATATGACGATAAGAATGTAATGGACAAAAGTAGAAATATGTTTAAAGCGTATATAGAAAATAGTAGGCATTCTTGACTAATCATTTACATTTGATGTAAACAATAGTCATTTGAAAAATATTGTGTACAACAAAGAGCACAACAGAGCATAGCAGAACAGAACAAAGAATTTGAAAAGAAAAGATATACAGACGACATTTGTTGTCGTGTTGAAAGAAAAAATAAAAAAGAAATTGCAGATTCAAGTCAACCGTGTTAAGTGTGTGCTAAGTGGAAATTGTTGGAAACGCAATTGTTCTAAGGTTTTGGTTGATTGATTGGGATAAGTAGTTTAGGACGTATTATAGTGTGACGCGAGACGTGGGACGTAGGAGTGGTCCTGATTGGCTGATTGGTTGGTGTGTGCGTGTGTTAAATAAAGAATCTCAAAATTGATAGAAATAACAGAAAAGCTGCTGCAACTGGTGCCTCATCTGAGGACCAGCCGCCGCGCAAAAAAGTACGACGTTCAGCAGCAGGAGACTTAACTTTGTCATCAATATCATTATCAGCGTTGCCCACAGCTGATTCAGAGGGTAATACAAAAATAGATAACTCAGGTCTAACGGGCAGGCCTGGACCAGGACCAGGACCTGTCGATACTGAACGAGCCACAACTTCTAAAGCGGCAGCCGCATTGCAGAAATCGGAATTGTCCAATTGTAAGCCGATTGAAGCCAATAATAATTTAAGTTTTACCAATAGCGCTAAAGGTAAGGAAAGTGTACAACACTCTGAAATAAATAAAAATAGCGTTTCAGCAGCTAAAAAGGGATCAGAAGAAAAGGAAGCAGTAGAACAGAAAACGATTAGCAAAATTGATCAGGAAACTGTTAAATTAAGTGTTGATTCATCTAAAATGCAAAGTTCCAATTTAAATATGTCTACGACGACATCGACATCTTCGAGTGGCCATACATCCGGTCAAGTGCCCAGAGTATCTGGTGACGGTGATGGGGAAAATTTAATTAACAATGGCAATAATTCAAGTGCATCAGGCAACTTAACTTTATTTGGAGTTAATAACATGTCAATTAATGGGCATGGCACAAAACAGAATGGTATAACTGCTAACGACAATAATGCCCATAATTCGGAATTATTGGATGTTGATGATAGCCCTGGTAATGGCGAAGGACAAAGCAATCACAATCCTATTAAGACTATATCTTGGTTGGGTAAAACGAATCAGGAAATTATTCGACTGATTGGTCAATTTTTGCAAGACTTAGGCTTGGTCAATTCAGTTAAGGCTTTAATGACAGAATCGGGTTGTCATCTGGAACATCCATGCGCTGCTAAATTTCGTGAACATGTTTTATCAGGCGAGTGGGTGAAAGCTGATGCTGATTTAAAGGAATTGGAACCTTTAATTGATAATGTTAAACCATCAAGTATGACCGAGATGAAATTCCTTCTATTGGAGCAAAAGTATTTGGAATTGTTAGATGATGGGAACGCTTTGGATGCTCTACATGTGTTACGCAATGAAATGACACCGTTACAATATAATATTCCTCGTGTTCATCAATTATCCTCTTATATGATGTGTTCAAATAATCATGATTTATATCAGCGTTCTAAATGGGATGGCAAGGGTATATTATCAAGAGCTCTTGTCATGGAGAAGCTGCAGGCCTTTTTACCGCCATCCATAATGATGCCCCCGCGACGGTTACGTATACTATTACAACAGGCGGTAGAATTACAGGCGGAACGTTGTCCCTGCCATGATATGTCATGGGAAACCAATTTACAAAATGTTTCACTTTTAACGGACCACACATGTACCACAGATGGCGTCCCAATGCAAACAATACAAATACTAACGGAACATTGCGATGAAGTTTGGTTTTGTAAATTCTCTCCAGATGGTTTAAAATTAGCGTCAGGTAGTAAAGATGCCACTGTTATAATATGGGATGTCGATCCATATAAAATGCAATTAAAACAGCGGCGCATACTTGAAAGCCGTTTCCAGATGAGTGTTGCCTTCATAAGTTGGAGTTCAGATTCGAAATTAATATTGGTGGGTGGTCCAGAAGACTCTTCAGAGGTATGCATTTTTAATGTCGACGATGGTCGTCTCATCTTAAAAATGAGTCACAATATCCAAGAGGATAGTTTTTCATGTGGTGCCTTTAATCGTGATGGAACTCGTTTTGTTTGCGGCGGACAAAAGGGACAATTTTACCTGTGTGACCTTAAAGGTACTATTTTAGATTCATGGGAAGGTGTACGCATTAACAGCGTTGCCTTTCGATCAGATAATAAGACTATATTAGCTGCCGATTGTCACTATCGCATTCGGGGGTATAATTTTGAAAATCCACGTAATGATTTCGATGTACTGAGAGAAACGCATCCAATAATGAGTTTCTCAGTGAATACAGCTGATAGATTAGCTTTATTAAATATCTCAAATCAGGGCTTACATTTATGGGATTTAGAAGATAAATGTTTAGTGCGGATATTTCAAGGTAGTCGCCAAAATCATTTTGCCATACATTCATGTTTTGGCGGTGTCAATGAAAGCTTTGTAGCTAGTGGCAGTGAAGATAAAACTGTTGTTATTTGGCACATTAAACGTGAAGAGCCATTAACTAGATTGGTTGGGCATACAAAAACCGTGAATTGTGTCTCTTGGAATCCAGTATATCCCTCTCTATTAGCTTCAGCCAGCGATGATGCCACCATACGAATTTGGGGGCCAAGTTCATTACATAATAGTAACACAACACCGGATAGTGATGAATGCTCATCATGTTCATCGTCATCATCATGGAATATGACAACATAAAATTTAACACATAACAACAACACGAATGGATGAATTTCAAATTAAACACAATAAATAGAACATAAAAGAGGAAAAAGAAGAAGTAGATGGAGAAGAGAAATTTGTTCTGAAAACTTTTTTTGGAAAAGAGAATTGATATGGAGGCAGCGTACTTTTCTATGTCATATTTGAAATTTTTTTTTTCATTTTAATTACAAACTTGTTTAATCGTTATTTTAATCTCTAGTGGCTTTCAAAACAAGAACAGAGTTATACAAGTCAAATAAAATTACGGAATGTATTTAAAAACAAGAGAATCAAATAAAAAACAAAGGAGAAATATTTAGATGTATAATAATTTCATAAGATATTTATGAAGCCAGACAATGTGAATTCAAAGAAAAGTATATAACAAATGATGATGAGAAATAGTCAAACGAAATAGAGACAAATTCTAATGATAATAATAATAATAATTATAACAACAATATTAATAATAACAATTAGTATTCCCGACAAATCACTGTGACAAAGTGAAATGCATTTGGCCAATAAATTCATATAAGTAGTGTTTAATTAAATTTTCCATAAGTATAGGCGTGATAAATATTTCGAAATATTTGTGAATGTTTCACAATTAAATCAGAAAGTTACACATAACTAAATTACTATTTTTTCTTCGTAATCATTATTTAAAACAAAACAAAGAAAATTTCTTTGCAGCACAAAAGATGGAAAAGCAAAATTAATAGAACTAAAAAACAACAACAATAGGAATAATAATAATAATAATAAAAGTGCATGCATACTTAGTAATAATTATAATTTTAAAAGTTTCATAAATTTCACAGAGCAAAATGTACGTGGTCATTTTATTGTATACGCAAAAAAAAATATATTAATAATAATAATGGCTAAATGTATTCGTCACGAAAAAACGATTCGTTAATTCTCATTGTTGTTATTTGAAATGTCTCTCTAACAAAGCAAGTAACAAGAAGAAAAGTACTTTAGAATTTAATTTAAATAAAAGTAATAATAACAATAAAATAATACTAATAATCATAATAGTAAAAATAATAATATTAATAATAATAATGTTAACAACAATTAATATTGTAAATTTATCATAAAGGCAGAATATGTTTAGTCGAGCTGATTACTTCTGTTTGATTCAATTCACTTATATCAAATATGAATAAATAGAATGGACAAATAATTAGACAGGTGAAAATAGTTAAGTTGTTAGATTTAAGAATATTGCAATGATCTTGAATTCTCGGTTTTATTTTTATTTTTTCCATTGTGCATTGTGCTCTTGTACTTCATCCGTACGACGTTTAAAAAATTATTACAGTGTAAAAATAAAAAAGAGTAAAAATTGAATATAAAGTAAAATAAGTTGCAATGGATTGAGCTGGCTACTTTAAATTTATTATTATGTACCAATTTGCCCAAATTAAAAATTTGAATAAGTCCGATAAATGAAAAATATTATTTTTTGGAAATGTGAATATATATGTGGCAGATCGATAAAAGGGATCGATGTCATTTCAAAATTTTGTCAAAAGGTTATTGTGCAATATTTTAAAAATGTGTGTGTACTTTTGTTTTCATATAATAGCTTAATATAATAATAATAATAAAGACATTAAAGGGGTACAATCTATAATGTTTTCAATGTCCTGAGCTTAATAATTTTTTGGAAGGATAGGTAAACGGTTGGAGGAAAAGCTATTTAAAAATCGATTTATCACAATTGGTGTAGAGTACAAATAAGTAAATATCTTAATGGGATTATACATAGATATGTATTATTTGTATTACATATTAATCGCTTCTGAACCTTTAAAATTAAAAATGCTGCAATGAAGTGGGTATCAAATGAAAAAAAAGAAATGTGTTTAATTGTTAATTTGTTGAGAGGATAATTAACCAAAAATGGAATTCAAATTTCATTGATAAAAAAATTTCACAATTATCTGTATGTGAATCTTTTCGTTTATACATAATTCACTTGGAATTTGAATTTGTGAATTGTGTATAATTAATTGTCATTCAGAAATTGTTATAAAAAAAAAAGAAAACTCCACAGTTAATCTTTTAAAAAATTTACTTAAAAATGCCAAGTTGATATATATACATTTTGTACAATCTTTCATCATCGACTGCCAAATGTTTATTAAGTTAATGAATGATGTCTATGCCTATTTATAATATATATAAAATTTTCAAAGAAAATAACTACGAAATTGACATTTCGAAAAGAGAAGCAAATTGTTCAAGTGCATAACTTTTCGAGAAATAAACTGGCAACACAACAAATATAGCAATTGGAATATTAAAGTCGCTAGCTATCGTATATGCTAAAATTTGGGAACTTAAATGATGAATTTTTACTAGAATACGATGTAAATCAGCACCGTATTTTGTGGTATTGTCACGCCATAATATTATAGGTAGAAGAAAAAATTTGGAGAAATTCGCTAATGTATTAGCTTTTAATAATGTTAGATAGAAAGTCCAGATGCCATATTTGCGTATTATTTGATATTTAAATGGTAATGTTATAACGAATAGTAAGCTGGTAGTTAAAAAATTATCCATAATGTATTGAATACAACAAAAGTAAAAACCTTGTTCGTAGATTGTTATAAACTCTGTTATCTGAAAATTCTCTTTTCTTTCACGCCATAGAGCAAATGATTCTAATAATAGCAATACAAGGGACAATTTCCAAAATAACTGTTAAAATAAATATATAAAAAGTAGTTGACTAAAGGGCAATGCTGAAGGAAAGAATAAATAAATAAGAAAGAAATATAAATAAAATGTAGAGAGTTGAAACTCGATATACCTTAAAGTCTCTATTGTATAAACTGTGCCTGTACGCTTGGGCCGACAACAATATAGAATCGATCAATATTATAATTGGCTCAAATTCAACATACTTATCCACAACTTTATGGCATTTATCCTTTCATGAAGATATACAAAGCATATGGATTATTAAGTAAAACGTATAAAACATATATAACAATATAAAATTATTCCGTGTACATTATAAATATTATAAAAACTTACACAGTTCACCGTTTTGACAACATTGCTGTATTTTTTATACAATTTATTTGCTTCAAAGCCACAATTAATGCAAACAAAATGATTATTCATTCAATTAACCTGCTAGACAGATAAATGTAAGCAAACGTAATTAAGTTTATTTTTCTATTTAGAAATTCATGTATTATTTGATCTTTTGGAATAATTTTCCAAGTAATGCAATGTTAACTAACATTAAATTGTGTTAAATCACATGCTAGTTAATATAGGCAAATTACATAGACAAAGTGAAGTTTACAATTATGAAATCATTAAGAAGATAATTCTCTCAGATCATTTTCATTGAAAGAAATATAACGAATAACATAAATTAAATAATTTTTTATAAATGTTTACCATAAATAAAAATTGCTGTATATTTAACTAAAATAAAACATATAGAATTAATAAACTATAAATTTTAATAAATTTCATCATTTGAATGCTTACATTTTGGTCAATTTAATTTTTTATGTTTTGTGATTTTTTTTAGGGAACTCAAATGGAATGGAATTTAATATTTTTCTTGATAATCTCATTTATCTGAATTTGTTTCAATTTATGTTATTTCATTTTGTTGTTGATATCAACAAATATCACAAAGACGATATAATTGCGACCTGTAGCCAAACGCGTAAGGTACAATAAATAATAATAAACAACGTGATGAGGGAATTTTAATAATGAAAATAGCATCCTTCCCTTAAACTCCTATAAAATTGGAAGTGCTTTTATTTTTATGTGTAAATTTACATTTTTATTGTTAAATTTCTCTGCTACTTCAAATCGGAAAAAATTTTTATTAATATAAAGGACAATTCATGCAGCAAAAATGAAAGTAGCATTGCGTTAAAAATGCTTGTAAATGTTGTGTCGAGCTTTTGTTAAGTGTGTTTTTTAATAAAGCAAGAATTTAATAAATAATTTATAATTGTACATGAATATGGCGGAAAATATTGTAAGATGGTGGAAGCATAAAATACTTGGTGGCTATAAGCAATTTTCTGGTAAGTTTATTAAATTTTAAAATGTATTTTAGTTACTAAAGAGGGAGCATTTTATAAATTCAAAAAAGCAATAATTTTTTGGTTAAAATCGAAATAAGGTTATATTAATATCGACTTAAGTTATTTAAAGGTTGGTTGTTTTGCTTCTTTTTTGTTTGGCTTTTTTTTGTCTCTTCTTAAAGGTTTTTAATTAGTATTTTGTTGTTGGTGTTTTTGAGAATTCAAACCATGTTTGGGGGCAATGAAATTTAATCGGTATCTGCTAAGTTGTATTACTTTTTTACCAATCTCTATTAGAGGCGGAATTCTTTATAGATTCATTTGTACGTTTTGGTATTATTACCACTCTATACCACCTGTAGCTCATGGTACTATAAATTTGCAAAGTTGTTTGTAACTCCTAAAAGGAGTTGAGATAAATCCATGTTTTAGTATACCAATCAATTTAGAATAATTTCCTGATTCGATTTAAGCGTGCCTGTTCTTCTGTTCTTCTGTTCGACTGTCCGTCCGCAAAAAGATACAAGTGGCAATTTTCGAGATATTTGGTTTATGGGCGCGTTTTGGTTCAGAAATGTACTCTAATGAAAGTGGACCTTTTTTACACCGTGTCCCATATAATGCCTTTCCTAAAAAAAATCCGTATATGGCAAAATATTACAATTTTTAATACATTTTACTGTAAAATGGCGCTAAAATTTAAATGTAAAATGTAAAATTAAAAGTATCAAATTTGGCCTAGATGAGTCCATTTTTACTATAACTTTTTGTATAACGCATTTTTCGCGAAAAATCATTACATGAACTAAAAGCACAATTTTGAATTATATCGATGCCAATTTTGGTCCAAATAATTCCACTAATTCCATAAATCCACTAATGAACTTTTTAAGCAATTTAAAAATCACAATTGTTTCAATTTTGTTGATTTGCAATTTTCATTTGACTTTATTTACATTAAGTGATGTGTCGGGTACGCAAAAGTTGGCCTCGACTTATTATAAAGTTTTTACTTGTTATTAATGTTAATATTGTTCAGCTGCTGCAGCTGCTGCGGCTGCTGCTGTTGTTGAAAACTAGTTTATTTTTTGTTTCTATGTATAAGTTTATGTTTTGCTCTTCTTTTTTATATGTACAGAAATAATGTCGATTTCGGGTTTATAAAGGAAATTGAATAGTTTTACTGCAATTATTGGGATAATATATCAAGGAAGGTGTTTCTAGACTCACACACACCATCTATCTAATCAACCATGTAGTTGGACTGTTTTGACTCGACTTTTTACTTGCATTGTTTGTTTCAATGGTTGCATTGGTTGATGGCTTTGTATTCAACCGCCAAATAGCAACCAGTTTTATTTGATCATAAGATTTTGTCGTGTTTGTTTTTTCGTTTGTTCGTGTGTTTTTGTGTGTCCAATCGTTTGCTTTATGTTCTGCTTTTTGTTTTTTGTTATTTTTCGTTTCCTTTTTTTTGCTTTTTTTTTGCTCTTATTTTTGTTTCACTTAAGTTATTCGGCATGCCTTTAATGTTCTGCACTGTCGGCATCACTCTTTTAAATTATATTTTTTATATTTGTTTTTATTTTAGTTACTTTAGAATAGCAAATCTTTATGTGTGCACATGAATGTGCATGCATATATAAAGTACATTTTACAGTCGAGTTGAATGTCACAATGAGTATTATTTTATTACACAAGTTACTTAATATTTAATTATTTCATTTATTCATATTTATACAAATATACTTTAGGTAATAAATGTCGATGCTCATTGTGCCATGTGATTACATTATTAATATGCTTTTAAAAAAACATTAGACCAATGAAAATTGTTATTATTAGCTAGAGTTAAATCTTGAATGACCATCATTCCATGAGCAAAGTTATTTTCCAAATTTTTTTTTTGTTAATTTTTTTTTATGGTAAATTTATACAAATGGGCCAAAATTTTGACTTTTGGCCAATTTTGAAATAGTTACATTTTATCATTATAATAAATAGGCACTGAATGCAAACAGCCATGTTAACTTCCATTAAAAATTAAATCAAGCGAATTTCATGTTGGTTAATTTGAAAAAATTACTTTTATTTAAAAAAAACCCAACATCTAAAATAAACAAAAATTTATAATGTTATGTTAATAATCTAATTTATAGAATAATTTAATTTTAAAAAATTGCATTTTTACAGTACAAGACAATGCAACTGATTGTGAACAATTAATGTGCCAACATGGTAGAGCATCATCATCATGCAGTGCTCCACCAGATTTATTATTACTAAACGATCGCGATATAAGTTTATCAATAGATTCTAACGATCAGAAAAGACCTCTTGCCACTGTAATAACCATACCAGATGATTCTACTTATCAACCAACAACATTGCCTTCACCACCATTGCCATTACAATCATTATCATCATTGTCAAAAAATTGTAAACAAAATGGTGATATGGATGATTTTGCTAAAAATCAGCGACAAACATCATCATCGCATCATCATCAGTATTACCAACAACAATACAACAATAATCAAGCGATTAAGAGCAAGCCAAGAAAATCATGTATAATTATGAATAACAATAATAACAGTAATCAGCAAAAATCGTGTATGATGCGATCATCAATATCATCACAACAAAAAAAATATCACGAGTTTATAGAAATGGAGAGTATGGCAGAAGAGAATCCAACTCAACATGAACATCAAAATTCACAACAAGAAGAGAATCAACATCAAACAACAACAAATAATCATCATTTGAATAATGATGAGCGTATACGGTTAGAGGTATAATCGATATCATTTCAATCACAGAATTGATCGTGTAAATGATTTTATTAAATTTGATTTATTCACACTATTTAGGAGTTCAGTTGTAATGTATCTGTAGAGAGAGATGATAAATCAGCGCAACCGTTACAATTCTCTTTTACATTTTACGATTTAGATGGCCATCAGGGGAAGATCACGAAAGATGATATTGTTGGCATTGTTTATACAATATATGAAGCTATTGGAAAATCTGTTGTTGTACCACATTTTGGCAGTAAAACTATTAATGTTCGTTTAACGTTAAGTCCAGATGGTAAAACAAAAACAAAATCAAAATTGAAAATGAAAATGGCCAAATCTAAGCTTAAAATGGCTAAATCGAAATCGACATGTTATAATAATAGAAATAAAGATTCATCGACTTCAGATGAAGATTGTGGCAAATTTAAATCACATCGGTTGATACCAATTGGTAAAATGGGCAATCATTTAAATGATCGGCGGGCATATCGTTATCGGCCACGTAAATTAATTAAATCGGATGACGAGGATGATGGCGACGATAATATCGATGACGATAATATCGATGATGATGAAAACAAAGACAAAGAAGATGAAGATAATAGTAATAATAGTGACAGGAAAGGTCAAATATCATTCACGAAAAATGGCCTTTCAAAGTATTCGCTTATGAAACAACAACAACATCATCATCATCATCAACCCAAACAACAAAGAATTAGCACCAAAAGTATTGGCCATCAACGAAAACAACAACAACATCAACAGTATTATCCATCAAAGAGCAAAAATAATATTAATAATAATCATAAAAATTTGTCTCCCATACAACAACAACAACAAGAACAAGTGAAGAATGATGAACAAGAGACTTGTACAGAATGTACGATTATAGCTGAGGCTGTGAAATGTGCTGGCGATTTATCACAGGAAATGTGTAACGAGATAACGAGGTATCAGCAAACATCTGAACAGGCTAATATGGAAGGGTTCCATTTAGAGACATCATTGAAACCATTGAAAAGGTTTCATAATCAAAAGGTATAAATTCGTTCTTTATATTTATGCATAATCTTAAAACAAATTGATGTTCTTACCAAACACCAAAACTTATCTTCGATCAACTATAAATATTTAATAACATTTTTTTTCATAATAGGGCTATGCCGAAATTAGACCAAGAAGCCTATCTGTTGGTAATAATTCAAATTTGAAAAATCATCATCAAAAGAGATACATCTTACAACAGCAGCAGCAGCAACAACAACAACAACAACAAACATTGCCGAATGGAATAAATTTAACTCAGAATATCAGCAATAGCCCAAATGCCATAGATCATGTACAATTGTGTTCAATAAAAAATTTAAATATGGCAGAAGAATCAGCCAATCGACCATTAACATCACCATTGCCATCATCAATATCACCAACAAAACTCAATACAATGGAATGCTGGAGAACATCATTCAATCGTAATGAATTAATAAGTATTATACGTAAAAGTATGGAAAAGAATCGCTTGTGCTTTCAAACAAATCGGTAAAATTATTAATAAATATTTTAAATTATTAATAGCACGAAATTTTTATTAATCATTCTTACTTTTCTTTTTCTTTGCACATGCAGAAATAGCAACAACAGTAACAACAAACTTTCCGAAAATGGTGCAAATATTTTGGCACATAGTCAATTTTTACAATCATCGGTTCAATATAACAGTAATAATAACTCTAAGAATCGTAATAGTAATGAACAACAACAACAATCGCCAACAATTGCAATCTCGCAATTAAAATCTCGGCGACGTTCTGGTACCATATCAAAAATACCAACATTAATTGCCAATCATAGCAATTCGTTGATAGCGCAACATACACAACATTATTGTGGTGGTGGTGAGGGTGGTGGTGGGTGCACTACTGTTGGCGCTATAAAATCTAACTGGTATGAACGTAGTAATTCCGGTATGGGCGGTCATCATAATCATAATTTCAATAAACAATCAAACAATGTTCCTCCTCGACCTTCAATGTTTGCCCCCCAAAAAATGATGTTGGCTGATCAAAAAAAATATGGTCATATTACAACAGCAACAAATAATGGTATTACTAATCTATCGAATCATATAACTGATTTAAAAAGATTGGATCACAATACTAAATTGAATCTCTGCAGTTATGATTCATTTTTGCATGCAACAATCTGCCGAAATGATAATAATTTATACAAATTGCCAGCAATTAATGGAACTATAGATGAAATTGTCACTCTAAATTCAACCTATGAACAGCCGATAGCAGCTGTAAAACCAATTATGTCACCAGTTTTTCATAAAACATCTAAAGAATTATTTTCTCAAATACCGTGCAGTTCAACTAATAATAATAATAATAAGAAATATAATAAAATGAATAAAAATCTTAATAAACGATCACTTCATCATAATAATGACAATAATAATAATAATTACAAAAATAACAATAATAGCAATAAAAGTAGCAATAATAATAATAGTAATAATAATAATCATCATCAAATGGCTTCAAGTAATGCAATGATAATGGCAAATGTAGAAAATACACCACAATATCACGGTTATCAACGTTTAACTTCAACTACGAAGCATAATTTGGCCGCTTTAAATTTACTTAGTCCGCATCATGTGGAAAAAGGTGATTATCAATATTTAGAAAAATGTCAGAGACGTGGCCAATTAAAAAACTACGATCAATTATTGTATGCTAAGTTAAGTGAAAAACTTCAACAAACAAATTTAATTGAAAAAGCTGTCGAATATCAAACGGATGATAGAATAACATCATCATCATCATCACAACATAATACAAGCAATACAAATGTACAGTTGACACAATGGAAAGATACGACAGCAAAAATGCAACGTTCAGTTGATTCGTTAACAGGCAATGGTAACACGATGCAAGTTAATACTAACTGTAATAATAATGATTATATTACGATGATAGCTGATGATCCATTGGAATTTGAACATTTAATTAGCCAAACGACAAGTAATGATGATGATACTGATGTTGATAATGCAAGTCAATCACAATCTGAGATAAATAATGATGATCGATTAGCTGGAATGGCGGATCAAGCGCATAAACTTAGAACTTTAGATGGAATTAAAATTGAGTCAACTGCATCAACTGATGATTATTGTAATGATAAATTACGATCTTCGAATGCTCAAATTCCAGCGGCTACTAATGAAAATTGTAAAATTTCACAAGATCAAGGTCATAATGATGATGTCAATGTTGAAGCTGATGATGTTGATAAAATACATATGACCAAGGAATCGACTATTGCTGCTACAAGCAACAATACACCGACACCTGTTCTCAATTGCAGTAAAATATCATCTTTAACGCATCACTATGTGCACGAACATATTCATCATCATTATCATCATTTTGAAGACAAAGAACCTTAAAGCAGCTAAGATGTAATAAAAATATTAAACTCTTTTTTTGTCTGTTGACCAAACTCACTAAGAAATCAAAGATATTCAAATTTTTTAATTTTCAACGGGAGAAAACAAAGCAAAAAATTCTAAACTGAATGAATATGAGATGTTAATTTGAAGTCATATATTAATAGAAAGTACTTAATCTCTATATTTTATTCAATATTCTTAATATTTATTTATTTTGCTTACTAGTTTATCATTCAATTATTTGCATAGATAGTAAAAATGAGTAAAATGTATTATGTAGAATATTTGGTATAATTCATTTGAAGAAATCTCATTTAAAATGTGTACATAGCAAATCTCTTAAAAGCTATGTAAAATGTGAAAATGGAAAAAATAGTTTTTAATATTATCCCAACAACGTTAACTTTATAATAAATACAATATACAGGATTTAATAGAATGTTAAATAAGTAAATTTACGATGCACACTCCTAAATTAATTTTGCATCTTTAACTAAATGTGATACATTTATACATGAGATTTAAGCCATGCGGAGTATCAAGCAAACAATTAATCTAAAACTAAACTAAAGAACTAAATATTGGATAGTTTAGATATGTGTTAAATATGTAAACAAATTCGAAGTAATTCAAATCCGCCTATGCTACTTAATAATTTGGGTGCAATTAAAAAAAAACGGAAAATCAATTTTAATGATAATGAGTAGCATTCGTTTTTCCTTATAATTTCTTATTAAAAAGTTGAATTTTTATCACATCACAAAGGAGATAAATCTGTACAAAGTTGTGAATGATGCTGTTGAATCATGTTGTATGCATTTATTTAGTACAAAATGTCAATGCACTCTACTTCACTTCTATCTACAACTGTTATATCTATTTTAATACTTAAAATGTAGAGAAGTTTGAGGACACAACATGCATGCACAACCACACATTCACAACCACACATTCACAACCACACATTCACACACACATACACACTCACACAGCAAGAACAACAGCAACAACAACAAAGAACCTACAAACACATTCATTCATTTTATTTTATTTCAAAAGTATTTTGTAAGTGGTTTTTGTTTTGGTTCGTCGCAATATATACATATATACGTAATATATATACATATATATACGTTAGAATTCAAAATAGAAAGAAAAGAAGATGAATTAAATAAATGAATAAAGCAAGACTGACAAAAGTATTAAGAATAAAATTTTATATTATTTTATAAGAATATTATTATCATGCATTTCGTTCCGTTTTTTCATTACAATGCAATAGAAAGTTAATGACTAACTAATATAATTATGGTAACAAACAACAATTCATTTGTATTATCACATATTTTTTTTTTTGCTTCCTTTAAAAATGCCTAATACTTTGCATTAGAAGTCAGATGTCAAAAGCAATTGAAACTGCTTTGTTTTTGTTGGTATATCTAATTGTAATGCATGAAGATCTACTTATTTATTGTGAAAAATCCTAATTGCGATTAGTTGTAAGTTTTTGGATAAATGTCTTCTATAACAAATCTATATGGCATTTAAAGATATCGGCATGTTAAGTTAAACAAAGAAAGAATTTTAAAAAATAGTTTTAACATGTGACAATGACAGTGAAACTGCACAATTGACCGTTATTTTAACGTTTTCTTTTGTTGCTTCTTTTTGTACTTTTTACGTATTTTAATTCGTCTTTTTTTTCTGCTAAAAAATATCTATATAAATAGATTGATGAGAATATTTGCTAGACCAGAGAGATGGCTGATTGTCTATTGTAAATTATTTGAGGCAATTTTTGGGTGATTATGTAAGCTACTTTATTCATTTTTAGAATAAGCGAATAAGAAATGGCATCATCTTCATCATCGAAATGTGGTTTTTGCGGTGTAATATGTCATTTAAAATGTAAGGGCTGTAAAGCGGTTTATTATTGCGGTAAAGATCATCAAAAATTACACTGGCAAAATTCTCATAAATACGAATGCAAATGCTATGAAATAGTGAAAAATGATCAATTGGGTCGACATTTGCGGGCAACGCGTAATATAAAATGCGGTGAAATTATATTGCGTGAAATGCCATTAATTTATGGCCCCAAAATGGCATCACAACCGTTATGTTTGGGATGCCATCGAAAACTGCAAATACCAACCGATCAAACGGTAATACACAACTATTACAAATGTCGTAAATGTTCATGGCCTTTATGTAGTGAAGAATGTGAGAAGGCGGAAACACATATAGATGAATGCCTTGTAATGTCATCACGTAAATTTCCTGCTAATATTAATTACAATGCTGACGATGAGACTACAGGCAAAATGAATTCAGCATATTGCGTTATTTTACCTTTACGATGTATGCTACTAAAGCAAAAGAATCCCATTGCCTATAAGAAATTTATTGAATTGGAGGATCATTTAAATGAACGTATAAATACACCTTTATATAATGTTCTCAAAGTCAATCTAATAACATTTGTGAAAATGATTTTAAGCTTGGACGAATGGACGGAAGAAGATATTTTACGTGTAGCTGCTATATTAGACACAAATGCATTTGAGGTACGTCAGTTGGATAAAATGAGTAAAGTGCGTGCGATATATCCAACAGGAGCCATGTTTTCACACGATTGCGTTTCAAATGTTCGTCACACATTCAATAAACAGATGGAAATTATATTCTTGGCTAAAACTTCAATTGCTAAAGGTGACATAATATCCATATCATACACTCAGCCTTTAAAGAGTACATTAATGCGGCGCCAGCATCTAATGCAAGCTAAATGCTTTGACTGTACATGCGTTCGATGTCAAGATGCTACCGAATTGGGTATATACGCTGGTTCAATTCTTTGTAACCATTGTAAAGTTGGAAAGATAATTTCAACAAATCCCATGGATAATTTAGCTCCGTGGCAATGTCAATTATGTCCTCATCAATTATCTGCCAAGCAAATTAATTTGGGAAATATAGCGATTCAGAAAGAAATTGACTCACTGAATAGAGATTCGCCGCGTTCTTTCGAAGAATTTCAAACAAGATATGCAGACGTGCTGCACGAGACAAATACGCATATTTTGCAAGTGAAATATGCTCTCACACAAATGTATGGCAAAGCTTGTGGGTTTACTTTACATGGTTAGTAAGTTTATTAATTGCTTTTTGGGTTCTTCTTTTTTTGTCGTATTTTATAAATGATATCATCCATAATTATAATTATGCGAATGGCAAACATATAGAGATGAATGATGCTGCAATTGAACGCAAAATAAGTCTTTGTACGGACTTACTTGAAGTGGCAAATACAATTGATGCTGGATACAGTCTATTTAGAGGCAAATTATTGTTAGATCTACAAGATTGCTTAGTTATAAAGACTAAGCGTCAATATCTACAAGGTACCATTGATCAGGAAGAAGCTCAGAAGAAACTTATGGAAGCTATGGAAATATTAAAAGAGGCTGTTGATATACTAAAACTGGAGCCGGATATGCAACAATTATTAAATGAGAGATATGAATTTTTAGAAAAAGAATTAACCGATAATAAATGAAGATATTTTCTTGGGATTTTTAAAAATTAGAAATTAATGAACCATTTTTTATCATATAGATAAAATTTTCTTACCTTTCATAATTATTTAAGCCGTTTTTTCTTATTTACTCACTGCGCTTCCGTTATTAATCACATACGATATAACAAATTTAAAGATGGTGAATCACAAAGACGCATACATTTCGGAACTTTAATTCGTATTATATGTTTCATAATTTACTTAATCAGTACAGTTTTTTTTAAATTTATGTGAAAGCACTGAAAATCCTTAAAGTTTTTGTACAATCTATACTTTTTCTGCAAGTTTTGTATGCAGGCCAATAAATTGGACATAGTTTGATTTCGACAGTGACTAAGAAAACAGAAGGAAACACAATAAACATTAAAAACATTGAAAGAAATACAATAAACATTGTGTATGAAGTTAGCAATCAAAATCTATGAAAATCTAAGAAATTAAAGAGAAGCTGCCAATTAGTCCAAGCAGGCGGCTGTAAATCAAATTGTAGTCTAATGATCCAGGAAATCAAAATCGAACAAATTGTACAATGAGAGTCGAGAATTTGTTAGTATAAATAAATTACATAACATCGGAAACCTATTATATTGCGAAAAATCGTAAAATATAATAAGCAGTATTCTTCTGTTACACAAAATGATGTTAGTTGCATAATTACTTATGGTAATAATTTCATAATTGGGAAATCCACTTATTTATTAGTTGAAATAAAAATAATAAAAGAATTTACAATTTTTTTATTATTTTTACCATTTATTTTATTACAATTTTACTTGAATTGTATTCTAAGTAATATCGTAAAATTGCTTACTTATTATGTTAACTTCAGTTAGTAGGGTAAATTACAAAGTAAAGACTGAAATAATTTATTGATTACGAAGAAAGAGAAGTTGGTAATAGAATAGAACAAAATGGCTACTATAACTGCAGCAGTTATTGCAAATCGTAATAAAAAGCATTTTTTGGGTGTACCAGCACCATTGGGTTATGTTGCTGGTGTTGGCCGTGGAGCAACTGGATTTACTACGAGATCTGATATTGGTCCAGCTCGTGATGCCAATGATGTTTCAGATGATCGTCATGCCCCACCAGCTTCGAAACGTAAAAAGAAAGATGAAGAAGAAGAGGAAGATGAAGATTTGAATGATTCGAATTATGACGAATTTAGTGGATACAGTGGATCATTGTTTTCAAAAGATCCTTACGATAAAGATGATGAGGAGGCTGATGCTATTTACGATTCTATAGATAAACGTATGGATGAAAAACGTAAAGAATATAGAGATCGTAGACTGCGAGAAGATTTAGAGCGATATCGTCAAGAAAGACCTAAAATTCAGCAACAATTTTCTGATTTAAAACGTTCATTGGCCACTGTAACAATTGAAGAATGGAGTAGCATACCTGAAGTAGGTGATAATCGTAGTCGTAAACAACGTAATCCTAGAGCAGAGAAGTTTACTCCCTTACCTGACAGTGTTCTTGTACGAAATTTGGGAGGGGAGAGTACAACTGCCATTGATCCTTCATCTGGCTTGTCATCAATGGTACCTGGCGTGACTACACCGGGTATGTTAACACCAACCGGTGATTTGGATTTACGTAAAATTGGTCAGGCTCGTAATACCCTGATGAATGTAAAATTATCACAAGTATCCGATTCTGTGACGGGCCAAACAGTTGTTGATCCGAAAGGGTATCTTACAGATTTACAAAGTATGATTCCTACATATGGTGGTGATATTAATGATATAAAAAAAGCTCGATTGTTATTAAAAAGTGTTAGAGAGACAAATCCAAATCATCCGCCTGCTTGGATTGCGTCTGCACGATTAGAAGAGGTAACAGGTAAAGTTCAAATGGCGCGTAATTTAATTATGCGTGGCTGTGAAATGAATCCCCAATCGGAGGATATATGGCTTGAAGCGGCTCGTTTGCAGCCAGTTGAAACAGCCAAAGCAGTTATTGCTCAAGCAGCTCGGCATATTCCAACTTCGGTACGCATTTGGATAAAGGCTGCAGATTTAGAATCTGAGATTAAAGCAAAAAGGCGTGTATATAGAAAGGCTTTAGAACATATTCCCAATTCAGTGCGTTTATGGAAGGCTGCTGTTGAACTTGAAAATCCTGATGATGCTCGTATTTTATTATCACGAGCTGTAGAATGCTGCAACACTAGCGTTGAATTGTGGTTGGCGTTAGCCCGCCTTGAAACATACGATAATGCCCGGAAAGTTTTGAATAAGGCTCGTGAAAATATACCAACCGATCGTCAAATTTGGACAACGGCTGCCAAATTGGAGGAAGCCAATGGCAACATACATATGGTGGAAAAAATTATCGATAGGTCCTTAATGTCTTTAACAGCAAACGGCGTGGAAATTAACAGAGAGCATTGGTTCCAGGAAGCTATCGAAGCAGAAAAAACCAATGCTGTGCATTGTTGCCAAGCAATTGTGAAAGCAGTTATTGGTATAGGGGTAGAAGAGGAGGATCGTAAGCAGACATGGATGGATGATGCCGAATATTGTGCAAAAGAAAATGCATTTGAGTGTGCTCGTGCTGTGTATGCTCATGCATTGCAGGTATTTCCGTCTAAGAAGAGCATATGGTTAAGAGCGGCGTATTTTGAAAAGAATCATGGTACACGTGAATCTTTGGAAGCTTTGTTGCAGAGAGCTGTTGCTCATTGTCCTAAATCAGAAGTTCTATGGTTAATGGGAGCTAAATCCAAGTGGCTTGCGGGTGATGTACCAGCAGCTCGTGGTATTCTATCGCTGGCATTTCAAGCTAATCCAAATTCAGAAGACATTTGGTTGGCTGCTGTAAAATTAGAATCAGAAAATGCCGAATATGAAAGAGCACGACGCTTACTTGCTAAAGCACGCAGTTCAGCACCTACACCAAGGGTTATGATGAAATCGGCCCGATTGGAATGGGCTCTTAACCGTCTATTTGATGCATTAAGTTTATTAGATGAAGCCGTGGAAGTATTCCCTGATTTTCCGAAATTGTGGATGATGAAAGGTCAAATAGAATACCAGCAAGAACGTTTTGAGGAGGCAAGTCAAACGTATCATCAAGGTATAAAAAAATGCCCCACATCAGTTCCTTTATGGTTATTATTGTCTCGTCTTGAGGAGCAACGTAGTGCATTAACTAAAGCCCGTTCCATATTAGAGCGTGGTCGTTTGAGGAATCCAAAAACTCCTCTATTATGGCTGGAAGCAATTCGGGTAGAACAACGAGCAGGTCTAAATGATATTGCTAGTACAATGATGGCTCGTGCTTTACAAGAATGCTCCAACTCAGGCGAGTTGTGGGCTGAAGCTATATTTATGGAATGTAAGCCGCAAAGGAAAACTAAATCTGTAGATGCCCTTAAAAAATGTGAACACGATCCTCATGTGCTTTTAGCAGTATCAAAGTTATTTTGGTCTGAGCATAAATTCTTAAAGTGTCGAGATTGGTTCAATCGCACGATTAAAATTGACCCTGACTTGGGCGATGCTTGGGCTTATTTTTACAAATTTGAACTACTTCATGGAACAGAAGCTCAGCAGCAAGATGTGTTAAATCGTTGCATTGCCGCTGAACCCAAACATGGCGAAGCTTGGTGTAGTATAAGTAAACACATTTCCAATTGGTGCTTCAAAACGGTAGACATTATTAAAGCAGTTATCAAACAACTTTCAGTACCAGTTTAAATTTGACATTTTATTTTCACCAATTGTAATCAATTAGAGTTATAGTACATGTATTATTTTTAGTAAAATTCACGTTTTATTTTTTTAAGTAAACTTTAATAATCTAAAGTTAAAAGAAAAAACTAATTATTTGGTAGGTGGGCGTTGTTGAATAAGTTGCTCGAATAACATTTTAAGCTCAGTAATTTTATTAAATCTATTTAATAAATTCTCCAATGGTATTGTAAGTAATTCAGATAAATGGCCAGTTTGTGCAAATTTTCGTTTAGCATCTCTCAAACGATTCCGTATTTCTTCAACACTAAATACTTGTCTATTTGACATTTCACCATTGGAGCTTACTACTAGAGATAATAGACCAGCATTTTCTATAATTAAAACTTTCCGTTTCTTTCGTACTTGATGATCTTGTAAAATTAATGGAGGGTATGTGTTATCTACATAGGACTTATCTCTTATATTTGTTACAATGCATTCTTGTAATTTGTCTTTGAATATATTTGGCTCTCCAATTCCGAAGCGACCTTTACGGAATATGTCTTTTTTCTCGAGCAACTTTTCCGATAGATCAATTAATTTATACCCTTGATCTGTTTTAACAAAGCTTGGATGAAGGTTTAACATTTCCAAATTACGCTTCTGATGCATTGTCAATTCATATGCGTTAATAAAAGGCAGAATTTCATTAATAAACAGACTACATAAGTTAGGTGCGGTAATACTTTCAGCTGATTCATTGGGATTTTGGAAATCCAACCAAGCGTCAGTTTCGTTAATGAAAAACAAACGATTTGGATTTAGAGCGTATTCTATAACAGCAAGTTTAAAATCCATTTTAATTTCGTGTTATATTACAGGCTGATTCTACATATAGGTAAGTCTTGCGCGATTTGTATCACTTTACTATAATAATTTTAGAAAATGGCGCCTGTACAACGGTAAGTGTAAAAATAAGTGGAAAAACAAAAGAAATGGCATCATACGTTTTACATTTGCAAAATATGGTACTTTTTTTATACATAGATGGCGCTGCCTAACACTTTAGAAAGATAGTTTTATTGCGAAGCGTTAAAGTTACAAAACAATTATTAATATTCGTATTGAAATAAAATTTTCGTATAATTAAAATTTTCTAAAATATTGTTATATTGCGAATTATAAATATATATACAATTGTAATGAATGTAATTCTCCAAAATGTAATTAATATCCATTTTTATCCATTAGCTATTTGGGGTGAGTTTTTATAGGCATTTTGTACTAACATGGAAACCAAGACCATTTCAATCATAATTAACATGTTTATGATTGCTGAAATATTTATAAATCAAAGTGAAAATGAGAATTAGATAAAATCATTATAAAACTAAGATTCTTATTATAAATTCTATTGCTCTCAAATATTTCATATTAGATGTAATTTCATCTAACCATTTCAAAATATGCATTGAGGTCAACGTCTTAAATATATTTTAGAAGGTTTTACTCTTAGATCGATTAGAAGTTGCTTATTAAAATGGAAGTCGTATATTTCTGATCGCATCGTGACATTTTAATTTAATTTACAATTAATGACATCAATGGATCTATTTTTTTATAAGTTTGTTCTTTAGGAGTAGTTTCCCGATTTTTAGCAGTTTTTTAATAATATTATTGTTACTCTAATGTATAAGTTAATTATAAAAATTTTCAGGCATATTCGCTTACCGGTTATTTGTCTCACTTTTCGAATTATTTTTTTTCTCTACTGTTTGATTTTATTGCTATCTTAAAGAGTTTTCCATAATTGGCCTACATCTATTGAAATATTTATTTCTAGTCTTGTTTAATATTTTACGAAATATTGAACTTAAAATCAACATTAAGACGAGGACTTTTTGTGCTTTGTACGTTCGATTCAAGTTTTACGCTTATTCTTTTATGGATTAAATTCAATTAAATTGTTGATAATAACTGGTAAATTCAATTAATGCTTACTTTGTTTATAAATGATGTGATTAATGGGATAACCATGGCCCAAAACAATACCATTTAATTGGGTATCCAAAAGTACGTATTGCAGTTTACATAAAATTAATATCAATTGTAAGCACAACATTTTCTTCTGAAATATGACAAGAGCACAAAATAAAGAAAAAAATATTATTTAATATTTAATGAATTAGATTGATTATGAAAATAAGATTAAATTACTTACCTTTAAATTAAATCCTATTAAAGGATCTTTTGCCATATGAACAATAATATTTAAAGCCCAAATTCCCATCAATATTGAGGACACAATAAAGGGAATAAAATATATTGTCATATTATAGTAAAGGTCCTTAAAATATAAAGAGAAAGTTCATTTAAATTGTACAAATAACTTTCCTCTGATATGATATGCGTTGGTGAAAGAATTTAGTTTTTAATTATTGTGATTTGTCCAATTCGTATGTCATTGAGGTCTACTTTATTGTAGGTACATTAGAAGCAAATATATGTAAATATTAGATAATCTTGGACCGTATAATTAAGTATTTTGTGGTTTACTTAAGGGTTACAGACTAGCAAATGTAAAATGGTTTTTTTCCTCAGTCAATTATAAGTTTTTGATTTTCATTATCGAAGCGTATTCTATATTTAGATCATATGAGATTTTCAAGCAGTCCATGAAAGTGACAATTTCATAGAAAATGCGCAGTAAGAGTCAATTCTTTTATTAAAAGTGTTACAACCCCCAGAAAAAAACTAAATGAATGGAAATGTGAGCTAATCCTTTATCTGTACCTTTTCCTTTGCAAAGTAGTAAATGATATTTAGTGTTATCATGATGATGCCCTGTATCATCGGCATTTGCCAAACCATATAACGCAGTAAGCATAACTTCATGGCAGTGGGCCCCAAAGTTGGTAGGCAACGGCAACAGCAGCAACATGGCGGTGTACTTATCACAATGACTGTATTATCTCTCTCTTTCAAATTACTCCAACTAGATATGCCAATGTAGCTAAAGCATAATTGAAGAAATGCGACCGCCCCAATTGTGAAACTCATATGCATTATTGTATTACAAATTAACCATAATTTTGGCAGAAGTAATGTAGTTAAGGCAGCACCACAGATTATTGAATATAATGAGCATAATAATGTTGAAAAATGACGTCGATTATTATCGATCATTTCTTTACGTATATGACTTACTGTTGTCAACCAGATGCATACGTTTAATATTTGCAGGAGTATACCCACAATTATCGATACCATTAGAAATGGTGAGAGATTAAAATAGTAATCTTCCAATGATGGATGATCGTAAATACGATCATTCATTTTTGTTAATGCGCTTATTGTTGTTGTTGTTGTTGTTGTTGCCGCTGCTGCTATTGTTATTGTTGTTGGTGTTGTTGTCATTAAAGATGAAAAATTATTAGGAGCAGCCATTGTTTTAATTATTTCCTCACTAATTGTTACATGAGGAGTTGTCATCATATTCAATACATATGGTGACAAATTATCCTATCATTAAATTTGTGTTACGAACGTTACGTTACGTTACGTTAAAAATCTTCCGATTACAGTAAATTGGAGAGATTTTTTGCGGGGTCTTAGGGATTAAATAAACAGGTTTCTAAACACTATTTGTAATATACGACAAAACTTCATTTAATTAATTTTATCTCTGATTTGTTTATTATAATCGAGATAAGAAGAAATTTTCATATCTTTCGCGAAATTGCAATTTTTTGAGCCTACTACTTCTTGTTCTGTATTCTATTTTACTTGTGATTAAGCGTAACTCAGAATGATTTATACTAAAAGATATCGACCGATTTAAAATCATTTTTTGCAGTAATTTTATATTTGTCCGTTCATCCGTCTGATATCTGCTTTAAATGTTACATTGCTATTGCTATTGTTCATTTTTTCAGATAATAAATTGTTGCAAGCATATTTTGATTTTAGTTGTGATTCACAGATCCAAGCAGTTTTCTTTAATAAAATTCCGTAATAACCTGGTTTTAGCAAGTTTGCTCTATATTTACAATATTTGGATTCTATACGAATTCTATATTTTGGACTGTCCTCTCCATACCGAGTCGAAACGAATTTTTTTTATTTATCATGCATGTGTTATGGGTTATTGTAAGTTTGTGCACATGTTTTTAACACCCCGAAGGAGTTTAGATCTACTCAGTATTACTTCCTGATTCCACTTAAGCTCGATGTCTGTAAATGACAATTTGTTGTCAAGCAACATCTCGTAATTTTTGAAATATTTTAATAAAATTTAGTAAGTTGATAGTTTTTGGCCCAAAACACGAAGCCAAATGATAATATTTAGAATCGAATCCTGTTTATGATGACGTCACCCATGTTGCCTTCTTTAAAAGTAACACGTTATGTAGAAAAAAAAATTTCATAAAAATTTTTATGATTTTTGACATTTCTTGAGGTAACTTCATTGCCTTTAATTTTAATTTCCACTCTTCTTGCAGCATGGTAATTTAAAAGGTTTATACGTTACATTGTTTTGCATTTTAAGATGTTTACATTCTTAAATGGGTATTATACCATTGGCCTTTTAAGACTGATAATAAAATGTTCATGTTGTGCCTTTGGTTTTGTTTGGCATATTATCTACGTGTATTCAATGCAAAAGTTGTTGTAAAAAATGTGGGCTATGTCAGTTTTGCTTGTATATAAATTAAGTAAATGTTTGCAATAAGTAAATAGAGTGAACAAGAGAGAGAAAGAGAGAGAGAGAGAGAGTGAGAAAGAGAGAGAAAGAGAAGAAAGAAAATAGCTGTAAATATTTTATAAAGCCTTCTTAAGCATTTCCATTAAAAGTCAAGCATTTCAATTGGCGAAGTTAAATCGCAGAAACATTAAAATTATTAATGAAACATTCAAGCGCAACAAAACAGAAGAAAGAAAATTATATTTGGATGTACCCCAAATACAATTTGAGTGGTAGATTTTTCAAGATCTACCACTCAAAGTCTACTTCAGTTTTTCAATAACAAATGGTACAAGTAAAAATAAACCAATGAAAACTTGGCATGGTATAACTTTTGTAAACGTGGCATATTTTTTATGATTTTTAGAGAGATTTTATAGACCAATGGCCTTCATACTTATGCGTTATATAAAATTTTAGGCTTCAAACTTTTGCAATTGCACTTTTCACTTAATAAGAAATTAATAAGGAGGCATGTCCTTGGACCGATTTTGTCCACTTTTAAATATTAACCTACCTCTAAGAACTTCCAATAGGAAAATGAACAGACAGATAGGCAGACGTACATAATTAAATCGATTCAGAATTTAATGCTGATCAAATTTCGGGTAGACTCTCTTATGTTTTCCTTTTGAGTGTTACAAACATAATGACAACCGACCTCTAACTTGCGGATATAAAAATATGAAATTTTTAAGTTTACGTTTGTTTTTTAACAATTTCGAAGTTCAAATCTAATTTAAAATTAAAAAGTAAAAACAAGAACAGAAGAATGATAAATAAACAATGACAAAAGGTTATCATCAAACTTTTTTGTTGTAACAATAGAAACAATAACAACAAATTAAAATCAAAAATACTTAATAAATCAAATGCGATATAAAACTATAATGTTTATAAAATTGCCATATGGCATGTGGGTCATCAGGATATGCCATTTATATGCGAAGGAATTTAGTTAGGAATTATTATGGGATAGAAAGCGGAAGACTTTTGCACATGATTGGAGTTCAATCAAAAGTTACATAAAGAAATTTACTTTTGGCTAAGACAACACGTCTTACTTGACTGAGCTTGATTAAACTTGACTGAGTTCTTCCATAATTGAACTACAAGATGTATTTATCCTCTAGCAATATAAAATACTTTAAGCTAATGTAAATAATGTCCAAGGTGAGTTCGCAAGATCCAAACAAACATTTTGAACATAATCGCTTCAAAATATAACAATTTCCCGTTCAAATCGTTAATTAAAATATCCCATTTATTGCATGAACTTCCGATGTTCCTACCAAATTTGAAATCGATATGTTTCTTTTTGCGATCGGGAGAATATTAACAAAACACGGATAGACGGATAGACGGACGGACGTTACTAAAGCGTTTTAGAATTTGATGTTGATCAGGAATATTAAAACTTTCTGGAGTCTCCCAGGCTTCTTTTTAGGTGTTACAAACATAATGACAAAATGAATATATCACCAACTTCTGAATGATTGATATAAAAAATTAAATAAGGCAAGATTATTGACATCAAACCCGCTTACCATGATAAATACAAAGGCAATTTTTTTTTTTTTGATATTTTGGAATGTTGTTACATTAACCAAAAAAAAAAAAATACAAACCGCCAAATATGATAAAAATTTAACATACCCATACATACATACGTACATAAAAAGGTACACATAAAAGATATAGAGAGAACGAAGTTGAACAAAAACAATTTAGTGGAAGTGTGAGAGGAATTGTAAGCAAGAGCAGGAAATTTACAAACAACAATAAGAAGAAAATTAATTTTGGCTGGGCCCAGTTTTCTGCTAATTAGCATTTCATAAGCTATACGAAAGGGCCCATTTCGGAATAAGCATAGCTAATTGCAGCGGACCATCGTTTATAAATTGTGAGTAATATGAAATAAATCATAAAAATTATTGCTTCAAAAAGTTGCTTAATATCAATTTAGACTATTTGTGCAAATGTCCATTAACTGATTTGGTTGATATTGGTATTATTGGCAAATTATTGGCAAAGTTAAAGTAAACGAAATTTAAAGAAAAAGTTTGTAATTAACATGGAGGGGTAGACGGACGAATAGATGGATGGATAGATAAATGGATTGACGGACGGATAGATGGACGGATAGATGGACGGATAGATGGACGGGTAGATGGACGGATAGATGGACAGATAGACGAATGGATAGATCGATGGATAGACGGAGGGATAGATGGACGGACAGATGGACGGTTAGATGAACTGTTGGATAGAAGGAGGGATAGATGTATTGACAGGGATAGATGGATTGATAGATGGAGAGACCGATGGATAGACGGAGGAACAGATGAACGGATATATGCTCGGACAGATGGACGGATAGGCGGATGGACAGAATGGCGGATAGACGAAGGGATTAAAGGATGGACGGATAGATAGACAGATAAACGGATGGATAGACGGACGGACAGATGGACGAATAGGCAGATGGATAAATATAGGTAGATCGATTTCACATAGAAATTTATGGAGAGCTGTAGACGTTTTGCTAGAAAATACATGCCAACTATCTTTGGGGAATGGCAAACAAATTAACAATGTACACAATGTACAATTTCCTTGACTTCATTTCATTTCACTTCACTTTACGTTATTTCATTTAAACAAACACCAAAACAAAACATGTTCGGTGGGTTAGTGATGGTGGTGAACATGACGCACATGCCCTCAATGTCTCAATGTCATTTTCTTTTTTTCCTATAGAATAACAAAGATCTGTGTTGCTGATATTCAATACAAAAAAAATTTCAAAAAAATAGGGAAAAAATAGTTATTCGGGTTTTCGATTTTGCTTTTGTTTATTTTGGTTTTTTTTTTTTTTTGGTATGTAACATTCCCATTCATAGGCGCCTACATTTATATACATATTTATATATAAATATACGTATAAATAAATATATGAATATGTACATTCATAACAAGGCTACATAATTTTGTGTCATAATTTTCTTGTTTTTGTCTGTACCTTTTTTTCGTCACTTTTTTATACTTTACTTGGCTTACGGCTCTTGTTTTGTTTTGTTGGGATTTATTTTGTTTTGCTGTATGATCGGTTTTTTGTTTCTTTTTGATTTGATTGCATAATAATTATGGCTTACCATGAAATGGTAAAGCAACAACAACAAATGAATTAAAAATTACAAATGAAAATTACAAATGAATACACGATTTCTGGTTTTTTGTAATCTTTTTTTCGTTTCTTTCGTTTTGATTATATTTTCTTATATTTACATAATAAAGAAAACAAAAAGAACCACTTTTTTATTGTTGTTGTTGCTATTGTTATTATTATTATAAATTGGGTCACAAATAAATACGTAATCCTTGTTTCATATAAAGTGTTTGGATCTTCTCTTTTCTTGTTTTGATTGTTTATTCACTTTTCACTTTTTATACAAAAGAAAGAAACAAATTTTGTCGTGGATTAAAATGTTGCGGTACCATTCTTAATCTACAATATTTGACAAACATTCTTATATTATTTCTAATTTCTAATTTCTGATTTCTAATTTCTTTACTTTGTTTTCAATTCCTTAATATTTACTTAATTATTTATATGTGACTAAATTTGAGTTTGTAATGCGTATTTCAATTTCAGTTTCAGGTTCAGTTTTCTTATTCATTCGTATTTTTGGTATTTATTTTTAATTTATATTAATAACCGCCATAAGCAACCAAATAAATGAAACGTTTAAGTACAACTAAAAAAACAAAACTACCAAATGCATATGCAACCAAAGCCTCTCTAAACTAGTTTAGGCAGGCACAAATAAAGCAAAATATATTAAAGAGTCTTTGCTTTTTCTTGTTGAGTTACGATCACTCTTTTACCTTCAAAAGAGTTATTTTATTGTATGAGAGCTCTCTTATTTTTCTTCTAAACTCAATCGCGGTAGTTGCCAAACTTTATAGCATGCGGGACCAATTTTTTAAAAAAAAAAAAAAAATGTAGAAGAACCTAAAAGAATTTGCCTTCATCCTTTTCGAAAGTATTTCAAATTCTTTTCATATCTATCTACTTTTTAGCGATTCATATTCACCATGATCTTTTATTGTTAATTAATTCTTTGATAAGTGATGTAACTTATGATCATACATATTGGAAGAAAATGTCCACTTCACTGGAAGAAAAAGTTAGATCTAACTTAGGAGGAACATCATTCAATTCTCTTGAGAATTGAAGATCGTTATAGAAATCTCCATAGATTATTATCATGAAATATTTTCAAAAACACTTAGGAGATGGGTTGGATTAGTTAAAACGATTCTCTATTTATGCCCGACTTAATTACTTTAATAATGCATCGTATACAAAAATGACAAATCCTGCCATGGATCAAAGACAAAAAAAAAAAAAGAAAAAGCATTCAGAAATTCCTACTAATCACATATTTATTGTATAATTTTTATAGATTTGTACCAAGTTAATATTTGTAATAGGAAAATTAAAGGAGAAAGAATTAAGAATAGATGTTAAGGCAAAGGGATTAGCAAAAAAAAAAGCAGATCAGAACAAACAAAAAAGAGAAGGCACTTCACTTTCGCATATAAAACTGTTCTATTATTAAAGTTTACTCCAGAAACATATGTCATCAGTTTCATTCAAATCAATCGAACGTTGAAATACGTTATAAATGCAACGTACCAAAAAGCAATTGAACATGGGTAAAGCGAAGGACAGTGCTGTTTGCGCGTCTAATTTGCTAGTACCCATCAAAACTTCTAGAATCCATAGAACCAGTTCGACTGAAAGGAAGAACATATTTATTGCTAGCCATGGTAACATATGGTTTGGTGATACCTGAAAAAATATAAGAAATAAATCCAAAATGAAGTATCAAACAAGTTATATGTAAAAATTACGCCTTCCAGGGAAGCGTCTTTTTCTTTTCGTTCGCATTTTAATTATCGAGACTTTATAATTTCAGAAACCTGATTATATCAAAGTTAGTTCTTTGGGTTATACAAGTCCCGTCAAATGACAATGTATGAGGTTAGGTACACCTCTTAAAATGATCAAATTTTATGGAAAACTTGCCAAAACTTGTTACTTGTTGCCTGCCATTAAATGTTACAATTTAATATCAAGTTCATTTTTGATTTATCTACTCTCGTTTGGAGCATACTTAAGGAGAATTACAAATCTAGATTCTTAGAATTGATTTATATTTTGTATATATCTTGCCGTATTGATTGTTTCAGTGGAACGGTATATTCGATACTTATGAATTTTAGGATATTTGATAAGGCCTATTACAAATGTTTAAATATATCAATACTTACGGTAACTAAAGCATACCACAACAGCAGCCAAGTATTAAACATAATTAGTGAACCAACAAGGCGGCATTTACGTATAATGGAGCATGGTATCACATAATATCTTCGCTTACGCCACATTGTCACATGTTTTTGTCGGCACCAAAATAAACAAAAGAATTCCGTAAAACTATGCATCTATAAATGAATTCCTCTGACTTTAAAATATGTATATGGGGATATGTGAAGACGTTTAATCGATATTGAAATAAGCCATACCAAACCTAAAAGACTGATTCCAAATACCATCCAATAGACGAGAGGAAACCATTGTGCATGAATTAGCCAACCTTCACCCCAAAATTTTTTAATGGCAGCCCATTCAGCCTTCGGACATAAATTCCATATCGTATAAACATCACAATCTTCATCCATAATACGTAAATTCTTTCTCCAAAGGCGACATAATTTTCGATAGAATGGCGTTACTTCATACATTGCAAATGTTTCAATAATTTATCTAAAATATATTATATGATTTAAAATTTCGTTGAATCCGAGAAAAAGTGCACTTGAAAATAGAATATTTAATTGCAATTGATTTCGAAATGAAGAGATTTTTAGTTATTTATGTAGAGATATCTATATATAAATATAAATCTTTTTGACAATAATTGTAATGTTAAAAAAATTGAAAAAAAACTCATTTTAATTTGATGTTTTCAATATTCTTCATAAAGTACTAAGAATTGTTTTATCTTTTTTTTTTCTAACTACAACAAGTAGTAAGAATTTAAATTCAATTTTTCTAATTTATTGTGAGCTTGATGCTTAAATGAATTTTCAACGGTAATTGACTACGACTGCCATGGGAGCAAATTATAGATTTATCTACAGTATAATGGAAATTTTAGAATTATTTTTTACCACGATTGTTTCATAAAAATTGTGAAAGCAAAATCTGAAATAAATGGAAATATTACTATAACAATAATTTTAGAGGCGAGCCTTAGATTTTGAGACATTTTAATGAATTTTCATCCTTGAAATACTTCCAACTAAAAATGGGAAAATTTATAAGATGCGATAATTTTTATAATTACTTGTTCTAGTTTTTTTGGTTATATATTTAGGTTTAGTAATGTCTAAATCATGCATTAAAACTAAAAAAGAATTAATATCAAATGGGTGATACATTAAAAAGTCTCTTTGGACAATTTTTATTTTAAATTTCATTTTTGCATTTTTACATCACTTTTAGTGCAGGGTATTATGAATTTGTGTGATTGTATTTAGCACTCAGAAGTTATTGATATAGACCGATCAACTCAGAATCCCTTTCTGATTCCATTCCATTCTATCTACTCATCTGTCTGTCCGTCTGTCCTTGTACATTTTCTTATCAAAGTACAAGACCTCAATTTTGCAACGATTTAAATGAAATTTGTTATAAAGGGATGGTCTATTCCAAAATCGTCTGGAAATAATTTAGTTTAAGATCAGATTATTATTACGATCAAGCTCCATAGAACGATCTTTTTTGCAAAGGACTGTTATATGAAAAAAAAATAAAAATTCCAAATATGCCTTTATAAAAATGTGATGTGATGAGCATTTAAAAGTCAGCCTCCATCGTCCATATCATTTTGATTTGTTACTTTTAGAAAAGTTTCCATTTTCATACAAACATGTTTTTTCTGCACAATAATGAAACATTTTATTTACGTCACATGAATCTTTATACGCAAATATATCTTCTATTTGAACATTTATGTTAAAGTTTGATTTAGTTTAGTGAGGCTTCTCGTTCAACATTTTTTTCTTATATTCATAAGAAGTGTTATAACTTATAAGGATTCTTTTCTATATTCAATTCAATCATTTAAATATTGTTATTCTCACTTTTATATGCAACTTTTCATAATTCAAATAATTATTGTTTAATTGTAGGAAACTTAGGGCACGCAAGAAATATCTTATAAAGACTAAATTAAATTATAAGTTTGAATGATTTACAGTGTTAATATATTTTACACTGTCATTGTAGAGTGTTCATTATTCCATGTACCTTAAAATTAGGAAGTATAATTCTAAGAGTAAATAGACTTTTACGAACAAGTTTGCAATTAAAAATTGTTTTAAATGTTTAAAGAATTTAATTAATGTCACTTAAAAAAAGATTATATTATGCATCTTTTGTTGTTCTACTTCAAAAATATTATTTCAAATTTGCAATGATTTAATAAGTTTACTTAATTCTTACCTTTTGCAATACATAAATTAATTTAATTTGTAAATTTTCTTAGAATTATTATCCAAGTAAAATAATGAAAACTACTAATAATTAATAAATCTTTAAATTATTTATTGAATGGTTTTTCCCCGATTTAACAAATTACAACTTATTAAGTGAATTTTCATTTAAACTTTTTACTGCTGCCAACTTACGCGATTTTTTTACGCGATTTTTTTACGCGATCAATTTAAGTAATATCTAAATGAAATGTACTTCATGTAAGTACATTTAATTAAGCTACTAAGCTAGAAAATTTTACTCAATTAATTATTCAAAGCAAAGAAAGTTGAAGGTTTGACAGCAATGTCCTTACTACTAAAATATATGTGTAATGTAATGTGAAATGGGTTGGTAGAAAAGAATATAAATACATAGAAACCATAAAATTTTATAACACTCCAACTCATACATTCAATTGAATGGAATTTTCTACAGTCACTATAAAAGGATGCTTTAGACTGTTAAGGATACATAAATGAAATAGTCAATTTATATAAATTAGATATTTTGTTTCAATTGATTGATAGTTGTTAGTTGAAGTGCAATACAAGTTCAATAATGTTGAAAAATATAATATTTTATTTATTACAAATGAATTTAATAACTGATGCCACAAACATGAATTCATCATCATATGAAATGTTACAAGATATGAAAACAAATGCCACAACATTTTCATCATACACAGATAATATCTTTAATAATAATAAAAATAATGATAATGAGACTTTTAGTAAACTTCAATATTTGGCAAATTTGCCAAATGATGATCAATTCAAGTATTTGAGATTTATATTTCAACAGCAACAACAACAGCAACATCAACAATCGCACTTGCAAAAGCAGGAGCCACAATTAGAGCAAAAGCATGAGTTGGAGCAAGAATTGGAGCAAGAATTGGAGCAAGAATTGGAGCATCATCATAATCCTCAATATAATAAGCGTACAATTTTGAAACGTAAAACAACTTCATTAACACCGTTAAGAGCTTGTTCAATTGAAGTATCAAATAAAATAACTGGCATATGCCGTAATATACATTCAATCGGGAATGCCTGTTTTTCAGCTGATTACATCGATATGTACAATGAAGAATGTCTCTAATTGGAAGCATTTCTTGCAATAAATTTCAAAAATTTTAAACTACACATAAACCATTACAAAATGCATCTAATATAATGCAAATCCTTCGATTAAAAACAATTAGACTTATATCTATAACAAAAAAAAAAAAAAAATCGAAAAAAAGAATAACAAAAATCCTCCATTTCATAGGTTAATTTAATTGACTCTTCAAACAACACTTTATTGGAAATATGGAGCCTTAGAATAAGATCACAAACATTAAAAAATAACTCGGAACTAAATTTTCATTACTTGTCCAACTATAAAACTTCGATTTAATTAAGGCTTTAATTAAGAAAGCAATAGATTCATTATATGCATTTTTTTGAAAATAAATCATGTGTGGACAAATTAATGGAATATTTGCAAATATCTTTAAAGTTACGATTTATTTATTTTACTCTACTCTTCTTTTATTAAAATCTAATGATTTTAATAAAAAGTAGTTAGATTAATTAGATTAATTAAAGCATTCATTTAGAGCATTTTTTTTATTTCTTCTATCTAAGCAAAATAATTCTAATTATTTTTATTGTTTTTCGTTTATTATTCATTTTATTTATTTATCTTTTTTTTTTTAAAATTAGATTGATTATAAAGAATGTTTGAGAAACATTTCTTATATAAAGAAGTTAATTTTTTGTGCAAAATTTTTATTAGAATCATTTTGTATCACAATTTATTTATAAAAAGCATAATTAACTTGATTAAAGCTTCATTTTTATATATAATATATAATTATTTTTGGTGTATAAATGATCACAAATATGTCGTTTTCTAATTTAACCGTAACAAAGATTGATGAGGCGTTGTACATTTTGCAGAAGTTGTACTGTTTTTTTCTTTCGTTCTGTTTTTTTTTTTGTTTTTTTATATAAAAATAGATCGTACAGAGATGAATCCGATTATGGACAATTTTCACCAAATATATCGATCATAAGATGATTGTTATGATAAGATGGTGTTCTTAAAGGCGGCATTGCTTTTGAAATTCAGCTAAAATTTCTGTAGAATTGAAAAAAGATCGAGTTTTATTTGCTGATACATATAAATCGACTCGATCATAACAGGTAGCAGTAGCGCCAATTTTACGAAAATATTGTATTGCCTCTTTCGAATTGCAATCATCACCCCAAACTAAAATAATTTGTCCTAATTTACGTGCCCGTTGCATCATTGTTATACCATTTTTACCAAGAAAATCTTCAGCATGTGGGGCTGTACCAGCCAATTCAAATGCTTGAGCATTATTTATCGCTTGCTCGAATGTTCTTGTACGTAAATCGAGAAATTGCTGCCATTTTTTCGTTTCACCCATTGATAAAAACATTACAGGAAATATGTTTTGTTTGAAGCGTAGCATTGTGCAAATATCAGCATCAAAACTGGAAAATATTAAGGGACGGCCGCAACCATATTTAATGACTGTCTCTATGACCGTATCAATGAAATAATTTTTATCAATTGTTTGTTCAGCTTCCACATCACCATCTATTTTCAATTGTGGCCATTTAATTTCCACATCAATACCCAAAGTTTGAGGTAATGCCTCTAATACATCTCTTAAACGTGGAAAGATACGTTGCTTCACATTTAATTCATTATTATGTGATGGATATTCAATTATTTGATTAGCGATTAAGGCAAATACACGTAACTTTTTTAATTCATCATACGTTAAGTCTTTTATTAAAACATACACTAAATCTCGGGCATCCGTTACTTTATCATTATGTTGAACTGTACGTACACCAAAATCATGATATATAACCGGTATACTGTCGGCAGTTAAATGAACATCTAATTCAATCATATCGGCATGAGATTCATATGCTTTCAAAAATGATGCAATCGTATTCTCTTTTTCATTGGGCGGATTTAATATATAACTTTTACCATTGCCACGATGGCCTACATCAAGATTTGGCCAATCTTTTGGCCAATTGTGTACAAATGAGAAATCAAATGGCTTTATATGCAGATCCTTAAATGGCTTCACAATTAAATATGGCAGCTTCAAATATGCTATCACAGCTTGCGATTTATCATCACTATCACTACCATTCTTATCATAATCTTTACGCATCGTTGCCGTTGGCTGAGTAATATTCAAATGTAATTCACCCTCACTTCCTGTTAACATTGAATATTGAATTAATGATTCTCCTAGAATTGTGCCATCGATTGAATGAAATGATAAATTAAAATTTACTTCCAATGAAAGTGGCACAGTGACATGAAATATAATTATATCGCCCTTTTTGTATTGTGTTCCTCTAGTTAATGGTCTACGTAATTGACTATCACCATAATTCATTTTAGCCACTTCAATTTTAACCATATTTTTTATATTATTTAATGGCATCAATTGTATATAAATCGAATTTATATCGAATTTCTTTATATCGATTATCTCAAACATATGTTTTCGGGCAAATTTAAATTGTATTATGAATTCGTTTGTAAGCCAACCACGACTAGATTGATTCTCATTATTATCATTTATACCAAATATATCTGTAATATTTCGATTATTACTATGATTCATATCAAAATGTAATGAACGGGGCTTCCGATATGTCTCCCAACGTCTTATCAACTTTTGACCGTTAACATCTCGAGCATATGTGAAATAACGGTATGTACTATTTGTATAATTTTGTATGATAATTTTAGTTGACCATATCAAATTATTAGTATCGTTCAATTGTAGAGTAATGGTACGATTTAATTGCCATTCACCCAAAACATTTGTATTGCCCGTTAGGCCAACAAACTCATTCGCTTCTAAGGGCTCATTTAATATAACCGTAAATGGTTGTATTGTTGTTGTTGCTGCTGCTGTTGTTACTGCTGTTGGTGTTGTTGCTGCTGGTGTTATTGGTATTGTTGTTGCACAAATATCACCAATTTGATTAGCATCATCAGCAGCCAAAAGCTTTTTATTTCTTATACCGTTAACATATTTGGCCGGTATCGCGCTACCATTAACGTATGTAACAAACTGCAACAACAAATATATGCATAAGAAAATTATACAATTTTTTGCCATTTTCTTCAAAAACGTATTCTATTTCATTTCTATTTCCTTCTTTCTATTTTTATTTAATATTTTTATAATATTTTTTTATATCGTAAAACAAAAACCGTCTCAAGCTGGAGATAGACAACGTTAAACTAAACTAACTAACTAATAAAAGGCAAGCATTGTGCTTGATACTTTTTTTTATATATAAAGAGAAAAAATATCAGTGTTATTATTAAGTATGGCCTTACAAAAAAAGTGGATAAAAATATCTAACCAGTGGAAGTTGGAAAAAAATAAAAGCCATAAAAATAATAAAGCTAATAAAGAGTAAGGTAAGTAGGGAGAAATTAAAAAAAGCCCAAAAAAAAGAGAAAAAAATTAAAAATATTCAGCTGAAAGCAAATTTTAAAGATCCCCTACTCAGACTTATATTTAGTTTTTTTTTGGTACAAACTGTTAACCTGAAGTTGTATAATTTCGGAAAGATGGTTTTTATATTTATACCAAATTTCAGCTTTCTATCTATTTCCATTTTCAAGTTATTACTAAAAATCTGTAAAATTTTGCTTAAAAAAACAGAGATATTCTCAGATGACGTTGCATTGTGGGCGTGTACCTTGACTAAATCGGCCTATTCTCAATATCAACCAATGTACATGAATCTTTCAAGATTTCTGCCAAATTTGAAGGCGATACCGTTTTGTTTTTTGTCTTCCAGGAGAATCTATACCATACACGGCTACAAGGACACACGGACAGACGACCAGACATATCTAAATAGTTTCAAAATTTAATGCTAAACAAGAAACTTTACGACATTTTCTCTTAAGCGTTACAAATATTATGACAAACTGAGTGTACCACTTTAACCACTGGACGGTGGCTATAAAAATCTCAAACACATTTTTTTAAAAGAAGAAACACAATGCATTATCATTTTTAATAGTCAACAATAAGTACAATACAAATAAAGTAAATACTCAAGTGTTATATTTAAAAGCATTCGATTACGTGTGTATGTTTCTTTTCTCTCATACACAAACAAGTTGCTGATAACAATAATTGTAAAGATCATTAATCATTGCATTCAACTTAAAGAATTAAGTCTTTGCAATTCTTACTTAATTAACTTATATTGATATAATAAGTTTTACTAAGTATAAGCAGCAAATTATTCATAGAGCAATGGACGTAATCAATTTTTATCATTTAACAAGAATTTGTCTTTTTTGCCAGCTTTTGAAACAAAAAAGATTAACAAAAATAAACTAAAGTGGAAATTTCGTGACCCACATTTTATTAGTTGAATTGGTTGTAATGCTCCTAAAACACACAAACATATACACATAAATTTATATGGATGCATATAAAAATATTGCAACACGTATTGCACGTGTTGCACTTGTTTACATATCATTTATTTACCTTATGGTAAAGATTAAGGCTGCGCTTTGTGTTAGCCATTTACTTTGTTTATATATATTTTTTTTCTAATCTGCTTTATTTTAGTGTTTACTTCCACGTGACATCATAATCATTAATATCTGAGAAATGTTTACTTGTCTGATTGTGTGTGCTTGTCTGTGTGCTTGTCTGCGCTTACTATCGCACACAATTAAATAAATAAATCTTTCACCGAGAATTAAGCGATTACACCCGAAATCTATCACCATCTACTTTATTTAGCCTCTCCAACACGTTTCTAACGAGTTGTTTTCCCCTCATTTCCCATTCGTTACTTTACATTGATTTCATTGCATTGCATTGCATTGCATTACATTTAATTCTGATTTTTGTGTGATGATTCACGAAATCTAAATCAAAATTGTACCTTTTCTCCGATATTAATCATTTTCAATAAAATTCATCTTCAGATTCAAGCACATATGCACTAAATTTCATTAAATTATTTCAAAAATTGTGTTCAGCATCTTGATAACAACAACAAAAGGACAGACAGACGGACAGATATGCATTAATCAATTTAAGTGATTACCAGTCGATAGGTATAATAAAAACTTCGTCTAACTCAACTCTCTCTGAATGTTACAAACATCCGCATAAACTTATAATACCTAGTAGCGCAAGTGGTGTAAGTTAGAAAAAGTTACAAGTTATAATTAGTTTGGAAAATTATTTTAATTCTCTACCCGTTTTCACTCAATATGAGAGAAACATTACGAAATAAAATGCTTGAGTTATATTTATCTGAAAAATTGATTATTCCAGTTTGCAGTGTTGCCCATAGCTTTTTGTCTGTCCTCCTTTAAGAGTTTCAAGTACAAGGTAAGTATTTTATTCTACAAGAACTTTATATTTTTCTTTCATTATTTGTTTGTTTATTCTGTTTGTTTTACTACTATTTGCTTTATTTATGCTTCGTTTTTTTTTTTTTGCTTTGCTTGAAATATAATGAGTCGGTGGCTTTCGTAAAACGTGCCAAAAGCATTTCTCTGAATAGAGGAATAAAAATGGCAGAGAAAAAAACGTTTGCACTGAAATAATAAAAAAGAACATTTAGATACAAAAAAGAAAACAAGAAAAAATAATACAAAAGCAATAAAAGCAGCACCAAGCATAACGCATGTTCATTAATTAATACAAATCAAGGTCATATTTATCAGAAGCCGCACTCAAAATCTACTACAATATTTTGTCATGTATTATTCGAATTGAATTTAAAAAATATTACCTCTACACAGAATACAAAGGTCCATGCAAACGATTTTGTCCTAATAAAATTAATAAGTAACAATAAATGATGGATAATTTTATAAATCATTAGAAAAATTTTAAAAAATCTAAAAAAAGAGTAGCATTGAATTTTGCGAAGCTTTAATTAAATATTATCTAAAGTCAAATACATTTTACAAATTGTGGGCATGGATCATGTGTGGCCAAGGATATTTTTCAACTTTACATAAGACATTAATTAATTATTTAAAATTATAATTAAGAATGGGTAATAAGAAGCCTTATAAATCAATAAGTTTGAGGAATCAAGCTTAAGAAAAATAAATAAAATCTCGGAATAAATAAAATCTGATGGCGTTTCATTGATAAATTTGTAAAACAATTTCCTTTTTTTTCAAGTCTTTATAGGCCTATAGTATATATTATATATTATTATAATTATTAGAATGAATTGTAACGTAACACGTGACTATCATTTTACTTCTTACACATCGCTACCATTTTATTTATATATTTAAACACAAATACTTATGCATATGTTTATATAAACTTAAACTACTTATATGTAAATAAAAATAAAAGCGAGAGCAAATTAGAATTTTACTTATTTCACGTACACTTAATATGCATAACATTTCATAATAGATTTTAGCAGGTTGCCTCCATAAAATAATGCGCAAACAATCATAACTTGTTCAGATTTTTCTTTTCTGACATTTATTATTTTGATATTTTCACTTTTCGCCTCTATTTATCATAAATATATTTATTATTTTTTGCTCATTTTCATTTCTTTACAAGCTACATTTGTCTCAGCGTAATGTTACACGGACGTCCATTTGTTTACTACGGGTCAAACAAATTTGTAATAATTTGCTAACAAAAGTGTTTATCTTGGTCTTTATGCAACGTGAGAATACTTATCTATACATTTATATATATTTCCGTATAATTATATTGTCGTGTTCCCTCTTGATAAAACCCCTTGGCAATGACATTCATTGGGCATGCGTCAGAACCCATAATAATAAAAATTTGAATATTTTTATGTGATGATACCATCAAAGAGCACAAATAATTTTACTAGAATCTGATGACACTTTATTATTCGACAACACTTGAATTCCAAATATTTTGTTAAAATAAATTTTGTTTTTTTTTTTGTTGTATTATCTATGGCTCATTGAGGCCTTGATCAAGTATTACATTCACTTTTATCACCTCAATTGAGCTGAGTGAGTTCCTTTTTTAATTTATTCAATATACATAGATCTGCCTGGACAGATCCATTGTTTATTATTTAGAGTCATTTTCTAAAATATCTTGAACTTATTTAGACTTTTCTAGCTAATTCTAGTATGGGCAAACATTTTTATATTCAATTCGCATGGATGTCAAATATATTGATTGGTAATAGCAAAATTATTGAGCTAACTTAACATCCAACTGATATGCTTCATAGATTTTTACTAATCCAGTTTTTCCCCTGCATTTTTTCTTTAGTACAAAACATTATCTGATAACTTTTACGGTATTTCACAAAGTTGTACAAACTCTTTTAGAATTATTGAAGTTTCTTTTAAGTTTTCCTCCTTCTAATTAACATCCCTACCACCAGATCGCACCAATTTTAGAGTAATTTAATTTAATTTAATATCAACATAACTTGACATGAAAATTAAATGAAATTGTGGAAATGAAAAGTGGAACAGATTCGAACAATCTTTACATACATTTGCTATAAAACTTCCATTATTAAGTAAAAATCTATTTAAAATCGAATAAATGCGAACCATGAAATTCTTATAAGTTTGAACAAAATTTTTTATGTGTAAAAAATTGGAAAAGTAAGAAGCATTTGGCTGTGATTTTAATAATGATAATCAACTCGAAATTACAGCGCGATTCGCCATATTTTTCCCCCCTTTATTGTATTTTTTTAGAAAGCAAAATATTTTAACCCAAAGTGCTGCATCTTTGTTTTTTTTCGGATATTTTCAATACGAATTTGAATGAAGAAACCTTCAACACTTTTTTGTTGTGATAAATTTCAATACATTATAAATTTTAGGCGTTAAAACGATTACTTTTTAAGTGATTTACGAAATTCTAAACTTTGTCCTTTGTTAATAAATTGTAAATTGTATTAATTAACGCCGATAAATTGCACTTTACCTTTTAGACGATTTATGAAAAATTGACGAGACATATAATGAATACAATACTTACGTACTTTTGTCGTTACTGCGGCTGTCTGCGATGATAATGATGATGATGATAATGATGATGAGGACAATGATGTTGGCGATAGTGGTGGTGATGATGGTGGTGATGATGGTGGTGATGGTGGATTTGATGATATTGGTATTGTTGTTGCTGTAGTATTATTACCCATAATTATTGATTGATTGAATTGAAAAAGGAACAGAATATTTCACTTATGGATCATTGATAAATTGATACAAATCTATATATATATATATATATATATATATATATATATATATATATATATTTATATATTATGTAGAATTGTTTAGAATTCTTATCACTTCCGCCATATTACGAAGTGATTTCTGTTTTTTTTTCGTTTTGTTTTGTTTTGTTATATATACATTTATCGATATTTAAATGTCATAATTTTATTCCGTTTTATGTTCAAGTGACATATGCTTTATGATACAACAGATATCATCGACTAACTAGTCAGTCATATTCATAGTAATTGTCATTTAGATTAATTTAAATGAATCATGTCTATGCATTATTAGCTTTATTATCACAGCAGAGCATCGTTCAATGGAATTCTAACAATAACAGCAAACGCAGAGTAACCCAGCGTAATAAGATCTATTGTACTATTCATTAATATTGCTTGTCTTTTTTATTATCTAATGATGAAAAAATGAACAAAATTAAATATCACGATTTTAAATATCGCATGCAACTAATAGAGATTGTGTTGTATATAAGTTGCGTAATAGCAGCTGCTGCATCAATCTCTTTGTAATCCTTTTGTATCGCGTACACAAATGTAATGATATCGTAATTAGTTAAGTTTATTACAAACAAAAAAGTAAAAATTGAGACTTGAAAAAGCTGCAATTTACTGTACAAAATTTCACATAATTTTATTTTAATAATTCCCACCTTCTATTTATAGACATCTCAAGATTTTTTTAATAAGGCATCATTGATATGCAAATAGGCCAATTTGTAAACATAAACTGTTTGATTGTGTTTGCTAAATAACTACATTGCCATCTTCATTAACTGCATCATCTTTTTGCCTTTCAAACAAAATAATAGCTTCGGTATGTGGTGTGTGAGGAAACATATCAATAGCGTATGCAGTTTTTGGATAAAATGGATTGCCTTTGTATTGTTTGGATATGGCGCGACCCAATTCGATCCAATTGCGTTGAGCTTTTTGTGGGCAACAAGATATATACACCAAACGATTTATAGTAGTGGCTGCTCTTATTGCAGCTATAGAACGATTATGTAAACCAGCTCGTGGTGGATCGACTACAACTACAAGATCTAATGATTCATCTGGCGCCGTATTATATAAAATCTCTTTAACCATCGATTGAATATAAATATCGGCATTTCCCGCATAAAATTTACAATTTTCAATTTTATTTACTGCAGCATTGTACTCGGCGTCTTTAATGGCATCTGATACAATTTCTACACCCAATACCTGCTTACAGTGTTTGGCAAAAGATAGGGCAATTGTGCCAGTTCCACAACATATATCTAAAACAGTGGTATGAGGTTGAGGCTGTATTAAATCAATCGCTTTTTCATAGAGCACCGTTGCAGCTTTTGTGTTTATTTGGAAAAATGCTAATGGGCTAATGCGAAACTCTAAGCCACATATCGAATCGGTAATGTGTGTAGTGCCAGCTATATGTTCAATGGGTAAAACTGATTGTCCCGGTTCACGATGTTTAAAATCTTGATAATAAAGCGATGTACATTGGTATTCATTGCTTTCTTTTTTAACGTTTTCATAGAAAACTTTTAAGCTGCACTTCAATTCGTTCAAATCGTCTTCAATTAAATTGGAAGAATAGATACCTACAACAATCATAATTTCTTTAGTATGTGTTGATGTACGAACAGTTATTTGACGGAAATGTCCTGAATTGAATTCTGGATTAAATGGTTCAAACCGCGATTTACGAGCAAAATTTTGAAAAGTACGTGCAGCCCACTTAGCATCTAATGATATATGTGGAAGATCTTCAACATCAGACACTTCTGTTGATCCATCGGAATAACATCCCAAACGAAATCCAACCACAACTTCTCCTGAAGAATTTCTACCCACTGTAAATTCATTTTTGTTTCTATAACCCTCAATTTGGGGTGACGGTAGAACGCCTTTAAAAGTGAAATTTTTTACATTTTTCTCGGTTTCTCTATTCGTTTTTTTCAATTCGCTCAAATACGTTTGAAAGAGATCTCTTAAAGCGGCTTCTTTTTGTAACAATTGCTCTGTATATGGAATATTAGATAGAGGGCAAGTAGCTTCTGCAGCTGTACGTTGCTTCTTATTTTCACATGCGCCATCTTTCAACTGCCGACTTTTTCTTCGTTTCAATTGCAGTGGATCAGCGGATGCTTTGGCAGCAAAAGCCTTCAAGCTTTTACCCTTCCATTTATAACCATCTAATATTTGGATAGCTTTCTCTTGATCAATTTGGCTGCGGAAGCATACAAATGCAAACTCCTTACGCAACGGGCTTTTTATTTTAGTTATATCTAGTTGTAATTTACTTTTCAGTAAACGTTTCAATTCTCCTATACCAAAATAACCCAGATTTCTAACTTCAATTTTGTATATTTCCGATGTAAATTCGTTACGCTGCAAATAAGCAAATTCATTATTATTCTCCTTAATATTTTGGGGATTTTCAATTGATGTGGATGTTGATTTTATATTCTTTTCGAGTACGGCTCCACATTCCAAAGAAATATTAGCCATTCTGTCAAAAACGTGTAGTAATATTTTTTTCTATCATTCCTCAATTATTTTAACTACATTTTATTAAGGGTTGTCAATAATGCAGCAACAGTGGCAATAATAATAACGGTACAAACTATTATTTCATAATGCTGTATTTTAATGACCTCCTATTTGTCTTAATTTAATTTATTGCGAAATTCTTGTTGATTTATTGTGAATTTAAACAAATACTTACACAATTTCTTTTAATTACTACGCTGTTATAGTTTGACATTTACAGCCACTGAAGTGAAGCTAGTGAAGCAGCAGCGTTGCTAACTTAAAGTGCAAGTGTTCTTGAAAGCCCTTAATCATAAGTTTTTCACCGAAATTTGTACACACAACATACATTTGTATTTTACTAAATGTTTAGAAACAATTTCTTTTGTTACAGTCTTTATATTTTTTATCGCAAACTTATATTTATGAAAATCATTCACACATTTTAATTATTCTTTGTTCAATTCAAAAATATCTCTTTATAATTTCTTATGTAAAGTTTTCCATGCAGGTCGTAGTGTCGTAGACTTTAGTGAAATTAAAGGAACAAAAATGCCTCAAATGCCTATGCCGCCAATGATACAGGTTAGTAAAAACTTTCGTATCTCATTTGCAATTTTAATAATTTGACATTAATGAAAATGAAAATATTGTTTAAAAATATTCTTTTCTGATATTAATAATAGAATGTTATTGAACCAATGCAAGTTGACGCACCCATGGAAGATAATGATAATAATGAGGAACAACCATTGATTGTGGAGAATCCTACACTAGATTTAGAAACGTTTGCTCAATCCACTATTGGTTTGGCACGCTTATTTAGATTAGTGTTTATAGCAGATGTCTGCCCATCATTACGATTGGAAGCCTTAAAAATGGCTATCAATTATGTAATGACAACCTGTAATGTTTCTATGTATCAATTGCTGCATAAAAAATTGAATGATTATTATGCTGGTGGGGCGGCTGCAGCAGCAGCGGCAGCGGCAGCTGCAGTGATACCAAATGGAAATAATGCTGGAGCAGTGACTGGAGGACTACCAGATATAGCAGCCCAACCAGCTGGTGCAGCTGGTATACAAGTGCAAGATTTGCCAGTTTTTGATCAGAATTGGGTTGAAACGAAAACTAAAAAGGCTGCTTTGAAATTGGAGAAATTAGATTCGGATTTAAAGAATTACAAATCTAATTCAATTAAAGAGAGCATACGTCGTGGCCACGATGATTTGGGTGATCATTATCTTAGTTGCGGTGATCTATCTAATGCACTCAAATGTTATTCAAGGTCCCGCGATTATTGCACAAGCGGCAATTACGTTGTGAATATGTGTCTGAATGTTATTAAAGTTTCGGTATATTTACAAAATTGGTCTCACGTTCTAAGTTATGTATCGAAGGCGGAAAGTACACCAGATTTTGCAGTAGGCTCTAAGGATTCTAATCAAAGTGTTTATACACGTCTCAAATGTGCTGCTGGCTTAGCTGAATTACAAACTGGAAAATATAAATCAGCTGCAAAGAATTTTTTATTGGCCAGTTTTGATCATTGTGATTTTCCGGAATTATTGTCACCAAACAATGTGGCCACATATGGCGGCCTATGTGCATTGGCCACATTCGATCGCCAAGAATTACAAAAAGATGTAATATCATCCAGTTCGTTTAAATTATACTTGGAATTGGAGCCACAATTGCGTGACATAATATTTAAATTTTATGAATCTAAATATGCTTCATGTTTGAAACTATTAGATGAAATACGTGATAATCTATTATTGGATATGTATATAGCGCCGCATGTAAATACATTGTATACCAAAATAAGAAATCGTGCTTTAATACAATACTTCAGTCCATATTTGTCCGCAAACATGAGAAAAATGGCAACCGCTTTCAATCGTACAGTGGAGGCATTAGAAAATGAGATAATGCAACTGATATTGGATGGCCAGATACAAGCGCGTATAGATTCACATAATAAAATACTTTATGCTAAAGAAACTGAGCAGCGTAGTAATACGTTTGAGAGAGCTTTAATTATGGGTAAAGAGTATCAACGGCGGACGCGCATGTTAGTCCTTAGAGCAGCGATATTAAAGAGTCAAATTCATGTAAAGAATATACCAAGAGATTCTGGTAATCATGGCACAGAATTGTGTGTAGCACCAGGCTCCAGTACTACGTCCTGTACAACTCCACGAATCTAAACAAAAAAAAAAAGAAAAAGCAGCAATAACTTTGAAATGTTTACTGCTTGGTTAACTCTTCAGATTTAGTTTATGTTCTTTTCTTTTCTCTCTAGGCGCAGTTTGCGGTGTAATTTTTTGAATGAAAGAACACACAAAAAGATATATTTTTAACATTTATCATTATCAAATCCTAATAATAAAATAAGTGAAATAAAAGTATTCAGCATATAATGAAAAACTAAAACTTAATTAATATAAATTTACAAATGTGATATTTTTATTGAATTATTTACGATGGCTGCGCTCATGCTGCTTATCACGATTATAATTTTTGCAGTTGCTAATATGCCGGGCTGGACTTGCATGCAATTCATGTCTTGAACTATGACTATCTCGGTGACTTTTATTATTATTTTCTCTTTTATGCAAATCATTTGCTGATAACGAAAACGCTGATGATGATGTTGAGGATGATATTTTCCGCTTACGTTTATCTTTCTTTAAATAGCTTTCTCTTTCTTCATCATATTTATGGCGATATTTAGAGGGTGAATTTTTGCTTCTTTTTTTATCTTTTTTTTTGTTTTTCTTTCGTAATTTTTTCTCGTGCCTTTCTTTTAGTTTTTCGATTTTATCCAACTTTTTTAACAGTTTAATCTTTTCCTCCTTCGTAAGTGTTTCCAAGAAATTATCTTCTTTGCTTTTATACTTCTTGACATTTCCTTCTTCATCGCTGGATACTAAGGGATGATGTTGGGTATTAGAGCTTTGTAATTCCATTGCTGAACGTTTCATAATTAAACCTTCGTCCAACATTTGCTCTTCCAAGACGTTCCTGGTCATAACGTTAGCAGCTTCAGTTTCTGCATATAATTTACGCGCCTCACTCATTGAAACACTATACATTGTGCATTCTTTATCTGTATTAATGTGGCCCCATTTGTGACATTTTATACAACGCACATTGCGCACCTGAATACCAAATGGTTGATCACGTATTTCAGTGTCACCCTTACAATATGACTCTCGGGGTGCATTGTACTTCCTTTGCCATTCAAACTTATATTCTTGTTCATTATCTTCCTTTTCACGCTCTTTACGAACGCCAGGCGGAGGTTCATACATAAAATTCACGCTTAACTTATCTTTGCTATCTTTACTAAGCATAGCTTTGTTCTCATGAAGATTTTGCTCCTTTTCATATTGATTGCGTAGTTCTTCTTGCTTCTTTTTATAAGCCTCGGCTTGCTGTTCGGCCATCCATACCCTCTTCAAGTTATCCCGTGAAGCTGGATGGAAGAATTTTTTGCACATATAATTATTAAATCCTTTACCCATTTTTCTTCAAATTGCAAATTTATTCTGTTTACAAAAGTATCTTATAAAGAATTTCGTACATTTTGCAAATCACATCAACCCACAAAATTCGCTTCTTAGTGCGCAGATTAAGTTATAAATATAAAAATAGAAATTTTTATATTTTAATTTTTTTACCTATTACTTTATATACCCTAAGAAAATTTATATACCTGAGGAGTGAGAAGTTTGCAACATCGTGGAATCGTTGACTTCATATGTGAAACTTTTCATCTTGTACAAAACAAAAGTAATAAAAAAGATAACTATTTAATGTTGGCAGCACTGATATTTATATATATAGCGATGCGCCCCAAATATAATAATTAAAATAAATACAAATTTTCGTTATGTTTTCCACTTTAAATATGTACTCTTATACATTAACTTAAATTTTTCCTTCTGTTTGATTTTAAATTTTAAATTTACTTCATATTCATTGAAATAGTTGCCTTTCATATGTTATGTTTGAATATTTTTTTGTTTTTTTTTTGAATATTTTTTTGTCGTGTTTTTCAAACAACGTAAAAACTTCAATTCGAAATTTTGTAAACGTCAAAAAATGCTACCGCCCATAAATCTTCTATTTTTGCTTTCTTTAGGATTTATATCGTGGATTATTTTGTGCTATTTTAAAGAAATTGAGAATCACTTCATGGAGAAACCGTCTAAAATAAATGGTAAGTTGATACTTAAGTTAAAAGTTAAAAGTCAAAAAATTAAATTGAAAATTTGAAAAGAAATTTATGAGGGTCAATTTTTGTTTTTTTATTATTAACTTTTATGTTGTCTTTTTTTACTTTTTAAAAAAGTTCCTACCACCGGCAATGTGGAGCCAAATCCAACAGTCAATAAAGCAATAGCAAATGAAGTGCCAGTGCCACCACCATCAACCACAGTCACATGCAACACTAATTCAGATATTTATGTAAATTTTTTATGTATTTCTGTATGCATTTATGTTATGATCAAATTAACAATGATGGCTGAACATTATATATGTAAATATATTCGTGGCAAATATCATGGACATTTTGGTGAACAAACTAATAGTGAAACGGATATTGTACATAATGCGATTATAAAGGAGATGCGCGAGAATCAAGAGAATCTTTTAATAAAAATGGAGGCATTAGAAGCACAAAATCATCAATTAAGACAGATGGTATATGGACCCGAATGCTGTGATCTCAACTGTAAGAAGTTAGATGAGAAAACCAAGTCACACGTTCGTAGTGGTAGTCTTCAAAATATATTCATATCAAATCGTCACTTTCATCTTAATCGGCAAGTGTTTGTAAAGGATCCGAATATTACAGCAACGGATGAGACAATCGATTCGCCTAGAAAATTGAATAGTTCAAATCAAATATGGAGGAAATATTTAGAATTACAACAGAAATTGTCAACTGATTCAATAAATCAAACAAAAGCGCCAACAACTCAAATAGCTAGCGTTACACCAGTTGTTATGTCCGCAGATGAATTGAAAAGTAAAATTATTATAAACATATTTAATTAATAATCTTTTCTTTTTATTTCTAAAGAAAATTTTTCATTTTACAGATCTTTTTTAAAACAAAAACAAAAAGTAAATTACAGAAGTGTGGCCTGCTATGCTAAAGTTTAGGCAAAGGCTTCTTTTGTAGAATATTGCTAAATTTTGATGTGATGTGTGTTGTAAATAATAGACATTTGTGCAAATTGCATTTAAAATTATTTCTCCACAATTCTTATATGTAGTTGTGATCAATATATATTTTGTAATTCCTTTTGATTGTAGCCAACTATAATTTACTTTACTTATGTTTACTTTAATTGCTTTTTTCAAACATGATTAAAATATATATGTCTGTTTTTTATTAGCAATTTAATTACAATTTTCTTACACTATTGCTTGGGATAGAGATGGAGAAGGAAGCAAAGCTATCTTTTGAATATAAAATTTCCGTTATGATTGACAATTAGACAAAGCACTTAAAATTACAGAGATGTCATTTGATAGTGAATTTCTTCAATTGGTTTCTAAATTAATTGATTTTTATATAACAGTTTATAAAACGTAAATGTACAGAAGCAAATAATTTTATTAAAGTTGATTTAATAATAATGAATGGCACAATAAGTTGCTAACTTTCACAATAACAAAAACTATGAGGACCGTTATTATAAAATACAGAGAGGTTTTTATCTATAATTTATAATACTGCATATTAGAGATGTGTTTTTCTCAATAGTTAAACAATTGTGAATGTCGCCGATTACATGTTTTATTATATAGCTATTAAAAAAAGTTGTAATATAATATTTAATATGTTTGAATCAATCAAAGAAGAAATAGTGTAATTAATTATCTGAAATCTATAAATATGCCTTAAAAGTCAATTTTTTTAATTATTTCAATTTGTTGTTATATACAATTTTTTTTGTTTTTTTTTGAATTTATTACAATCGTTTACCAACACCCAATATAAATCATAGTCACGTCCTTCTTCAGTTGAAATCAATTGTTCGTAAATGTTAGTGTAATATGACGGGAAGAAAAACACTAGTTTACCGACGGAAGTTTTTTAACCTTAAGTGTGTGTAAATAGATATTTCGTTTTTACGATCGATCGATAGAGAGAGAGAGAGAGAGAGAGAGAGAATAATAATAAATAACAAGTGGTAATATTGAATAAATTTTATATTTCTATTTCATTAATTCTACAAAATGTTTAATTGATTCGAATGTTTTTACTTCTATTGTGGGAAAAAGTATTTATGGAAAAAAAAGAAAGCCAATGTAATAATATTATTTTATAATAATATGAAAATGTACATAATTAAAATGATTTGTATTATGTGACATCTGTGTTTATATATATACATTTATATATATATATTATATATACAAATGTATATACATAACGATCATTATAAAATATAGTGGAGTTTTTCTAAATATGAAAACTGGCTGGTTATTCATTATGTGCGTGAAAGTCTGACAGAGATGATAAGATCGTTATTTCCCCCTGAGTATGTATATATGTATATATATATATGCTGTTTGCATATTTGAAAGCAATAATAAGGCACGCGCAGTGGTAAACAACAGCAACTAAATAACAACAAAATAAGAAAAATATATAAAAGAAAAAAGGGAAAATAAAAAGGCATTAATCAAGAGAAATATATACATAAAGTTTTTTTGGAGAGGGTGTGAGAGCGAGAGATAGAGAAAGAGAGCAGCGTATCATTTTTAGAATATAACTGATAAAGTTTGATATGATCTATAAAAGAGGAGTGATTGATTATAATTATTTATATATATACATACAATTTATGTACGTACATACATATGATAATAGACTTTTATAAATAAGTAAGCAAAAAAAAAAAAAGAAGAAAACAAAATTAATTAAATAAATTGCAAATAAAAGCAAAATCTAAAGTGAAACACAACAAATCGTAAGAAGCAAAAAGCAAAAATATTACAACAAGAAGGAGAAGAAGCAGCAGCAGCAGAAGCAGCGGCAGCTGTGTGATAAATTAAAAACTTGAATGTGCAAAATTTTGTGAGAGCGCTGTGTAACAAATTAAAAACGAAAAAAAATAAATAAATAGATAAATAAATAAATAAACTGAAAAGAAAAGAAAAACAGAAAAAGGTATTGTGAAAAATTATTGCTTTCTTTTTGTTTAAATATTAAAATATATACACACATACGTCCATACATACGTACGTATATCGTGAATTAATATTTTGTTCATTTTTCGTTTATTTGGATTTTTTTATTTCTTCTTCGATTTCAATTCAGTGTATTCTTTTTTAGATATGTAAATGTATAGAAAAGATTATGTTTTTGTTTGTTTGTGTGCGTGTAGACGTGTGTGCCAATCAACATGAATGTATTGTTGATTAGCCTGCGTATAAATGTTATCAAATGATATTTATACACGGCCGATAATAAGAATTAACAATAATAATAATAATAGTAACAACAACAACAACAACAAAATAATAATAATAATAATAATAATAATAATAATAATAATAATTATACTAATAATGATGATAATAACAGTAGAATGAAAATGAAAAAGTCTTGGCTGAAAATTTTTTTGTTTACTGTTACGATTTAATGTATTAAAAAAAGATAACAACAACAACAACAACAACAACTGTTGCAAACAAAAACAAACACAAAAACCATGACTTTTGCTACCGCTAAAAAACACAAAAAAGTGAAAATACAAATACAAAAAATCGGGTGTTAGAAAAATTATCAAAAAGAGAGTTCATGAATTTGTCATAAAACTAATTTGAATATGTCACACATAAAGCCTTGAGCATCCGAACAGGGAAAAATGGAAATTTTTTTAATCTACATATTTCTCCATATTTCTTAAATTAATTCGTTTATTTTAACGAAATATTACATATTAAAATGCCGGTTGTTGTTGTGTTGTTGTTTTCGTTGTTTTAAAGTTATAAAATTATTGTCTTAATTAAATTGTTGATTATTTTTATGCCCATAACGAGGAAGAAGAATTGCGTGATTTGCAATATTACAAATTAAGCATCAGAGATCTTCTAAAATTTTTGAAATTCAAGTTTTGAATGAATCGATGGTTGCGTCTCTGCATGTTTGTCTAGCTGTGTTTATCTATCTGAACAATTTTTCCAACCAATTTCCATATAAGGCCTAAGTTTGAAAAAATTCTACGAAAATTCAATAAAAAAGAATCACAATTTTGGCAATTTTCTTTTCTTTTTATTTTAAGATGAAAATCGATCTAGGTATATGATATTTGACATGTCTATCATATGAAACGAATTATATTCAGATAGGGCTAATTTTTTGACACTGCTTCCATATAACGAACCTTTTAGGTTTGTCCATTTTCAAATTTACAATTTTTCACATTTTTCACATTTTTTTAAAAATTTTTTGTAACTTTTTAATAAAGTATTGAACAAAATGGTGCTGGCAGAGTAACATATTTAAAAATACACGCTTCACCCAATTGTCTGTCATACTTTTATCATGTTTTGTATTAGTTGAGTATAATTATTTGTCCACAAATTATTATTGATATATTAAAAAGAAGAAAAGAAGGAAACACAAAAGTTGTATTTAAATTAAAAGTTTTATATACTTTATGCTTATTCTCTATTTCTCTCTCCCTCTAACTCTTTGGTGTGTATATTTGTGTGTTAGATTATGGCTATATCATTTGATTATTTATAACTGCACGTGTAGTAGAATAAAGTGATCACTTTTGATATGGTTCACATGTTGGTTGCACTATTTGAAATATGCCGCTTATACTCTCTTCTTTTCGCTTTCTGTCTCTTTGTCTCTCTATAAAAATTTCCTTCACTTTAATTATCTGAGTGTTGTATGGAGCTAAATGTTGCTGCGTATTATTCTTACTTCGTTTCTCTATATTTTGCGGCATAACTTTTTTGCCGTTTTTAATCTGCTGTATTCTCTCATCTCTGTTATAGTTTTTGTAACTATTCTTTAATTCGTTATTTTTTATAATTAATATGTGTAGGAGAATGAGAATATTTGTGCATGATTGATATGATGCTGCCATTGCGTTTTCTCTCTGATTAAGAGATAAATATGCCAAAGAAATACATAAAGCGGCGCTCTTACTTGTATCTTTCTCGCATCAGTTACCTTCTGTTACATCAGTTATATGCAACAGTGTGTTACAAAGAGAATAAGAGAGTGGAAAGTACATACAAGTGTTTATTAATATGTATGTAATTATTCGTGTTTATTATTTACCTCTCTATGTATTTATGGATCCAACACATAGGTCAATAAGATCAAGCAGTTTTGCATATAAGTTCAAGTAATTAATCAAAGACGGAATAGGCTCGTAGAATTTCTTTATGTGCTCGAAACTTCAAATCATAAAGTTTGTCGAAAAAATTTTGCAACGTAATTTGCGGGTTGTGGCGATTTTAGTTATCTCAGTTTTGCTATTCTTAAAATCACGTACATTTGATTCAACATTTGAGTTTATACGGAAAAGTATTACTGGAAGCAAATTGTAGTTTGCGAACCAGTTATGGAAATTCTGTATCAGATTAAGTAATTCTTATTGAGCGTGTCAGGTAAACACAGATCATAGTAATGTATTTTGATGTCTTAAAATGGCCACTTGAAAAAGTAAATTTATAAAAAACATACAAAATAGTTTCGAGAGATCTTAAATGTGAAGTGTTTGATATCTGAAAGATATTTTAGGGCAGTATGTTCACCATTTTATATGAAAAGTTAAGTTGACGAAAAGTACGTTACTTTCGACGTGAATGTCGAATTTACTCCTAACACTAAGCCATTGATAATTTAGAGTGCTAATGGGAATCTTCAAAGATTTTCTAATCTCAATAGGCGATAATAAATGGACCTCTTATTAGATATGTGAATCAAAAAGAGCGTTAAATTGGGTTAAACCAATGAAAGGTGAGAGTCTGTTGAAGTGATCAATTAGTCGAAATTTTAGTAAGCCATGAGAAATGCATGAAAAATCTGACATTGCTGAATTAGTGAAATTAAAAAAAACTGGTCTTTTAGACCGAAAACTAATAGACCTATATGTTTTGTATGGGTAATGTTATGTATGATCTACCCAGAAGATGGCACATTTATAACAAATAATCTGAATTGAAATATTGAAAATGCGAATTTTTTAAAAATAGAATTTTTTAGTCTTTGTTTGTTGCAAACCTATCAATCTATCCATCTTTAATCTTATTGGAGGATAATGTCATTGATCATTTTGTTATAACTAAACAATTCATAAATTTTGTAGGTATAAAACAAAAAACCAAGAAATTAAGAATAAAAAAAGAGGAAGGCGGATATGTGAGGCGCGTACTCGACGACAAGATGAGTCTTCTTCATGCTTATATCTAGAGCAGGGCTATATCAAATTGTTTAAAATAAATATATGTATGTAAATATATGTATGTACTTGTATTAATATATGGTGCCTGTTTCATTCGATTTATTAGGATTTGAGCAAATGGCCTGAATAAGTAAAGTTGATTTGTAAGAGGAAGCGGGGGAAAAAGCAAATGAGAGAATTTATAAATTTCAATATCCACATAACTGGAAATTGGCGATGATAAAGCATCATCAGGTGTTGGAAATATTAAGATCATAAATATATGTATAATATATGCGGGCTAATGTTTTATTTCTCATTAGACATTGCTTACGCGCATTAAAATGAAAATGAAAATGAAAATGTAAAATATTAAATATATTTGTATTTTATTGTTATTACTAAATGTAAAGTGTATTGTAAATATGTAAAGCAAAAAATAACGAACAAGAACTTCATAGTCCGTCCAAGTCGTCTTTTAAATATCCAGCCACTTTGCTTAACGTCACTAAAGTCAAATAAGAACATAAAACAACAACAAAGTTGAACAAATTTTAATTTCTTAATTATTTTAAGAGTTCATTTTATGAGAAGTAGTTGAAAAAATAGATTGATATGAACCAAATTTGGTAGATATAACGCCTTGTATTTTATGGCAAAATATAAAGCGGTGCTAAGTTTTCGCTGAAATGTATTTAAAATTGAATGTTTTGTCCCATGCCTTTACGAAAAGGCACGATCTTAAGAATGGCCTAATTTTGACCATTTGCCATAGAGCTTGCTTCTAGGTCGAAAGGCATTCTAATTTCATTAAAATATTTCAAAAATTGCGAACTATAACTTAATAACTTATTTACAGACAGACAGAAAGTTATGTTCAAAATCAAATTAGGAAGCAATTCTCAGTCGGCCAATATAATAAAAGGTGGATCTGTCTCAGCTCCTTTTTGGGTGTTATAAAAATTCTAGAAATTAATATCAAATTTTTTCGAGTATTATTTGCAAATATTGTGTTCATTTGTACATCTTTTCTTGGCTAAAAAAAACCAATAAATTGCGTTTAAAATATCTAGAGAAAAAGTTATAGTACTTTAAAATCCATAACAATATGAATAAATCCATAACAAAGTACATCAAATACAACGTAGCATATGAATTATTTAAAATGTAGCATCTAAACGTTTAAACGTGATCAACGAGCCATAAAATATCAATATTTCGGTCCAATTGAAGCAAGATTTTATTATTTTGATTGTATGATTTCGGAATATTTGGGTACATTAAAGAAAGGTTTGCTTTTATGTACAAAATTTCTTGAAAATCATTCGCCCTTCTCAGATTTGAAATAACTTGGCTAACAAAATGTATAACAATGCGACTTTTAAAATCCAGGGTCAACGTCAATTAATTGAATTTTTTTTTAACGTTTTTTTTTTTTTGATCTGTTTCTTCCATTTAATTGCATTTTATAAGCAATTGCCCTTGAATTGCTCTAAGATCTTTCGCGCAAGTAGTTATTTTTCGATATATTTTAAGAATATTTCTATAAAATTTCTTACATTTTACTCTAAAGAAAGTTGAAACTTTGTCAAATTATTTGAATTGATCATGAATATCTGTTTTGGTAGAATTTGAATAGATGGAAAATAAATAAATAATTTGTCTTGTCATATAAATTGAATGCATAAATTTTGGTGTATAACTTTGGCCATTTGAAGGACCATCTATTTTTATGTGTATTCATGAAATTTTTCTATTTACGTAAAAGTTTCATTGTAATAAATTTATTTTGTTTTGCTTGAGAAAATTATACCAAAAATAAAAAAAACAACAATTAAATAAATAAGTATTAATAATAATAAAAAATGTAAGAAAAAATAGAAAAATGAAATTCCTTCAATCTGTGTTCTGTTGCTTTCCTAATCGTCAAGGTGAAGGTTATTTCTATTGTTGATGTTGCTTATTTTTCATTCTTATTTGTATTAGTAGTAGTATTGTTGTTGTTGTTGTTGTTGTTGTTGTTGTTGTTGTAGTTTGTTTGTTTGTTTACAATTGTTAAATACATTAAAGAAATTAATTATATATTTGTGGGAGTGGAAATAAATAAATACATAAACTAAACGATGAATCGCATCAAATACATTTGTATTTGGTGCGATTCAAATATGAATTTGAATGAATTTGAAAATACAAGGATCCAGAATATTTGTGGTAATATTTCATATAACTATTTCTGTTATATGCGTGCCCATACATTTATATATATATATATATATATATATATATATATATTTACAATAAACTTGTGTAAATACGAAATAATATTTATGGACAAGCCCGCGATGAAGAAAATTTTCATAATAAACAAATTATTATTTGTATTGTATTGTATGTATATAAACTAAACTATTTAATTCTATATCATTCTTCTTTATCTTTAATTAATTCTCTTCCTCTTCTACCCTCTCACTACCCTGCTCAATGCTCACATTGAACGCAATTAGAAAGCCATACGCCAAGCGAAATAGAAGAACAAAAACAAAAAAAAAAAAAAAAGAAATAACTTATTTTTTAGAAGAATTTAGTATCATGCGTTTACGATAAATAATTCTCTTCTATACTTAGACGATTTTAAAGAATCAACTTAAGAATATCTTTTGTAAAATATTATAATCAATTTTTACTAATCACCATACAGAAATTTATGTTAAATTCATAATAAATATACTTGATCAGTCTTAGAATCGATTTAGACATGTCTGTCTGTCAGTCCACCTATTCGTGTGTTATTACCATTCCATAACTAACGGTAGCAAAAGAAGAAATATCGCGCTCAAATTTAGTGAAAACATTGGAAGTTCTTGCACACAGATTGGTACTCAAAATGAGCCAAATCGATTAAAAGACACGCCCATAGTCTAATGTAAATTGAGAACATTTCAATATTTTTTAAGCAAACTTTGATGGTTTTCTGCTCATTATTTTGCAAACTACAAGAGATAGACAAATTAGTTAGATGGAATGATGCAATTTTGTAGAAGTAGTAAGGCCATTGATCTGCAATATGTCTCTAAGAGTGATGCAAATTGACCATGCCTACTCGAAATTATACAATAACATAAATTTTCATTGCTTTAGGTTTACGTTTTCTCTTTACTCATGAAAAATTGCAAAAGGCTTTGAAGGTGCAAGGGGTGGTGGTTATTTAAGATTTGGCCCTAGCCAAATATAATTTTTTTACTTGTTACTTGTTATTTGTATTTGTATTTGTACTTTTTATTAGCGCTTCTAGTGCTGCTGTTATTATTTTCTATCATTAGATATTGAAATTGAAAATTTATCGTTGATTTGTTAAAAAATGAAGAAAGTTTGCTTTAATTATCAATTTAAATATTTAAGTCGCTTCAACCACGTTTTAGAACGTAAAATCCGAACGTAAAATGGTTGTTTTTTCAACAAAGAGATTTTTTTTTTTTTGGAAAATTGAAACTTTTCATTTTGTGTTTTTAAACTGTGAATCCTTTTATAATGTAAGAATGGTCGTTGGTCCTTAGTCCTTGGTCCACTACAATTACAGTTTGTATACATTGAATTTGTATTGAAGTGTACGTTCTATTTCAGTTGATCAGTAGATTTAGGCGGCATATGAATTTCCTGGAAGAGAGGAGAAGGTAGTTTGGAAAAATTGATTAATATGGTCCAAATTTTCGACATAGATCCTGAAAAATACGACTTTATCAAGGAATATCTACAATTTATGTGTTTCTTTCATATAACAACCCTTAACAATCAATATACATCGTTGTATAAAGCGTGGTCGTAATAACAGTGTGGTATGACCTACAATTATTGGACCAAAGAACGTTAAAACATCAAAATTCATCCAAACTGTGACCTGTACTTTGATAATGAATTTACATGACTGGCAGTAGACAGACAGGCTTAAATTGAATAAGAAAGTAACTATGACGATCGATACAATAAAACGTCGATCTACCTCAAATACTTCCAAACACAAATGATGTTGTGGGGTATAAATGTATTTGTAATTAACATTTTAGACAAGTCCAATCAGTTTTTTTATCACCTTTACATACAAAAAAGTTATAGTTGATCGATCCATCTCACTATGCGATTTTTATAAAAGATCAATTTAAATTGATTAATCCTGATATGAATTAAAAAATCTTTACAACGATAAATGCCAAAAAATACGCCTTACTGATCCAATTAAGCCCAAAATAATAGTGTACAATTAATTTCCATTATACGATTTGGAAGATTTGGCCGCCTTTTTTAATAAAATTGTATTTTTTATACAGGAACAACTAAATGAATAAATTTATTTGGTCTAAACTTTCTATACATATAAAATATATCAAGACTCTACTTTAGATCTAAAAATTTCCATAAACTGAAAAAAAAATTCCTCAAGTTCAATTTTCAGTTTACATTCACAGTTCAATTATTCTATTGAAGATTTCAAGTGCAATTGAATATAAAATCAATATGCTTGATAAGTTTTTTGTGCGATATTTAAAACAATATCATTTGAAGACAATATTTCAGTTCATAGATGTTTGGACGGATAAACGTAGTACATTAAATTTAGATTGAAAATTTTATGTTGTTGTTGAAGGTTATTTAGATGGAAAATATGATTCGTGCTATGGAATTTCGACCACTTTAATCAAGTGATATTGCAAAAAGTCGAATTATTCAAATTCTATGAAGGAGACTGATATAATCAATTCATTTGTTGAAACAATATAATGGACAATTTTTGCAATGCATTTTCTAGTTCAGCAAAAATAGATCAAGTTGATCAATATTTTGTACAAAGACGTTATAAGTTTTAGTAATATTTTGGAGTAACTAAATCATTATATGGATAGAATCCTGGTCATATATATTTTCTATAGCCTCTTTTTCTCCAAAGAGAATATTAAGACTGCATTTTGGCGCAGTAAGAAGAACTTTTCTTTAAGCCAAGGCTCAAAACGCTTGAAAGTCTTAAATCGTTTTAAATAAAATGCAATTGCATTCCTTATCGATTGGGAAAAGTTATTGCAGTTTGTATTGTTAGTGTTGTAACATGTAATAGGAAATTCATGTCACTTTTTCCCATGTTTTTACCTTTTTTTTTTTTGTTTTGCTTGAATATAAACATTTAGCGCTTTAAAGCTGGTAGTGAAAAAAAGGTTTCTGTTTTATGTTTTTGTTTTTATTTTTGTTGATTGTTGTTATTATTATTATTGTTTCTGTTTATTATATGCATGAATTCATTGTACATTTGCCAAAAACTGGAATTTCTATAAATACATTTTGTGGTGAAATGCTTGTCAGAGTAGTCCACAGATAAAAATGAATTGAGCTAAAACTAAAATTTTCGTTATATTATTGTGAATGATCTGAATGATCAGTATAAAATTTGTTACATTTCGGATCATTTGATATGGCAGATCCTAAGCGATAATCTACAAGTAAATGGTTAGGAAGGTAAATAGAGAGAGTAATCACAAAGATTGCTTGAAGAGTTTTGGACTCAATCATTAAATTTAATTTCGGTGCAAAGTGGTTTTAGAGGCTTGATACAATTGATTAGTATCATTGGAGCTCTGGGCTTTAGGTTCTGCAATCTGGACTTTGAGTTAAAGAGTTCTAAAATCTGCTACCGGAAAGAACACAACATTGCATTTTGATAGATAATATGAGGAGATATTTTAAATACTTCTTAACAGAATCTACACACTTTGAAGTCGGATGATATTTTATAGATGAAAGATGAAAGAGGGAGAAAGAGAGGGATATCTTGTAAAAGGTTAGCCGTTTGTACCATAATAACTGAATTTGTGATGACTGAATTTATCTCTTAGTTTACTTCTATTTCCAAACAATTGAAGCAGCAGTTTTTGCGAAGTTTAAATTTACTTTGTTATTGGAAATGTCATTGATTGTAGATTGTTTTGTTGAAACAAAAAAAATCTTCCAATTATTGCTCTCTCCCTGCCCTTTTGGCAACAGTTTAATTTGAATAATATTTTGGAGTCATTTCTTTCAATATTTCTGTGTAACATTTAGTTTTGTAAATTGGATAATGTCATATTAAAAGGAAAAGTATATTATTTGCTGAAGTAATTAGCGGGCCATAATTTGGTATAATCTGTATACGATTTGTAATACGATTCCTATTCGATTGTATTACGATCTTCTTGTTTCTATTTATTTATTTATTTATACCTTTTAACAAGATAATGTAAAGTGTGTGGTATTTAAATGCTTTAAACGTTTATATATGGCAAATGGCGACAATACACACACAAATAGACAGACAAACAGATAGACAGACAGATAGAGAGTTGTAGAGTTGGAGAGATAGACGGCAAGCAATAGATAGATGACTTTATCGTCCAAATGACATATACGTGAATAAATGCATATCCCTTTGTTTGTTTTCATAATTATTACCTACACACACACACACACACACACACACACACACACACACACAACACACACACACACACATCATAATATATATATACATATTCCATACATATACACTGCGTACACTGCGCACACGATATCTGTACGAATACACGTGCATCATCATGATCATCATTTATATTGAAGTTGGTGACGTTTTAAGTACAAAGAGATTTTTTTGTTTAATGTTGTTTCGCCTTATGCTTTCTGAATATTTTCAATGATCACTTCTCGCCACCGCTTTTGGTTCTGCGCATTTTTTTTTGTTTTTTATGTGCTTGATTTTTTCAATCAAATATATGTCTGACCTTGTATTTATATGGATTTATATATATTTATATAGACATATATATATATATATATATACATAATATATATATATATATATATATATTGTACCTTTATGTGTTCTTGTATGTGTTAGTGCAGGTACTTTAAGTTTGAATGTATTTTAAATGATGTTTCTCACATATTTTCTTCTTCTTCTTTTTATTTTACTTATCTCTCACTCTGTCTTTCTCTCTCTCTCTCTCTCTCAACTTTGCTTCTCTGTCTCTTTGTATTTCTCTTTTTATATAAATAAAATTTTCTTCTCTCTTTCTCCATCGTTCTCCATAACTTTCATTCTAACTCAATTTTCATTATAATGATTGTTGTTTTTATTTGTTGTCTTTTTTTTTGGCTTTTGTTTTAATTTTCATTTATTTTCTGTTTTTATGATTTTTGTGGGTTACTTTTTGTTTTTTTTCTTATTTTTGTATTTTTTTTTTCATTATTTATTTCGGTTTTGTTTTGATTGTTTCTTGTGCGTTTGTGTGTGTTTGTGTGTGTTATACAATTTACCAATACAATGATAGCGTATCTATTTTTAGAATTCATGTTTATTTTTACGTTTCGCGAGAGATTGCTTAAAGCTATTTCTAGTCATAAACAACCAGAAATGGTGTAATAAAAACAAAAAGAGAAAAACAAATAACAAGAACAACAAAACCAACAACAAGAGAAAAGAAAAAGAAAGAAATATCAGAAAAAAAGTTATTCGTTTTCAACTTGATTTAACTTGAGTTTTGTAGTTATTATTATTATTTTTATTGTTGTTGTTGCTGCTGCTGTTATTTCGTTATTATTATTATTGTTGTGCATGCGTGTATGTTGCGTACGTGTATAAATGTGCGTTTGTATTTGCTGTACGGTGTTGAAATGCGTTGAGTCGTGTTGAGTTGAGTTGAGTTGAGTTGAGTTGAGTTGAGTTGAATTGTTGTGAATGGATTTGAATGGATTGAAAAAAATTGAAAAGAATTGAATGGATTGAAAAGAATTGAATGGAATTGAATTAAATTGAATGGAATGGAATGGAGTAGATTTGTGAAAATATTCTAGGCGGCAGTAAACTTGACATTTTTATTGAATTTATTTACTTATTGTTTTCTGGTTTTTTTCATTTATTTATATTTTTGATTTTTCGTTTTTTGTTAAACTGTTTGTTTGCTTTTTATATGACAATTATTAATTTATTGCTCCGCTCGCATACGTTTTGTTTTCTCCTTTTTGTGTTTTCTTTTTTCTGATTTTCTTTTTATGTACTAAATAAACCCTTCAGACCCTTCAGACCCTTCAGACCCTTCATCAAACCCTTTGTCAATTGAATTAATTGAGTTAATGACCCTCAAAAGTTGATGAGCAGTCATAAAAACAATAAATATTTACCCTTTAATTTGTACCGAATATAACAACAATAACAACTATAATAATAATAATAGTCAAAAGATCACACTGGATTCATATTTTTTTTTGTTGTTCGTGTTGATTTTGGTATTACTATCATTGTTGTTGTTGAAGTGGTTGTTACTGTTGCTGTTATTGGTGCTGCTGCTGTTGCTGGTGCCATTTACACACAACAATACACATTTATTATTCTTCCAATAGACACTTTATTACTTCCACGTGTATTATGTTTTTTTTTAAGTATTGCTTTACTATTCAAAAATAAAAATTAACAAAATATACAAAAAAAAAAAAAGGAAAATAACAAAATGTATTAAAAAAGGGAAATTTCAAATATGCTTCATAAAATATATTATTAGAAATACTTTTAAAGTTATAAGTCATAAAATGAAATGAACATCTTTAGAATCAGCCTACTGGAAATCGTAGAAAGTATTTAATGTGGCAAAATGATCGTTTGAATTTTCGTTACTCGTTAATAACTAACAAATTAAAAACAAGTTAAATAATTCAAAACTCAGAGAAAACAAACAAATAAAGAAAGGATTTAAACTTTTTTTCATTTTAATGAGGATTTTTGTAATTCTTTGATAAAAATGTAGCAATTTTTACATTTAATTCTCCAGAAGCACCTTCTTTTCTTCCCCTTGCATTTTGATTATAGTTTATTTTTAATAGAAAGTGTAATTTTCTCATTGTCATTAATTTTTTTGATTCTGCGGAGTAAAGTCTAATTTAAGTCACCAATAATTTTTAAAATACAATGTAAAGTAAAAGTACTTGCAATTTCTGATTTCAGTACAATGCCAGTATTTATAAATCTGGCAGCATCAATTTATTACTTTGATATAATAGACAAAGTAACGAATAACGATTTAAATGGTGAAATTTTAGGTTACTTTTTTGCTGGTATTAAAAAGTGTTGCATAGTTTTTGAACGTAACTTAAGTAACGTAAAGTATATTTTAAATCTACAGAAAAGATAAAGTTCTTTTAAAAAAAGAAACTCGTTTGTTTAATTTCGTTATGTAAAAGTTTCGGTTTGCAAGTGCCATGTGACAAGTTGCTTTCTAAGTTGTGGGCGCTTGCACACATTTTGTGTAATATACATTCTCTCCTTTGGAAATATCAGCAATTTTAACATCTCACTTCATTTCTCGAATAAATATGATAATTATGTCTGTTCTAGATCTATTTAAGTAGTCATGATACTTATTGGATCGTTCACATAATCAGCATCGTTAAAAAAGTTTGAAAGAGAATTAGAAAAACATTATTGGAGAAATTCCAAAATTTATATGAGAAATTTAGAATTCTTTTCTTTTGAAAAAAATCACCAAATTGAATTTGAATCGTTTTCAATATTTTCACATTTTAATGTCTGCCCTAAAATATTTCTATTCGACAATTTTCGAACATTTTATAGCAAATATGTTCTTTGATTGTTTCTTTTTAACAACAAAAAACATATAGAAAAAATTTCGAAAAAAAATTTTTATAAAGCATAATAACAATAGATTTATATCCACAGTCTAAATTTGTTTTCCAAATCTTTTGGTCCTTGTAATTAATAAAATGGCTTAAATTTTGGACCACAAAATTCTCAGTTAATAAAGAAAAAAAAAACAAAAAAACAAAACACCGAAAATCTTATGTAGAAACGAAAACGAAATTGAAATAATAATAAGGGCTTTGGTTGGTTGGGGTAAATGTAAAGAATCAGACTTCTAACCTCAACCTCAACGAACTGCGTGGGTTCTATTAAGGGAAGTTCCGTTGTAAGGAACAGAAATATATATATATGGAATGGCGACATTGGAACAGCACGAAAATGTGAATGTTTGGTGGTTTCCACGTGAATTCTGTCAATCACGTTTTGGTGAATTTAGGGAAAGTGGCACAAATTCATGTACCCTTATATCATTAATTCTGGCAAATAGGATAGCTCATGAAAAGATATTTCAGCAAAAAACTGCCGTGTTGCCAAAACGTGCTGTTGAAATATTTGGAGATTCTATGAATCAGGGTAACAATGTTTATTCACAAGTATTTGAGGATAAAGATGCGCCCGGTAAACGTAAACGGGCGCCAAATTTAAATATACCTGAAGCGATATCAGCTTTAGATGGCCGTAATGATATATCGTTTGATCTTCAAGAATGGTTCTATACACATCTAACAGCAAATCCATCCAAAGAGACTTATGAACAATCTGTATCAAATCGTATTGCACAAGTATTAAAATTGGCTGCCCAATTATTTCGTCAATCACGTGGTCCGGAGAATGCCAAAAATTTGTTCGCTGCTCTAATTGCTGATAGCCGCACTACAATTTTCGTATTTGATTTCCCCTTTAATACGGTGGCATTTTTCGATTCGCATCAACATGGCCGCCAGGCGGGTGCTGTTATCGCTCAATGTCTATTGGATCACGTAGAAAATTTATGCCATTGGTTTGTTCATATGCTAAACGAGGTATATAACAGTCGCCCCTCTGTCTTTGAAATATCATTTTTAACAACATCCGCTGATGCCCGCCATGTAGTCCCGCCCGAAAAGTTTCAATAATGAACATTAGGAACGCACAAACTTTACCCTAAAGTTCTTGTAAAAGGAATTATTTTGTTTTCATATATATACATACAATTTTATAGATTACAACTTTAGTTATCACAAATTCTAGAATATTAGGTATAAAATTGCTGTTCAAATGGAAAAGTATTCTTCACATTAATTGAAATATAATAATAATAATAATATAATAACGAGCCTAATATTATTTTAATGCGAATTTTATATAGGAAAGTGCTCATTAGAATGTAATAATGGGGGCACGAATTATTAAACTAAGAAAGCAACGTTCATACTTACTAAAATGCTTTCAAAAAATGTTATCGATGTTTAAAGTTATTGCCATCATTACAACATAATTATTACAATTATCGTAATTATAATATAAGAGTGTTTCCAAGATAGTCACTCTGAGTCGGCTCTTTCTATCTAATTAAAGTGGATAAATAGATAACTTTTCATATAAATAATTCGGTTAGTTTTGTTGTTTTTAAATCAAAAATCTTTATTTGTTAGATTACTGCTTATTGTTGGCCAATAAAACTTTTACGGATCTTTAAAAACTTTGAAGTTTTGTTAATTGTAATTTGTCATTATTCCGAATCAATAATTTACCGACCCCTGGTCTAGTCTATTGCTAGTCAATACGAATGACAAGAATTTTAGCATTTAGGTGAACATTAATTAATACTTTAAAGCTTATTTTGATTTTAACATTGAAAAGATTTTGAAGCTTGCCGGTGGCTCTTTTTTTCCATTCATTTATTAAATTTTACAATTGAATTGGATTTTTCATAATTGTGACTGAACTAAATCAATTAGCTGAAATGAATGCCTCAGCAGATAAACTTTTTACTTTCAACAAAATTTTTGAGGCCAAAAGTAAAAGTTGGAACTATCCGTTAAATATTAACAAGACTTTTCATCCATTTAAAGTAGGTTGATTATATTTTTTATTTTAGTTATTTTGTTCTTTTCTTTTTTTTGTATATTTTCTATTTTCAGTGCGCAAACGTACTATCTATTGGTGTCGCGCTGAACGGCCCCGGCCTAAGGGGCCATGACGCGTTGGCCCTCCTGTTTGCTGCTATTGCTACCGCTGGCAATGATACTCCCAAAAAGGGGCGTTCAGTCAGTGCGTGATAGCGAAAATCGCACTATTCTAAGTGTTGGCTATTTAACTGCCATAACTGGTGAATTGAAAGATAAACAAGGCTTAGCCATATCTGGTGCATTAACAATGGCTTTAGATGAGGTTGGTTCAAATGATAACAAATTATTATACATAAATTAGTTTAATTAATTGCTTTTATATGCGTTGATCTAGATTAATAACGATACAAATTTATTACCAAATGTTTTATTGGATTTACGTTGGAATGATACTAAAGGTGATACGGTATTGGCCACAAAAGCTATTACTGAAATGATATGTGACGGTATCGCTGTAATATTCGGGCCTGAAGGTCATTGTTATGTTGAAGCGATTGTTACGCAAAGTCGTAACATTCCAATGATTTCATATGTAAGTTATTGAATCAAGATATTGTAAATTAAACAAGTTTTTTATAATTAATCTTCTATATAAATATTTATATGGACGATTAATGAAAGTACATGATTGTAAAAGAAATCTAAATTAAAGTAAAAGTATTAAGTTAAACTTATCGATTAAGAAGGAAATACGTATCGATTTACATGACTTTTGGATTAATTAGTATATAAAAATAATTTCAGAATATTTCAAATCAAATGATTCCAGTGTAATATCTGGTATGGGAAAAAGCATTTGTTTTAATTAGATAATAAAATATAAGAGAGAAAAACACTTTAATTTGTTAATTTATTGTTATAATAAAATGTAAAGTGTGTGATTAACATTTTCAATATTTTTAAAATCGTTGAGATCTCAGAAATTTTTGTTCCATTGAAAATAACATTTAAAACTTACAGAGTTGTATGGAAGTTTTTTTTTCTTAGATTGATAGACAAATTAAGTGTTTGATAATAAAAACAGGCCGCTACAGGTTTGATTTTAATGCTTAATATTAATAGTTTATACAGAGAATTGAGATAGGCTCACTTTTTATTATACCAATCGAACCGGAATCACTTTCTAATTCGTTTTAGGTCTGTCTGCTTGTCTGTCCTATGCAAGGTATAGGTCGCAATTTTAGAAAATGTTTTGATGAAATTTAATACATGGGTGCACTTTGACTCAAAGAATGATGAACTTCCGATCATTTGTACAATTACGCTCCCCTTTCTTAAAAAACGTAGCTATATGGAAAATTTGTAATACATGTTAACGTAAATTGGCATTTAGTTCTATTTTAACATAGGAAACATGAGTACCAAACTTGGGTCCAGATTGATCTACTTTCATGACTATAAAACATCTTTTTCGAAAAAAAGTCACTATATGAATAAAAGGTTCAATTTTGAATATAATTTAGTAAAGATGGACAACGCCTTTTATTTTATCATAAAAAATATATATACTAAATTTGGTCCAGATCCGTGCACTTTTTGAATGTTCTTTCCTAGAACGAACTTTTTAAACAATTAAAAAATTACGGTCTTTTTGACTTTACTCACATCAGGCAAAGTAGTGTAGGGTATTTAAAAGTCGGTTGTGCTGGACTATAAAGCTCTTGTTTTTTTTCTGTAGAAATGTTCCGAGAACCGGGCTTCACCAATACAAACTTTTGCACGCACCGAACCTCCAGATACACAGGTTTGTATTAAATTGTTTGAATGTTGTGAAATAGTCTTCTTCCATATTAAATGCTATTTTAGGTAATTAAATCAGTAATATCTCTATTGCGCTACTATGGTTGGAAGAAGTTTTCTATATTGCACGACGAAGTATGGGCTACAGTAGCTGATCTTTTAAAAGCCGAAGCTATTAAATTTAATATGACTATCAATCATAAAGAATCATTTATTGATAATATGGCAAAATGCTGTGAACTAGTCTTACCATGTTGCCGTACTGGCTTTTGGTACCAGGTATATTGTTATCCACTATATACACTAAACAATCAATAACCAAGTATTATAAAATTTATTGAGGCGTTTGCATATGCATTTGCATATTCATTTGAATTTATATCTTTAAAAGGTTGTACAAAATACCATGAATCGGACTAGAATTTTTGTGTTCTTAGGTACAGCCAATGCATTAGTTGAATTTATGGCTTCTATGGATACGGCAAACCTTTTTTCAAAAGGAGAATATATGGTTATATTTGTAGATATGATGACTTATACGCCAAAGTGGGTATTTCACAATCAATATTAAACTGGAGTAATCCATAATATTCATTTTATTCTAGAGAAGCTGAAAAGTATTTAAGGAAACCAGACCAAGTTGAACATATGATCATGTGTGATGAATCTGAACGTTTCACACAAAGAGCACGTAGTCTATTGGTGGTGGCGTCCACACCTCCCATTGATACTTATGAAAACTTCACCGCCAAAGTTCGTGAATATAATTCTCGACAGCCATTTAACTTCGTCTTACCATCATTATTCCACAGCAATAATTTTATTAAGGTAAGAAAATTTAGTCTTAATTCAGCGTTCCGTTTGGTGTGGAGTATATTAAATTTATATGAATTAATGTAACAAGAATTACTTTGTATAATTTTGAAAAAGCTTGTAGATGCCCTTCTACGAAATGGGCATTTAAAGTTTTCCAAAGTTGGAATTTCTGGTTTTTTGTTCATTTTTTATTACTTGAATTAAATCAAACAAAGTTCCGGCTTCACTCAATAATCTCTTTTCCAAGAGAAAAGTTTTTCTTGTAAAAATTCTGTCTACATATAGAATCTCAACATTCTAATTATCCCTAGCTAAGTTATGTACTTTGAAGCTCATTGCTAATTAAATTTATCGGGCCAGACCTTACAGAAGACATTTATATCTTTAGAACTTTGTTATTAGTATTATCGTTATTATTATGATAGATATTCTTTAAAAGACTCGTATTGATATACTTAAAAAAAATCGATTTATTTATCTGTTTTATTTTATACAATTTCCCTGTTTAGTTTGTTTCAATTTATGCGGCATATTTATATGATTCGGTTAGATTATATGCATGGGCATTGGATAAATTATTGCGAGAAAAAAATCATAAACTGAGTGATGATGAAGTATACGAAGTTGCTAGTAATGGTGTAAAAATTATAGAAACTATTATTAATAATCGTACTTATAGAAGTGAGTACATACATACATACATACATACATACGCATGCAGAATGATTAATTTATATGTAAAATGTTATCAGGTGTTACTGGTGCCACTATTAATATCGATAGTAATGGAGATTCTGAAGGCAATTTCTCTGTGTTGGCATATAAGCCATTTAAATATTCATATCGTGATAATTTATCATGCACTTTTCATATGGTGCCTGTAGCACATTTTCAGCAAGGCCGTGATATTCCAGTGAGTGAGTCGTCATTTTTGATTTTTTTATTACTTGTTTATTTATTCATTTATCCCAGTATCCTTCAAACATATTTTATCAATTGCTTATACTGATAAGTGTTATTGTTATTGTTATTAATATTATAGGAGTACAAATTGATCAACGGTTCTATACGTGTTGATTGGCCATCGGGTGGTGATCGTCCTTTTGATGAACCTGTTTGTGGTTTTGCAAATGAATTATGTAAAAAAGATGATCGTCATGCGGCTGCCGTTGTAGCAGCAGGCATTATTGGCTTAATTTTATTTTGTATTTGTGTTATAATTATGAGCGTGTATAGGAAATGGAAAATTGAATTGGAAATTGAGGGTTTATTATGGAAAATTAATATTAATGAAATTAAAGGTTACTCTGGCAAGGATATTGTATCATCACCGAGTAAGGTGAGTAAAACACTAACAGTGTTTACAAGTGATTACAATAATTTCTTATATTTATGTTGATGGTTTTTCTTTTTAATATTTTTAGTTGAGTGTAATTAGCGCCCAATCATTTGGTTCCCGTTGCTCTAATCAGGTATTTACTTCAACGGCACGACTTCGTGGTGCCGTAGTTCGTATTAAAGAATTGAAATTCTCACGCAAAAAAGATATATCAAGGGAAATTAAAAAGGATATGCGTGTATTGCGAGAATTGCGTCATGATAATGTAAATAGTTTTATTGGGGCATGCGTTGAGCCCACTCGTATACTGCTAGTCACTGATTACTGCGACAAAGGCAGTTTATATGATATTATTGAGAATGAAGATATTAAATTAGATGATCTCTTTATTGCATCACTTGTACATGATCTTATCAAGGTACAATCCATATAAGTCTTTTCTGCCATTCAAAAAAAAAAAATACACTGAACATTTTTTTGTTTTATAATGTTAATTCAGGGCATGATTTATATACATAATTCTTCATTGATATTTCATGGGAATTTGAAATCATCAAATTGTGTGGTTACATCACGTTGGTTGCTACAATTAACCGATTTCGGTTTACATAGTTTACGTTGTTGTGCTGAAAGTGAATCAATCGGTGAACATCAGCATTATAGAAGTAAGTATTGAAAAATATCACAATTTTGCTTGCAATATTTGTACTATTTATTCTTCTATTCCGGCTTGTCATGCCACAACCTTCTTTTATGTATATTTAGATCAGTTTTGGAAAGCACCTGAATTATTAAGAAATGTCCATATACATGGTACACAAAAGGGTGATGTTTATGCTTTTGCCATAATAATGTATGAAATATTTAGTCGTAAGGGGCCATTCGGTCAAACGCCGTATGAACCTAAAGAGATTATCGAATGGGTTAAAAAGGAACCAATAAAAGGTGAATCACCATTTCGTCCAGATATTGGTTGCATTGTTGAGGGTGAATTATGTCCAGATTATGTATTAAATTGCATCATCGATTGTTGGAATGAAAATCCCGAATCCCGACCTGACTTTCCTACAATAAGAAATCGCTTGAAAAAAATGCGAGATGGTAAGACGAAGAATATTATGGACCAAATGATGGAGATGATGGAAAAATATGCTAATAATTTGGAGGATATTGTTAGTGAACGAACTAGGCTTTTATGCGAAGAGAAACGGAAAACGGAGGACTTATTACATCGCATGTTACCGCAATCAGTGGCGGAAAAACTAACAATGGGCTTAGGTGTTGAGCCAGTTTCTTATGATTTGGTACGTATATTTGCTTCCTCTCTTGCATTTTACATATCTTTATCATTTATTGAACGCGTTCGATTCTTTCTTTTACTTTAGGTGACTATTTATTTTAGTGATATTGTCGGCTTTACGGCCATGTCTGCAGAGAGTACGCCTCTTCAAGTAGTAAATTTTCTGAATGATCTTTACACTGTATTTGACCGCATTATACGCGGTTACGATGTATATAAAGTGGAAACAATCGGTGATGCTTATATGGTTGTATCTGGTTTGCCTATTAAAAATGGTGATCGACATGCTGGTGAAATTGCTTCAATGTCTTTAGAATTATTGCAAGCTGTAAAACAACATCGCATTGCCCATCGTCCCAATGAAATATTAAAATTACGCATTGGCATCCACACGGGACCTGTTGTGGCTGGTGTTGTTGGTTTAACCATGCCTCGTTATTGTTTGTTCGGTGATACGGTTAATACCGCCTCGCGGATGGAATCAAATGGTGAAGCATTAAAAATACACATATCTAGCAAGTGCAAGGAGGCTTTAGATAAGTTAAATGGTTATATAACGGAAAAACGTGGTTTGGTATATATGAAAGGTAAAGGTGAAGTTATCACATATTGGTTAGTGGGAGCAAATGAGCATGCTATACAAAAGAAACCTGTTGATATGACAAATATGCCTCCGCCATTGTTTTGTCGGCCACGAAGAAGTCCGAAATTCCATTCAGATTTTCATCCTTTAAATGGTGTAAGTGTTTACAATACAGCGAATGGATCTCGACGTGAATCTAGTGTATTAAGAGCTGATGCAGAATCGAATTATAGTCTACAAAGCTCCATATATCAGGTACAAAGAGAATCTCTTTTTATGGAGCCCAAACGATTTAATTTCGATGGCACAGAATCAATGCAAAATCGCCTTGAAGATTTACCAAATAATGATGAATGTAATGACACCCAATCAAATATAGCATATAGTTTGCAAAACACATTCGAGCATTCCGATATGAACTGTGATAAAAGTGATATAGAAACATATAGTGGTGCTGGTATTTATAGGGATATGAGTAATAGTCCAACACGTAAACCTTTAGCTATGGTACGACCACACCGGAGGCAAAACACAAGAACTGCACTGCAAAAATTATACAGCAGTGGTATAGTGTGTCGCAGAGCAACCAATGCATCTCAGAATTTGCGTGAAGCCCATTCTTTAGATGTTATATTACCTGTAACATATCCGAAACGCTTAGCTAGTTCACAATTAATGGAAATTACTGCTTCCTCAATCAGCGTAATAAGTAATAAATCTCAATTAAATGGTAATATAATAGAACGGCGAATTGCTGGAGTATCTACGGATTGGTCTACCACAGAAGCAGATGTAACAGAATTGAATGAATTGGAAGATGAGAAAGTTGCCCTTTTAACGTCCCAAGATAATAATGATGACACTCGACCTACACCTATAATTGTGCCTGCTCGCTTCTCTTTAGCACAAAGCGAACGTGAATGCCGTCGAAATGGTGAGCAGCAAAGCGCTACCAGAGAATGTAGTGGCTCGCAACCATTCTTCCTACCCTATAGGCATTTGAATAATAATAATTGTAATGGAGGCATCGGCGGTAGCGTTGGTGTAAATGATAATGTACATTCACTTTTATTGAGATGTCCATCATCGTATCGCAGTGGTAGTGTAGGTGTAAACAGGGGCAAACGATGGCATTCATTAGAAGCTTTAGAACAGAAATTAGAATCTAATAATAGTGCAACCTACACAAAGGACTTTGCTGTACAATCGATTATATCAAAAGATATAAATAAATTCCATTCACCTAAAGCGCCTAGTTCCGGTGAAGGTAATTCTTCTTTATCATTTATAGACAAATTAGTTAGCATATTTCATGGGAATGGTAAGAGAGCTAGTGAAGCGTCGCTAAGGAATGCAGCTGTACTGTCAGGTAATGCCATTGATGCCATACCTAGTTTTAATGAAATAAGTGCCACTACAACCACCACCACAACGACTAATATGGATCGTGAAAGTATCGTTTGATAAATTTGTGCGACGCTTCTCATATTTATTATTACTATTGTTATTATAAAGTAAACAAGAAATAACCAGGGAGAAGAAAAAAGAACACGATATATGTCTGCGGCACAATTTTGTATTAGATTTTTAAAAGTGGAAAGCATTTTTTTTCGTTATTATTATTATAATTTTTTTTTTGGAATTACGTCTAGTCACAGTCGACCGACCGACTAGTTAGTTGTACATTGTAACATTTTACTTCTACGTATAGAGATATAAACAAAAATTAAATATATACAAAAACTTATGCGATATAATATACATTAAACAAATGCACATTTTAATTGTTTATTTGGAATTGTTGGATATCTGTGCCTATATCTATATATATATACAAAAGTTTCTAAACAAATGCTTACTCCTAAGTGTATCTGGACATAGAAATATAACTACACAAATGTTTATACGTAAGGTTATCTAAATAAGCAAATGTATCCATAAACATGTATGCATGAAGAAATGTATATACACAAATGTATCAATAGGTAATGTATCTATTCAAATCTTTTGCCTAAGAAAAACATCACAAGCAACAAATTTATTATATATGTGTGATGTTACAACTTTGAATAAAGAGAATAGACATAAGTATTATGTAAGAATTATTTTAGACAATTGCATTCTCTTATATTTCACTATTACTCATTTACTTGTACGTTTACGTGTATCTGTCAGCCTGTACAAAAAATTTTTTAAAACTTTTTTCTTATATTGCTCCACTCGTGCAACTTTTTCTTGTTTCGTATTTCATACAGTTACACAGTTCAGTAATACATACATAGGCTACCTGCCTTAAATTGTAATCTCCTGTGGTTATTCAAAAAAGCGACAAAAGGAACAATTGAGAGAAAGAAACCTCTGAAAAATATTTTGTTTTACGAATACACAAATAACTGTACTTTTTTTTCTTTCTTTCCTGCGGTATCTCCCATTTGCTTTCTTTTTTCAATGGCTTTTTATGTTTCGGGTTTTCTTTTTTTTTTTTTTGGCAAATGTTACTAAGAATGTTGCTGAAAAAATTCTTTTAGATATTTTCGATGTTTTTTAGTTGTGTCAATTAGTTGTGTATTTTCTTTTTGATTTCTTTAAATGCCATTACCGTTAATTGTCGTTGTTTCATTATTGTTTTTTTTAGGCAAAGTGTGATGTAGTTTTATGACATTATTATTATCATAATTATGATGATGATTATTATCGAAACGTATGTTTAGTAAATTTTTCTTTAGATTTAAGCAGTTTAAAATTTTTCATATAATTCGATTTAGTAATTGTTTTTCTAGTTTTTAAAATGTACATAAAAAATTGACATATGTATATATGGATGTTGTGTGTGTAATTAGTTGATACAATCTTTTGAATGTATCAAACTAATTTTTCAAATTAATTAATTAATTATTTTCGTTGTTTATACATTTATGTATGTATGTATATGATAATAATGCGCAAAAAATATGATATAAATCTCCAACATGCAATTTTATTATTTGTTTTATATAGATTTTCTTAAACAATATTAAATTATTATATATATGTATATATATATATATATATGAAAAAATAAATGAAAACAATCAAATAAATGAATAAATGTATGTATATATAAAATTATATATTTACGTGTTATTTTCTTAATAATTATCACATCCGTAAAAGGTGAACAAAATTTTACTTGTTTACTTGTCAAGTATTAAAACAATCGTTTGCTTCTTAATATCGTCTATATCGTAAAATAAATTAAAATTCAGTTATGGGAGACAATGAAAAGTTACTAAATTTTATGGTATCCTATCAAGACAATCCGAAGCACTTGAGAATTTCTCAAGTGCTGTGAATTCTGTAGATTCACAGAATTCAAATAGAATTCTGTAAATTGTACTAAAAATGTCAATTTGTCATTATTTTATACCATAAAATTTTGGAAATATAAAAGATCCAAAAAGAAAAAAAAAACAAAATGGCATTTAAATTTTCCCATTTACCTCTAAGATGGAAATAATTCTTATATAAAGTCTTTTGTAATTAGGGTGCTTGTTGGGCGAGTGATTATCAATAACTTTGGTATTTTCAGTAGAGTTTGCCTAAAATTCTAATTAATTATGATTTAGTTCTCGTCAATAAGAATTGGAAACATTTTCCATCAAAATTGTACTTTTATTGTCAATGTTCCATTTTATTTAGCTAAATAAAGCTTATCAATAAAAATAAAAATAAAAATTAAAGGTAAGAAATAAACGAAAAAAATATAATCTATAAAATACTATTTACTTTTATACTCTAATAATGAAATTTACAAACACAACAATAGAAAACACAGAAACAATAATTAAAAGTTATTCAATTACTTATTTCCCCTTAATAATTCATTTGATGATAAGATTAATATAACAATTGAATTCATATGTCCAAAGATATATTATTGGGAGATTTAAAATTGTTCACAATCACTAAAAAAAATTTTAATTAACTAAGAAAAAAAACATAAAAAATGTTAGTTAATCTAAAAGAAAAAAAAAGCTTATGAAAATGGGTGCTATTTTATTGTACTATTTAAATTGGAGTATCTGGCTGTTGTTAATGGTGCTGTTGATGCAGTTGAAGTACGATTTGAATTTACATGTTCATTATTTGAACTTAAAGAAAAATGGCAGCAACAAATATTACGTGCTATATCAATTAAACTGGCATTATCAAAGTCATCATCTGTATCTTGCATAAATAAGCCAGATGTTATATCTTCTGTGGTTTGTGTGCCGACAAATTTTTGTAAATCTGATACAGGAAAACCTTCTCTATAATAACATTTAATAGTATCATATGCATCCATTATAACCGATATGAATAATGACAGTACCACATAAATATAAAGCGATATGAATAGATATAAATAGATTTCGCAAAACAGGCCTAACCAATTTGCTTTAGATGATAAAGTTGTAAATGTAGCGAACATATCATCGCCATTAATTAACGAAAATAGACATTCCGATGTTGTGGCTAATGAACGGAATTTCATATGATACGGTCCCAAAATGAGCCAACCGCAAAATGTGAAACCGGCATAAATCAATAAGGCTGCTACAAGAAACCGGAAAATCTTTGGGGTAGCTTTCTTCAGTGTTAATATCACAACGTTGTATGTTTTAAAAAATCCTAAATAACGTAATACACCAAACCATACCAATAAATTGCCAACACCAAGGAACACTGAGCATGTATCCCATTGATCTTCAACCAAAAATTTTCGCTCGATTTGTTCTTTCAGTGCTGAACCCAATATTAATAAAATGTCATTGAATAAAATCATAATGTACCTGAAAATATCATACCAATATAGGCAAACAAAAAAAAAATTAATTTTTTTGAAGCCACATTTATGATCAATTATTAGAATTTATAAAAAAGACAACAGAGTATGAAAATTTAAGATTTCATAATTTTAGAAATGACCAATTTATTTCAGTTTTTTAAAGCGGACATTGTGGGACTTTAGCTTGATTAATAAAGATAAATCAATTCTTTATGTTTTGTAATATCCAAGTAAAAATAAAATAAACTATGACTTTTTTAATTAAAAAGCAGAAGGATTCTAATTTTGAATTGTACTGTGCGTTTTTTAACCATTGTTGGCTAAAAGTCAACAATGGTTCGATAACTAGACATACAGACATGAATAGATTGTTTCAGAATTTACTGCTAATGAAGGAAAAGAATTCGAACTCATTCTTTTGGGTCCAGAATACGGTTTAACAAATTGTGGGTACAATAAATTCTCTTTCAGAATTTTGTAATCCTTAAATAAATGTTTACCAAAAATTTATAAATTCCATGCGTCCTTCGAAACTTAATTCTTTGTTAAAATGTGCACGAAAAAAGTTCACTGTCTGGCAACGCAATAGATATGCACGATATAATGCTCGGGCACATAAAGCGAAGGATAGCAAACATGTCAATAATACAAGCATATTTAGTATACTGAGTAGAACAGCATCAAATTCAACATCTGATATGAAATCTGTATCACCTTTACAATGTAGACGTAATGCATTCACGTCCAATGATAATAACATTTGTCCATCGTGATCCTCATTATCAAATATGATTGAAACATTAAATTTAAAACAATCTGGGGCTGTTAGAGCTCCACCATATGCCTTAAAATATACTGTTTTAACAGCAAATTGTACTGTGGCTTTGACCAATGACGCAAAATTAATATTTATGCCGCGCATATCTAAATATTTCTCAATACCCATAGATGTTACATTCGATGGCAATGTTTCACAAAAACGTACGATATCTGGGTCAAATATATACGACTCATTGAAACCAAATATGATGCCTTTACGATAATTATCCAAGCATAATTTCATGTGACCCATACTATTATTACGTGTCGGATAATCGTATGGCCCAATCGAACGATTCATTGTAGCATAACCATTAATGGCATAATCGATCGTCTTGAAAAAATCCGATTTCTCGTAAATGGCAAAAGGTCCAACAGATGGTGGATACGATTGTACTTCACGTGACGAATCCCATCCGCGTAAAAATAAATGTGAAAACGCAATACGATTATCCCATGTATAATTAATATGATTGTATCTGGTATGGGCAAATAAACACAATTGTACTGTAACTAGAATGATTTTAACAACCTAAATGACAAAAAAAACAAAAAAAGAGAATTAAATAAATAAAAATGCTGTCAATTAATATGAACAAAATTACTATGAAAAGTCTCATCTTACTTGTACAAAAAATTTATATGGAAATTTTCGTCGAGCTTGCCATTTTTCTATGGGGTTCATAAAGAAAAATTGTAACTTTCGTTTCATACGCTCCTCATTGTATGTGGAGGTTGATGGTAATGTTGATGTATCTTGTAGGAAAAGGGAAGATGTAGCAACACCTGCAGAGGTTACTGCATCAAAATCTCTCTCATTATTATCATTATTATCAGCATTATTTAGTAAGCTACACCGATTTTCACTTTCATTTTTATTTGCATTTTTATTATTTGTACTTCCGTCAATAACATTTTCAAATTCATTTGATTCTACCATTTTCTGCTTACAAAATTTAAGTGAATTTTTTACTGTTTGCTTTTTTTCACTTTCCAATTTATATTCAACTGGCTAATTGTATGAAATTAATAGAATTATTTGTTTATTATGCATTTTTTAATATTTTGCTCTCTACAAAACAATTTCCGTTCTTATATTGAACATTTGTTTTTGTGCATATGTGAATAAGTATGCACACATGGATGTGTATGTATGTGTTTGCATATGTCAGAGTTGTGAGGGGATTAGTATGAATACTATATAAATACTCAAGGTCACCTATTACAATACACGATTTTCATATCTTCACACTATTTGAGAGTGTTTTTATCAAATCGATATAAATGATATCCATTTTTGTAAAGTGAGTAAAATATCCCTTGCATAATAATAATAATAATAAAAAGATATGTGCGATTTTTTAATAGCATAAAAAAAATTGAAAGCAAAGTAAAACAATAAAATCAAATTAGAAATTACACTTTCCAACACTAAGCAGTGTAATAGTATCATTTACCTCATAATAAATAAAATGTAAACAGATTTTAGTAAAGAATATTGAATATGTAATAACACTTGTATTGCATATAATATATACAATGTGCATACACATACATATGTGCATATATAGTATATGAAATAAAATACATTGAATGTTTAGCTTAAGTTAATGTTTAACGCAGTTAACATTGACTGGAAGGTTGGCATCTTCTGTAATCGTGCTTCTGCGAGGTCGGGTTGTGAGGATGGTCTGAGGCTGGGGTCACTGTGTAGCGGATTTCTTCATGTTGACGGAACGTCCGCGCTAAGCTTGCCGTCAATATGGGTGCCATGGAGGAGTCCAAGGCATTCAGGTTGACTAAGGAGGGATGTACCGGGCCAGGGGTGAAAACCAGCAGCCAAGAGTTCCCGCGGTAAGCAGTAGCGGGATAGCGTACCGGAGTGGGGTGCCGTTACCAGCCCAGCTAATATGATTGAACCACAACCTTTTTTTACATAAATAATGTATTCGGCTCAATAATTAATAAAATTATCCTGATCTAATTATACTGACCCAAAAGAGTAAGACTTTTTTTCAAGTGCTGCGGTTCAAATCCCACCAGGGACAAAATTGTTTTCAATTCAACTTCTTTTTTAATCCTTAATCCTTAATCGGATGGGCAATTTTTTTTTTTGTTAAAGTTTGTAATTTTGAGATAATTGTATAAAATTGTTTCGATTTATGAAAAACGTAAAAAACATGACTACATGATCTTTACGAACACAAATAAGATGTTTTTGTAAATCTTTTTCAATTATTTATGCGAGATATTTCGACGGAGCATGTGAACATATTTGACGAATTTTTTTCTAAATTTTTATTATGAAAATTAATGCTAAAAAACAGTAAAAAAATTTTTTCGATTTTACATAAATAATTCTTGAATGAATGAATTTTATCAAATTAAGCCAAATTAGAAATTATGAATTAATGTAATAAAATAAAGTGCTTAAAAAAGTCAGTTTTAATTGATTCCAATACTTTTACTTTTCATTATAATTATTATTATTAGTTAAATAAAATTTTCATATCAATCAGATCAAAAGTGTAAGTGTTCAATTTGTTGAATTAATGACACCACTTTATTTTTCTAGTTTCGTTTAGCTGATTTATTTTGAATTTTTTGCATAACACCAATCGCCAAAAATACAAAAAAAAACTACAAAAAGCAAGAATCTAATACAACGGTAAAAAACATATCACGCGTCCTCGCAAAGCATATCCGCAAACATGCATTCGCTTATTTGGATGCTTGTGTTTATATGAATTGGCAATTTGAAGCTCTCTCAAATTAAAAAAAAATATTGAATAACGTTTGTTTTAATGTAAAAAATGTAAACGTGTACCATAATAATAAAAATCACAGTAAGAATAATAGTAACTATGAGAACGACAGTATTAGCAGCAGCGGTAGCCGCAGCAGCGTTAGAAATATTAATAATAAATAAACAAAGAAAAAATGTTCCGGAGCTTTCTGATAAATAATGTTTAAATGTTTATTATATTATTTATAGCATTTTTATTTATTTTTATTGATATTTTGTTGCTGTTGCTATAGTCATCGTAATTCATGTTAATGTTATTGTTGCTACTATTAAATATTTATTTGTTAATTTTCGTTTCTTTTTTTGTGCATAACTCGTGTAACAGGTTTGATTTGTTGAAAGCCCAATAACAATTCGACATCATAACAAATATTACTAGATGGACCACTCTCTATCGATTTACAATAACAACAGCAACTACCAGAATTAGTGGCTGCAGAACAGCATTTGCTACATGTACGACAGCAACTACTAGTTGCAGCTCCTTTTACAATAATCGTAATAACAGTTATGCATCTGGTAATTGTAGCATGACAAACAATGTTAGCAACATTGTTGACAGTGCTGAGATTGTGCATATCATAAATAATGCAAATAATGTGAAACAAAACGGTTAATTCATATAAAAGGGAAAAAATCAATGAAATCAATGAAACAATGAATCAAAAAGAAAAAGAAAAAAACGGTAGAATATAATTTATAAAATGTTGCTAACAGAAAAGTAGAAACCAAATTTAAAGTATTATTGCAATAACAAACCAACCAATCAACCAGCCAACCACTCAGTTAGCACGCGATACTTTAAAATGTAAAACCAATGTACAGAACAAGAGGACAAAAAATTGTTGAAGAGGAGGAGGCAGTGCTAAAAGAATGTAATGTGTAATGGTCATGTTTTGTATTATTTGCTAGTTATTACATTTTACATATTTACATTTCTATATATAAATGACTGTTAAAACAAAATGCTTCATTGAAGTCCAATGTGTTGTTTAATTCAATAAATAGTTGCGCTTTAAACATTCGACGATAACGAACAGAATCGTTCTACGCGGATCGTACAATTTTATATAAAATATATTGCGTTGTTACTTTAACTATTATTACATTATTTGATATTGTGTGCTGTTATTGATGTTATTGTTATTGTTATAGTTATTGTTTTAGTTATTGTTTTCGTATGCATTGCTATTATTTTTATTGTTAGTTGGGTCAATAAAGTGCTGCAATGCCGTTTTCTTTATTATTATTATTATTTTATTAATAATAACCAAAATTTCAAATTCTACTGGCTACTGGTTCTATTACTGCTATGGCTGCTGCAGTTGTTGTTGATGCTCTCAACGTTAATGCTAGCGCTGCCGCTATTGCTGTTAATCTTAATACTGATATTTTGTTACCAGCATCTATTATTGAGTGTTGTTGTTATTATATTTGTTGTTATTACTTTTACTATTGTTAATGTTAATATTGTTATTGTTGTTATTATTTTTATTATTGTTATGGCTTTCATATTTATGTTACATGATGATCTGATAAATTAGATTACAACATACGATTTAGATTTGAATTGAAGCAGCAATATTAGAAAAATGTTATTACGTCCTCATTTCCTTTACATTATAAATATTAGCAAATTTGCAAACTTGTGTGTGTGAGCTTGTGTGTGTTTGCTTTACAATAATAATAGTTTTCTTTTGCACAAAATAACAAAAACAACATAAAGTGTATGAAATATGAAAAAGCAGAATCACAAACCAAAAGAAAAAAAAACAACAATAAAAAAGAAAAAAAAGGGAAGAATAAAGAAAGCAAAATGATATGAAAGAAAACAAAGAAGAGAAAGTTTTTTATAAATATTTTTTTGTGCATGGAAATATATTTATGCTTAACTGTGTAACTAAATTTTTTCTATATGTATGTGCGCTTGTATGTGTGTGTGTGTGTATATTTATATATAGCAAAATTATTTGTTATGATTCTTATAAGAAATTTGAAATTTCTTGATAATCGCTAAAACGAAAAAAGTGAGATTAAAAAAAAACACCCAAGAATTGGTCTGCTTTAATTTGATCTAATTTGTTTTAAGCTAATGTATTCAAATATAACGTAATCATGCAATGCAATAATGTAACTTAACATAGCATAGCATAGCATAACATAACATAATATAATATAACATCAAATATGCCAGAATGATTGATCGTGTAAAATGAATGATGTCGCCCAACAAATTATTTAAAAAAAAAGAAACAAAAAAGAAAAATGAAATAAAAAACAGAAACAAAAATAATATAATAAAAAAAAAAAAATAAAAATGAAAGAGTCATTAACATAAACAAAAAACAAATGTAAGTAACAATTAAAAAAAAATACAAAAAGCTAAACAGAAAAAGAAAAGAAAAAAACAAAACAGAGCAGCACAAACAAAAAAAATGTAAAAGAAGAGAAAAAATTCCAAAAAAATATCGAAGCAACATGAAATTTAACGTTTTCAGTTAAGTGCCGTTAAAAGTTAAGTTAAAAGTGCCGTTTTATTTCACTTTTTTTTTATTTTCTTCCTCTTTTTTATTTTACTGTTTTTTGTTTTGTTTTTTGCAAACCAATATTCGCACACAAACCAAGGGAAGCAGAGAGAAAGAAAGCGAAAAGATGCAAATAACTCTAACTATAAGTTTTATACATTAAAAATAAAAAAAGAGGAAAAACATATAACTGCACACATACATACATACATACACATTGTACACAGTTAGGCTACAAATGTTTGTGGGTTTAGTTTGATGTTGATAGCAAAACTGATTTATGGATTCTAGTCCAAAATAATGATGAATCGTATTGAATCGAATTGAATCGAATTGTGTGGAATGGAAATGAATTGAATTGAATTGAATTGATTTGCATTGAACTGAAATGGAATGAATTGAAAGCAGTAGAATGCAATTGGAATGCGGTTTTTCTTTTTTTTTTTTTTTTAAACAGGAAGATATAAAGAAATAAAGAAAAATGGAAAACAAATAAAAAAATTATATTTGGTTAGTGCCAAATCTTAATTAAGCATCATTTATGTAGCACGATATTACGATTCAGAAAATGTTGGAATTTTTTATAAATAAAGAGAAAACGTAAATATAAAACAGTGAGAATTTATGGTATCATATAATTTCACGTAGACGTGGACAATTGGCCCTTGGACTGTTGTTGAAGACTAATGACCTTACTACTTATACAAAATTTCAACTGTCCATCTTTTTTTGTTTGCAAATATTTAGCAAAAAACTACCAAATTTTGCTTAAAAATCTGAGGTGTTCTTAGTTTACGTTGCATTATGGGCACGTCCTTTTACCAATTTTATTAATTTTTAATACTAACCTGCTTGCAAGAACTTCCAATAATCTTATCAAATTTGAGTTCGTAATCTCTTTTTTTGAGACCGAAATAATTTGAACAACACACGGACAGATGGATAAAAAGAGAGAGGGACAGACAGGCAGACGTACAGACATGTCTAAATTGAAGTAGAATTTGATGTTGATCAAGAATATTTATACTATGTAGGATCTCCGACGTTACCTTTTAGATGTTCCAAACGTAATGGGAAAATGATTATACCTCCATTCTCTAGGTACTGGGTATAAAAATATATAATTCAAATTCCCCAATATTAAATTGTCCATCCATTATAAAACATGTATAAATATCTAAATATATATATATATGTGTGTATGGTTCAAAAAGTTTCGGCACAATTTGTTCTGAATTTTTTTTTTTTATATAATTTTATACCTTAAATATACTTAATTTAATTTTCTATACAATTTTGTATAAATAAATATGGCAGAAAAAAAGCTATGTTATATACATTGAGATAGTCAAAAAGTCCCGTTACTTTTAATATAATTGCATTTCATTGCTTTTCATTCTATGCTTAATTAAGCTCTTGGCGAATTCTTTACTGATACCAAAACATGATAAAATAAATTTTATAATTTCCAAAGTGTTAATATTACTTGTTTGTTTGCATGGTTGTTTGTTTGCTTGTTGTTGTTGTTGGAAGGTTGCTGGAATGTTGTTAGAAATAACATTAAGAAAGGGGAAATAGTTGACGAAGGCGATAGGAGATGGAGACAAAGTGAGATAAAAAGTGTAGACGGTTTAACATCCATAACAATTGATGACGTTACGTAGCATAACGTAACATTTTAAGTATAATGTAACGTAACATAGCATAATGTAGTGAAACGTAATATAATGAAATGGAATGTACTGCCATCAAATGTAACATCACACATGTAATTCAATGGAATTGTCTGTCCTAAAGTCCGTAAGAAAAATATAAGTGATGGTTCATTTATCTGAACGGAGATAAATTAAAAATGAAAATTCCATCTTTTTTTTTCCAGCTACCGTTCAATTTCTGCTTAATATACAAATGCACTGTTAAATGTACTTATATACCATTGACCTAATATTAAGTATCTACACACAAACACACATACACACACACATACATACATACATACAAAGCGTGTATAATGCGTTGTATAAGAAGAATCTTTTTCTTGATTAATTGATTTTCAAAATTTCTTTCTCTTTCGCTCTCTCCCTCTATCTACTTCATACTCTTTCACTTTTTTTTTCTCTTTCTTATTATCGTATTTTCTCTTTTAGTTTGATCCATTGTAATTATGCCAGTGAAACAGAAATTCATTTCACATTTCACATTTAATTTTTATAAGAAATTCTTTTAATTTTTTTTTTTTTTTTTTGAATTTATAATGAATTCGAATAATCATTATAAAAATGTTGATGATTCATAATAATAATAACAATAACAATAGCAATGACAACAACTTTACTAAAACAGTTACTTTTGTTGGGTTTTATTTTCGTTTCATTGGAAAAATCAAAACAAAAATAATAAAAAAAAAAAATTGATGAAGAGAAAAGTAGAAACATAATCGTTCAATCTGCTTGAAAACATATCAAGCAAATAAATCTATACATTATATATATATATATAAAATTAAAGAATTATATTATCGTTAAGTTATAGTTATCGTTATCGTTATCGTTAAGTTCAGACATGAAGATGAAACATGAAATATTTCCTTTGCGGCTCTTTGCTTTGCTTATCACTTTAATAAATATCGATCGATTTTTGTATCCAATTTCTTTTATAAGCTTGCTTAAAACTTACTTAAAAACATTTTTTAAAATTAAGATGGATGACGAAATATTTGCAACATGACTTAATCAATGTTTTGTAGAATTATTTATTTTAGTTTATTAGTTATGGTAATTTGATATTTGATCATTGATTCGACGAAAATTTCTTGATCTAGACCATTCTTCTATATGTCTTCTATAGAAAATTGTTTCAAAATATTTCGACTACTAAATATGAAATTCAATACGATACCTTCCAATCAATTTTGAATATTAGAATATTAACTTGAACTGAATATCATAGAAAAATATACAATTCTGGTAAAGCTTTTAAAAGGAGGACTTCAAGTAACATTATTAATTTATTAAGTCGGAATTTTCGCCGTAAAATATTGAGAATTGTGAATAAACATTATAAAAAGGTTTTCTCGGGAAAGAACTGATATGAAGAGTTATCGTAAAACTGGTTCGTTTCAATGCGTCAATGCATAAAAAAATTGAATAAATTATTTGGAAGACATTCCGTTCAAGACGTCTATATTTCAAATGATTTCACATTTCACATTCTATGAATAATATAAAAATTTTATGGAACTTTTTTTATATTTTTTTGTCTGTCTCTCTCTCTATCTCCCTCTCTCACTCTTTCACTCTTTCACTCTTTCTCTCTCTCTCTGTGTCTCTCTTTATAGCATTAATAACATTTCGAAAAGTGCAGCTGAGATATTATCAATAAATTTTTTTTTATATTTGAATTTTGTGTTAACAGTTTCATCATAAAAAATGGCAAATCCAATATCTTCTGCATCTATACATAATGCTGAAACTCCATTAAATATTGGACGAACTAGAATAGCATTGGCCAACGAACACGATCCGGCTTTATACTCAACAACAAATAATAATGTGACATTAATAACAAAAGTTCCTAATAATCGCAATACTTTACGATCACAAAATACTTTAAATGTTGCTGATGCTAGTAAAATAATGTTAACAAATGTGACAACAGCAACAACATTAACGGCAACCTCTGTGCCTGTCACAAGAGTAATACCCACATATATCAATCATAATGATAATAATCATCATAATAACAAAAGTAATTACAATGGATATATTGCTAAGCAAGATAATGGGAATGGAAATGGAAATTGGAATGTGAATGAGAATGGGAATGAGAATGGGAATGGGAATGGGAATGGGAATGGAAATAATACTAATAATGGCATTGGCCATGCGACAAATGCGATCAATGCGAACCTAAAAAATTCGATTTGTTCAGGTGGAATTGGTTCCCGTAATGGCGAAGCATTAGTTGGCCATCGTTGCCATAATACAGTTTTGGCTGTAAAACATTTAGGCGCCCCATTAAATTCTTTATGTATAACGGATGCGAATCATGAAATTATTAAACCGAAACCACGAAGGTATGTTTATAAGTTTTCCATATTATATTTTAACTTGTTCAAAATTTTATGTACACATAATGTAATCGCCAAGTGAATCTAATGCCTTTTGGATAATGGTTAAAATGGAGTTTATTTATTGTTACCTTTATGATTTAGATGGCCTTTAGATTAGAACGAACATTTAGAGCAAACATCGCCACTACTTTCTTTAAATATTTAAAAATCAATTGTTAACATTTGGAATTGAGCTTTTGAGTGAGATTAGTCAAATTCTCTGTTAGCATTTTGCAGTGAGGAATTTAAACCAAACTTGGTACTTAACGTAAACTTGCACTTAATACTCATCATCATTCAAGCACATTTGATTTGTTCATATCAGTTAAGGGCAATAGATGCAATATTTATAAAGTTGAATACGATAGAAATCTTAAATTAAGGTACTTAAACATTTTTGACCGTTGAATTCATATTAAACTTGATGAATATTGTTGAAAACTTTGCACGCCTAAAAACACTACTTAATGCGAAAAGTTAATTAGTTTCACGGAATAAAGTGAAGTAAGTGTGTTTGGATTAAGATAGTTGATCCTTTGCAAGTCTCATATTGGAAGTTTCACATGAAAATTTTTACTTGTGGAAATTACTTCGTCTGATTGAAGATAGCAATTGCTGGATGAATTGAGGGAACTACTTGATGTATAATTTAGACAAATATAAAACATATTGAAATTTGATTTTAAATTTTGTAACGATCTATTTATCTATCTATCGATCGATACATGTACGGCGAATTTTCCTTTCAAATTTCTTAGAGCGATTGATTTAAAATTAAAATCGCCATTATTTAAACAGATTAAAGATCAGGAAAAAGGTTATTTGAGTTGGTTTTTCAGCTTAATTCGAAATATTTGCGAAAGCAAAAGAACGGATAAATTTAAATCAGTATTCTTTGATAAAAAGTTGCATTTGAACTGAATTAAGAATGAGAATAAAATTAACGGAAATGGAAAATTGATTTGGTGTAAGCGTGGTAAATTTCTGTCTGGTCTGTTGTATAACAACTAAAGGCCAGCTATAGCAATAATGATCTAAATGTATAGAGCAGTTAATGAACTTTTCTCATGAAAATCAATTTCAATAAAACAATGATAATAATAATAATTCAATATATTTACAATTTTCATTCAGATTTTCAACAATTTTCATTTTCATGTTCATTTTTATTTGTTGCCTTATTTTGCTTTACTTTTCATGCATATGAAATTTAAGTCAAGATGCTTTTTAGCTTTTTTCTCATTATTTTGCTTTTTCCTTTCTTTTTTCAAAATTTATTAATTTTTATTATTTGTTATTTGTTGTTGCTTTGAACGTGCATTATGTTAATAATACGTACTTTTCCTTCATGAGTCATGCATTTAAATGAGTTAATTTAATCCATTTCCTTGTCCTTTACAAAAAATTTCCATTTACCTTGTTTTCTTAAAATTTTGCCAGACACATTATCTGCATGAAATATTTTCAATTTTCTTTATTAATTATTTCATGAAATTGCAATCAATATTGCAATCAATATTGCAATCAATATAATGTGAACTAAAATAAGTTAAATATGCGGTTAATTATTTATTAAAGAATAATCGTTAGATTAAATTCATCAAAGATCATGAAATATTTTTTTCGATAGTGCGTTTTTTTATAATGTACTATCGAATTAGTTATTTTTTAAACAGTGAGAGTAATTTTTTTTGTGCCGGCCTATATAAAATTCCATGTAATTGAATTGATTTATGAGAAAAATTCCTCTCATGAGATCTTTGAATAAATTGAAAGAAATTTATCTCATCTCTTCCATTCAGATCAGAATTCAGTTGTAACTCTACTTATTTATTGTGAATCTTCTTCTAAGTGCGTTGTACAAGATATCAATGGAGATTTTCTTTTAGAGTATAAAAATTTACGAATGTGGCCAATTTGTATGCAATGTCACTTTCAAATTGTTTAATTTATATATCGATTGGAATTTATCACATTTGGCGAAGTCTTTTTTTCCTTTTCTCACTTTAAATTTTACAAATATTTTGATAAATTATTAAATTAGACAGAATTAAGAAAACTGCAACATCTGAAATGAAATTTGATTCATTTAATGTCGTCTCGAGCAGGAAAACTATTACTCTTGTAAATCTATTTTGCTATTTGAAATTTCTAACAATTTTGAGTAACTTTTTATGTAAACATTTTATATAATTTCAAAAAACAATAAGGCAACAAAATAGATGAATGAGATTTTCTGTTCACAAAAAAAAAAAAAAAAAAAAAAAAAAAGAAAAGAAAAAGCAGACTTATGAATTTACATGTAAAAGATGAAAGCAAAAGTTCATGGCACATGGTACAATGGAGTGCTTAATGGAATGCTTAAATATAATGCATTGTAATGAAATATAAATGAGTGAGAAATTTTTCAACTAACTAAACAATAAAATGGAATATTTTTCCATTTTCAATTCATTTATTCGATTTTTTTTTTGCTTTTTGGTTTTTTTTGTTTTTTGTTTTATTTGTAATATTTTTTTATATCTAAATAATGACATTTTCTCGTCATTTCTTGAAATAAATAACGAAATTTACTAGAAACGACAATTAATTGTTTCACATATAGTTTCACTTTTGCTGAAATTTCTCAAGCTCCTGCTACTAATATTTTTATTGTTGTTTTAATGGCCATAGAAAATCTGTAGATACGAAAAATGCGAAAAAAAACAAGGGCGAGCCTAAAAGCTCATATTTTTCTGGTTTTTTCTTTTTCGATAAAAATCTTTGCAACAACTTGAAAAGTTTAATCATAATGAATTCGTTTAGATGAAAAGCTCCTTTTGTGCTTTTTATTGTATGAATTTTTTTTAAACATTTACTTTATAAATTATGTGAAATTTCCATTAATTTAAAAAGACCTTTTCCGATTGCATTTACTGTTTTTTAAAATCACTAAAATGTCTAACAGAAATTTTTGGAATGTTAAATTTTACTTATGAATGATTTAATTGAGCGATTTATTTTTATTATGGAATAAACAACATTGATTTTTTGCATTAGAAAGAATTTACATTGCGACAAAGGTAAGAGCAATTTTTCAATCACTTAAAGGGATATCGGTTTGGACTCTAGTCAAGTTAAATCAAGTCAAGTCAAGTTAAGTCAAGTCAAATTAAGTTAAGTTAAGTCTAGTCTAGTCTGGTCTACTTTAGTCTAGTCTACTCTAATCTAATTTAGTCTAGTCCAATCTAGTCTAGTCTTGTCTAATCTAATCTGGTCTGGTCTAATCTAGTCTAGGCTAATCTAATCTAATATAGTCTAGTCTAGTCTTAGCAAGATTAGGCTAGTCTAGTCTAATCAAGACTAGGCTTGTCTAGTCTAGTTTAGTCCAGTCTAGTCTAATCTAATCTCATCTACTCTACTCTAGTCTGATCTAATCTAGTATAGTCTAGTCTAGTCTTGCTAATCTAGTCTGGTCTAGTCTAATCTAGTCTAGTCTAATCTACTCAAGTCTAGTCTAGTCTAGTTTTGTCTAATCTAATCTGGTCTAGTCTAGTTTAGTTTTGTCTAATCTAATCTAGTCTAGTCTAGTCTAGTTTGTCTAATCTAATCTGGTCTAGTCTAGTCTAAGTTAATCTAATCTACTTTAGCCTAGTCTAGTCAACTCAACTAGTCTAGTTAACTCAGTTAATTATTTTATAATACAATAATGGCCATCGCATGAAATTTGTTGTTTGGAAAAAACTTAAACGAAAAAGGAAAAAAGAAGGCAACAAACTTTTTGTTTTTTGTTGCCATACACACATGCACATGACACTTTATACTGTTATATCTGTAGTATGAGGCACATAGATATAAGTGCAATAATTGAAACTGAAATTGAAAGAGAATCAAATAGAGAAGCAAAAAGTTACATTACATATAGACAGGCATACGGACATACAGACATTTATAACATAACTTACCGTAAAAACAAATTGTAATGTTACTACAACAATATTGTTTATTACGTTAATGTACGTTAATACAGAATGCAAACATATTGTGTGATATATGTGTGTGTGTGTGTGTGTGTATCTGTGTGTGTGTGTGTGTGTGTACATGGCAAAGCGGCCGTCATTAAAAACGCCAAGTTCATAATATAATGTTAAAAAAAAAAAATCAGAGGGAAAACAAAGAAAAAGAAAAATAGAAAAAATTGCAAAAAGGAAAAGAAAAACACTAAAAAGGAAAACGTAAAGTTATAGTTTGTTACAACGGATGCACAACTTTTTGTATAACATCAAAATTGTAATTTTAGTTTCATTTCTTGACTACTCAAGACTGGTTGATATAATTAATAACCAACATAAACATATATCGCTATAAAATTAACCACAACTAAACTAAATTAAAACTAAATAATTTAATAACGAAAACGAAACTGAAATAATTTTCAGAGTCGAGTAGAACTTTTACAAAGGAAAAATAAAAGAAAAAAAACAAAGAAATAAATATATATAAAAAAAAAAAATTAATTGCAAAAATGGAAAATATGGAAAAACATAGAATAGAAAACGCAAACGAAAATGAAAACGAAAACTTAAAACCTTGAATTATGTTAACGATGTGAAAAATTGAATTTATGCCCTTTTTATTCTTACATTATAAAAATACTTTTTCTTTTTTTTTTTTTTTTTTGCCAAATTTCCAGTCAGCATAGAAAAGAGCAATATCAGAAAAATTTATTTGACACAATTTATTCAATTTCGTTCATATTGAATGCGTTTTATAAATATGTACATGTATTGCAATAAAAATTGCAATTGTAATATGTGTCGTGAATTGCGCAGTTTTAAACCGATTAAATCGTCAAAGCGTAGTGTTTTACGGCCATTTCTTGCTAATAGTTCGCTATTAAATCATTTTAATGAGAATTTCATTTTAAAACGTCCGACCTTTAATTCAATACAAACATTTCAACCGCAATCATTGCGTTGCAATGAAATGTGTCAACAGCATCAATGCGATGAAGGTCAAATGTATGATTTTTGTAAGCGTGATATTAAAACGCCATCACCAACTACTATTACGGAGATTCCATCTATCCCAAATACCGGACAATTGGTTAAAGAATTTCCACATAAAGAAAATTCGCATCAAATTAAAGCGGATCATAAAGTTGTTATATATTTTGGTGATTCTTTGAAACGTCCAGAATCATTTCTAAGTAAATCTTCTGAAATAGAACAAATTGAGGAGAATACCATTGATGAAAATAAAAGTCAAAGTATAACTATTAGAACGACAAGTACAGAAGAAGCTTTAGATTCTTTACCATATTTCATAGAAAGTTTAGATGATGGCGTTATTAATATTAAAATTCATGGAAATTATCAAACGGCATCAGCTTTAGTGCGAAATATATCTGAATCTCATATTAATATTAATAAAGAGACGTTCAATTCAAGCATTCATCCAGATGAAAATGTAAATAATGGACAGCAAAGTATTGAGAATGATGGTAGAATGGAAACATTCGATAGAACTGATTGGTCTTTTGTACAAAAATGGCGAGAACGGTAACTAAATTTCAAATGGAAAACATAATGAAAAAAGTTTATGGCAAAATTTCACTAAGAATATTCAATTTGAATAAAAATATCAATTTAAGTAGGGCATAATTTGCGGACTTTACATAAAATAAATAAAATTTAAAAAACTGAAATTTGTATTTAGATTTATTAAGCATTTTAAATCTTAAGTATTGTGTTTTATCAGCTGTAAATGGCTGATCTAAGCAAAAAGCATAAATTTATTTTGGGGAATTCTTTTCGAAGATTAATACATTTATATGAAAATTTCTTTAAATTTTAGATACATTTCGTAAAACCATTTGTGATTACTTTTCAACTATAAATCTTAATTTCGACAATAACTTAGTTATTTAAGCTGAATTTCTCCAACTGAAAAAAATTTTTTCGGCATTTTTAAATAACCAGTAATCTCGTGGAGCCAGTTATTGCGAGCGCGCTATTTTTCTTTTCCAAAAAATGAAAGCATAAAGATAGCTCTATGTTGATCTGTAATTCTCCAATACCTTTGTTAAAACAAAGCAAATAGATTCCAATTGCTTACAATTTTAACTCAACTTTAATTTTCAGTTTTTTTGCGCTTCTACGATGACTTTTCAATTATTTAACTTATAGCAATGAAAATTTGTCCATATATTTTAAAATACTACAATATTTTTCCAATAAGAAATTGTAAATGTTTTTTTTTACATCTTTATATATTATTTTTCAAAAAATTGCAAACTTGAAGGATTTGAGATGAATGTAACATGAAAACTTCTTATATAATTGTTACAAAATTTTAATATGTATTTTTTGAAGAAATAATATTCATTTATTAATATGTAGGTATTAAAAGAAATACCTTTTAAATAACGATATTACACTTAGAAGATCACATAAGAGCTTTAAAAATAATTTTTTATAAAACTTTTTTTAATTTTTTTTTTTTTATTTTTCTTTTTTGCAGACCCATTGAGAATGGTCGCTACAATGCGGTTATTTGTGAAGCTCAAAATGTAGAATCAGTACCTTCTAATACATATAATAAATCAATAGATGAAATACCCGCCAGTTCAAATCACAATGAACTGGATACAAGCCGTAGTATGCCGACAGCCACAGCATCTATGCGAATACATAATCCAGTTAATTGCGATAATCAAGTAAAACCAGTTCCACCATATAGAGGATTATTGATGACTAAGCATTCTGAACAAATTGCTCCTATGAAACCACAACCACCTAATTTAAATGCTACTTTTGATTGTACAACGCAACATCCTATATTTGATCATCCCAAGAATATTGGCATTCCTACTGATGTTAATTATATTCAAAATGTTATTGCTTCAACGAAAACTAATCAGGTGACGCGTACGCATCATCATGAATTTCGAACATTAGAACGAGTTCAAGAATGTAACAGTTCCTCTGATGAGAATCGTTCATCAGGACATGCGAGTATGTCAGATACAGGCGGGCATGGCAGTTCATCTCCTAGTGGTGGGATCACTTTGGATCCTCTACCAGAAGATCGTCTAGCAGCTGGTGTAACAAATAGAAGTACTCGAACTCGTGCTCTTGTAAATCATACGAGAGCACGACATCGTGCTATTCCTGCTAAAACTCCATGGAGTGGAAATGGTTTAGAAGACATTAAAATGGCTATTCAACAATTAACATTGCGTTCTCAAACAAGCACTAGCACGTACAGTAGTAGTGCTGGCTCAGAAAGTTCAGAACCTGCTCGACGTTTGGGCCGTTATGCTTCAATGGAAACAGTCAATACTAATGTGACAAGTGCAGATGAATTCATGTGGGTAGATTCTCACAATCGTTTGATGGAGTTGCAGCAACCACCTTGGACTCATCAATCAATTCTTAGCGTTATACGAAATGGCAGATGTAAGGAGCAGGCAGAACGCATTTCGTTAGATGCAGTTTCACGGTTAAGTTTCTTGCTGCAACGGGCATTAGTAAGAATTGCTAGAGAAGTTCAACGGCTCTCTTCAAACTATGGTGTTTGTTCAAAACAAGAAGTGGCAAGTGGTTTTAAAATAATTCTTTCCTCTGCATTAGTTGATTCCTGCCTTAAAGCATGTTTTAGAGCAGCAGCCATATTTTCGGTACCAGGTGATACAGGCCTAAAACAAAGTAAATCATCGAGAGCTGGTTTACAATTAGCAATTGGTAAAATTCATCGATGGATGATAGATGCTCGACTTGCTAAATTCGTACATGAATATGCTGCGATTTATTTAACAGCTGGCATCGAAAATCTCCTTGAAGATATTGTTCTTCAATGTTTACCTAGAGATAGTAATAGTCAATTAACGGCTGCTGTGCTAGAAAATGCCATTTCCATTTCCGGGGATCTCTGGAGTCTTTTACAACCTCATGCTCATTTAAATGCTGGTCGAATAGCGTCTGGAGCCCTCTCAATATCAAATCGCGTAGGCCAAACAACATTAAATGGTAGTGAAGGCTCTCAAAATACATTTTCTATTGGAAATCGAAAAAATAACATTAAATTAGAGCCTTGCCTATTGACAACATGTGTTGGTAGTATAAGCGAACTAAGAGATTTAATATTTAGGACGCTTCAAAAGTTTCAGAATGTTTCCATCTCAAGCGCTGGCCTTTCCGCACTCTTTTACTTTATGAGATGCTCTCAGTTAGAGCAACGTGAATCAGAAGTGCAACAAGGTACCATTAGCGGAAATATTGGTAATAATCAAAATGTACAGGAGTTAAGTTACGAACGTGCCTATGTAATTCTACCACCTTTATTGGAATGGCTGAAAGTAGGTGCTTCAAATGCTGATTATCGTAATGCCAATGTTATTGATAGAGATGATATTATGCAAGCGGCACGTTTATTGTTGCCTGGTGTAGATTACCCTGTAAGACCAATTGGTCATGAGGAAGAATTTCCATCTATGAAAATACATTACTTTTCTGTAAGTAATGATGATAAATACGATATGGGCAATCAAGCAACCATTGCTTTGGCTTTTAAATTAATGCTAACGGGTAGAGCAGAATTATTAGTTCAAGCTTCAAATTTACTGCCACCTACGACTAGGTATGACACATTAAATCATGCAGGCATGACAGCTCTTATGATTGCCACGATACGTAATGATGAAGCAGTAATACAAGCATTATTAAATGCGGGATGTGATGTTAATATTGAGGTACCAGCTATCGGTAATTCAAATTGCCCTGCCATACATCCAGAAACCCAACATTGGACTGCTGTAACATTTGCTGCAGCAAAAGGTAATTACGTAGCGCTACATATACTTTTAGAACGTGGTGGTAACGTTGAGGGAGGTTTATGTCAGAGCGAGGAGAAACAAACCTTGACACCTTTACAAGTGGCTTGTGGTTCTGGCAACATTGAAATTGTAACATTGCTTTTGGCTCACGGTGCCAATGCATTCCTTTCTACTCTACAAAAAGATGCCATAAGTTTTGCTGGTTCCACTCAACGTGGCTGTTGTTGTGCCATATCGGTAGCGTCAATACACGGTCAAAGAAACATTTTACGAAAGCTATTATCGTCACCAATTAATTCTGCTTCAAAGGATGTCTTATCATTGGAAGAAATGTTAGCTGAGGGAGATTCTACTAACATGCCTAATCGTCCAGAAAATAATCCTGAAAATTTAACATCTGGAGATATGGCTTTAACTTTAAATAAAAGTCAAATTAAAAGTCTTCAGGAAGCCATGTATCATAGTACTGAAAATAATCATTTAGATATTACACTTGAATTGAGAAGTTTAGGCGTTCCATGGACTTTACATTGTTGGATGAATACACTAGCCATTGCCCATGAGTTACGTTTCGATGTTGTTATTGATCAATTGTTACAAGACTTTTTACAAGTTTGCCCGGACGATTATAGTCCACAATTTGTTACGGAATGTTTACCATTACTTTTTAATATATTTCGATTTAGTAAAAATGAAGGTACTACTCTACTTCTGGCCGATATATTTGCTACTTGTTTTGGTCGAGAGCATATTAAATCAATTAAAAAGCCTTCATCACAACTGATTAACACTTCACGTATTGATCCAAAATTTGTCAATAATCCTGATTTAAGTGATGTCCATTTTAGGTAAATTTTTACAAAAGTTAGCTATTCCATTCCATTGAAAATCACTTTTTTTCATTCAGATGAAAAGTATTTTTATTTTATTTGTTTGTTTATTTTTTTCGTGTTGTTTAATGTTTTAAGGGTTGAAGGAAATATATTTTACGGTCATAAAATTGTTTTAATTACTGCATCGTCAAGATTTAAAAATATGTTAAGTTCCAAATTGAGTGAGAATGGTGGTATACCTATTGTCCAAATTAACGATATACGCTATCATATTTTTCAATTAGTTATGATGTATTTATATAGTGGCGGTTGTGATAAATTAGATATCACTGAAAATGATGTCTTAGAATTAATGGCTGCAGCAAGTTTCTTTCAATTGGATGGTCTTTTATATGCTATGGAAGCTCGATGCTCTGAAATGATTAATATTGATAATGTTGTGGCCATGTATATACATGCTAAGGTATATAATGCAAATAAATTATTAGAATTTTGTCAAGGATTTCTATTACAAAATATGGTGGCTTTACTTACCTATGATGATTCGATAAAAAGATTATTATTCGCTAAGAAAATACCCAATCATGATGTACTCTTAGGATTATTGCATACACTGCAACAGCGCATTAAAGAGCGAAAATTAACGATGATCACCGGTCATTTTAGGCATCATATGATGCCACCAATAGTGGACATGAATAACTCTACAACATCTTCATTAAATTTGAATGAAAATGTGAAATAAATATACATTATCAGATTAATAGATTTTGCAAGCAATTTTGGATCTACAAAGAAAGTGATTTCTTTTTAAAAGTGAAATATTTGTACAGGAGGGAATAAAATTAAAAACAATATAAAAAAGCATTTAAAGATAATAACTAAGAAATGCACATACCTAATTAAATTAAATAAATAATTAAAAATGTTAATTAAAATAATTAAATATTATTTTAATAAAATAATTAAGTACTAGTTTGAATATATTAATTAAAATTATTAAAAAGAAAATAATTTAAAAATATTATATAAAATAACTCAGCAATAATTTGAAAGTAATAATTAAATAATAATTAAAAATTATTAAATTATATTCGTTCATATAAAAAAAAATATAATAGAAATTTCTATTTAACTTTTACAAATAACTTCAAAAAAATGTCTTTTAATTATAAAGATTACAGCAAATTTCTGTGTAAATAGTCGGAATTTCAAAAAATATAACACATGCAACAACTAAAATATAAAACTTGCAAACTTATTAACCATTTTTTTTTTGTATTGAGATTATTATTCTATTAAACTGCTACAATACCATTTATTCCATACATGCACATACATTTCCTTATCTAACAATTAATTTTAGTTCATTAATTATTATAAAAATTATTTTCATTAGAGAAATTCATTTAAATAAAATAATAATAATCAACATCAATTGCAATTGATTGTTCAATTAAATGTGTTTAATTTTTTTTTTTTTTTGAATGACTTTAAAAAAACGTTTCTACAAGTATTTTTTTTTGAACACTTTTACTATTTTTACTATTAGAAAAATATTATTTAGAATAATTCATAATAAATGTATTAAAAAAGTCAAATTTAAAATACACAATTTTCATTTAATTAAAAAGAAATCATGAATCAGCATCATGCATATATTTATTGTATTATTATTGAATTATATAAAATGATGGGCGTGGTTGGATTGAACCCTCTTTAGAAATATATGGCTTTGAGAATCATTTCATTATGGAAATGTTAAAAAGTACAAAAACTTTTGATTATTGAGCAATTACGCATAATTAATAAAACACTACCAAAGATGTGCAAGGCATGGTAAAGAGTTGCATGACTTTGGTGGTTCCAGTGTAATTTTTATATAAGAGAGAAAACTGTGAGAGAGAAAAATTGTAAATTCATTGGACATGGCCATTAAGTAAAAGGCTCTTCGAATTGGCAAGCAACCAAACAAAATAAAATCCATTTCAGCTTTTAAAATCAAAGCAAAATGGAAAAAAAAGAAAAAATGGTAAAACCATGTATCCTATTAAAATACAACTTTGTATGGTCCATTTTTGAGTTATTCATGTAAAAATTATTATTTTGTTGTTGTTGTTGTTGTTGTTTTTGCCACAATTATCTAAAATATTGAATGATGGATAAAACAATTAATTTTTGAATATGAAAAAGGCAGAGTGCTCAAACAGAGTACAAAACGATAATCAGCTGTATAAAGAGAAAAAAAAAAAACAAAAAATAAAAAAAAAATAAAAGAAAACAGAACAGATCAGAAAATGGAAAAAAAAACGCCACAGGAAGCAAAATTTTGGCCATAATCCAAATAAATGTATTTCATTTCATTTAGATTTTAATTTGTTTTCATTTTTTTTTTTAAATTCTTCTTCTTTTTTTTTTGATATTTTTTGTTTATTCTTTAAATGTATTTCTACTTATGTATTTCATCAACAGCTAATACATTAAATTCATATGTATATGTGTATTGCTTTCTATTTCTCTACCAGACCAGATATCAAAAGAAACGAAAAAATACTAAAAAATCAAAATCCCAAAAAAAGTAATTAAAAAAAATTAAAAGGAGAAAGAAAGAAAGCAATCAACACTAAATAGAAAGAAGCTCATTTGAGAGTACTACTAAAGGCGTGTACATATATATACATGCACATGCGTATGTGTGTGTATGTGTGTGTGTGTGTGTGTGTGTGTGTGTGTGTATGTGAACATATGTTTGAAAATCTATATAGTTTTCTTGTTAATAATAACAAATAATAATAAATACGAAAAAAGATTTTAACCTAAATATTTGAGAAAAATCATTCATCCATTTAATTTATCGCACTCATTTCACTCATTTCAATACAACTTTCAAATTACGCAGAACATAAGAAAAAATGAAAGAAAGAAATAAAGAAAATCAACAAAGAAGACCAAAAAAGGAAAACAAAATTTTAAACAAAATAAACAAAATCATTTAAGAAGCCAAAATGAAATTATAATTTTATTTAGATTGATTTAGATGAAAACTTTCAAGCAATAGAATGATAAAAAAAAAAAAGTTGCTAAAATTCGCAGTTTATGCGTCTTTTTCCCTTTCCTGTCGACTATAAATGAAGCGCCAGTAAGCGGAAAAAGACATATTTACTCGAATTTCATTCCATACTTTGAGCAATGCACTTCACCATAAAATGAAATACGGCAAAATATTATTAATTATAAAAGAAATTTCATCTAAATTTTTGAAGATTCATTCTAACATTATCATTTTTTCAAACCTCATAGAGCTTAACATTCACATCAGTATATTGGAGAAAATTTTTTTCATATTGAAATATTCGTATTGAAATAATTTTGAAAAGTTCTCAACTAAATTGACAAAAATTCATCATTTTTTTTAAAAATTTTTTTGCCAAAGTAACTATTTTAATGGCAATCTTTTAATTTTAATAAAGTCTTATTCAAGCCAACATCTTTTGAATCAAAATCTCTCATTCTATTTTTTTATGTTTTTTTTTTGTTTTTTTAGCAGCGTTTACTTAATTTGAACTATTGTATTTCGTGTTATTAAAAAATTGGATTTTTTTTATTCGCCATTATTTTTATTGGAACTTTTAATGTTTTAATTTTATTAAAGTTCTATTCCATCTATTAATTTATTGTGAATTAAAATTGAGCTCAACATTTTATATGAAATCAACTGTTTTATAGACTTTTTTTACTGGCCACTTGGTTGCATGCCCAAAACTTTAGATATTAGAAGCTGTCACATAATTATACCGATTTCATATAGAGATATTGTCTCCTGGTATCCATGATTTAGAACTTTATAGAGCGACTTAAGGAAGTGTAACATTTACATTTGATTAAACTAACTTATCGCCCATTATATAATCCATTGTTATATCTGGACTTTTGGCCTTGCCTTCAAGCGTTATTTTAATTTTTTTTTGCTTTATAATCAACCTCTTTCGAAACATTTCTCGAAATACAAAGTGGACAATTTTTGCGTTAGATATTATTAAAAATTCTGTAAGTTCTGCAATACTGTTAATTTGAACTTAACTCAAATGGTTTCTAAATTATAATAATTAATAATTTTTAACTCAATTCCAAATTAATATAAAATTTTTCATTAAACCCATTGAAGATCTTATCTAAATGAATCATTCAAAATTAACATGATTCATGCCGCAAAGTTTAATTACAACAAGTTCGGCCTTTGAAGTTCCAAATACCAAAAATTCACTGACGGCGTTTCTCACTTTTCTTAGAAAATTTTCAATTTCCAAATTTCCACTTTGAAAATTCAATTCATTTAAAGCACAATTAATTGAATCTTTTTTTTTTAGTTTTTTTTTACTTTCCCTTTTTTTTAAATTTAATTAATTTTTTTCACAATAAGATTTTTATGTATTTTATAATAATATTTCCAAAAAAAAATTTTTTTTTAATTTTATATATATATATATATTTTTTGATTTTGTTTTGTTTGTTTTTGATGGCAACAAAATTCACACAATATATTTCAAATATATATATCTTATTGTATTCCGTTCAAACAAAAGAAAAACAATAGAACAGAAAAAAAAAAAGAAGAAAAAACCAAAACCCAAAACAATACTAATTGAATGATGATTCGAATTGTTATTGATTGTGTATTCTGGTTGTAAGTGTTGCGCTGCATTGCAATGTAACCACAATCTATTGCATTTTTGAAAAAATATCTAACAAAATCATGATGAAAACGCGCGCGCTCTACTCTTTCTCTGTAAAAATCGCTTGGAAATTATTTACGTCTTAACGTTTGAAAAACATTCTGCATACAAATGTAAATGAATTTTTTTCTTCTTTTTTGAATATACAATACCATAAACATAATCCCATAAACATAAACACATAAACTTATGTATATGTAAATATTCTTAGATATTTTACCTTAAAAAAAAAAAAAAAAAAAAAAGAAAAAATGAACTTTTTGCATGGCGGAGACGAGAAAAAAAGCGTACTCAGAAACAGAGAGCGATAGCATAGAGAGCTTGAAAATTTGAGAGAAAATTTCGTAAATTAAGTACATGAAAATATTTGGAGTATATTATATTAATAAATGTTTAATAAATTAAATTAAATTAGATAAATTTCCAGCAATATTTATGATTTAGAAAATATATTCACATTGAAATTTGAGGACTGTACAAATATGGGCAATATTTGTATAGAATATTGCGCCTCTCTAATTTATAGCTACTTAAATTAATATACTTAATTACAGGCATCATCATCATCATCATCATCATCATCATCATTATTAGCATTAGCATTATAAAAGAAATCTTGGAGAATTTCTAACAATTAAAGACACAAATTTTCAATGTAAATTTAATGATTTTTAATTGAGAGATTTAGAGAATTCCAACTTACTTCGTTTTTGTTTTTAAAGTACTTTCTGTCCATGTTAAGCAATTTATAAAAATATTTTGAAATACTTTAAGCATTTGTAAGCATTTTTTTTTTCATAAGCAGCATGAATAATATGGCAAAAATTCCGTATGAGTAGCTTTTTGTCTCCACATAATGACTTATTAAGATATCAAAAGAAAAATGAAAAAATATAATAAAAAATATTGAGTTTCGAGAATATTGAGAATTTGTTTTAAAGAATTTATATAGAAAATTTAAATGGAATTGATAGAATTTTCCAAAGCTTCATTTCAAATATTCAACAGTTTTAAGGAATTTCTATAATCGTTTCAACATTTTTCTAGAGCATTCATATAAAATAATTATGGCCAAATAATGAAGTCAAGAAATATTCTGAATTTAAGAAGAGTGGCCATTTTTATTCAATATTTTGTGTCAACAATCAATGCAGTATCGAAATCAAGTAATTTTAAGATTAAATTAAATCAAAATGTATAGCAAAAAGGAAATGATGACTAGAAAAATGTTGAAGCTAAAACTGAATTCGCCTTAAAATTCCGCCATATGAAGCTTCTAAAAGTTTTCTTAATAATTCAATCTAATGATTCCAAATCGGTCTTAACTATACCATCTTAATAGAAAACATTATAAATTAAGGGATATTTCTAAGAAGATTCCGAATAAAAATTTCTATGAAAATACTGATAAAAAATTGATTGTTAAGTTCTAAAACTTTCTAAAGCAAAATAACGCTGCCAAATTGAAAGGAAAGAATGAAAAGTTCTAACAACGGCCAAGTCGGTCAATTTGTTCACTTATAAATAATTGATGTGTAAATCATGGACAAATAAATAAATAAATCCTTCTTTGTTAGACTTAACTTGAAACACTAAAAATTTCAGTTAATTCAAAACGAAATAACTGCTGAAAGTAATAAAAGAAATAAATTCATTTGAATTCTAATTTTAATTAAATGTGCATTGAACAAATAAGAAAGAAAATATTTCCAAATTTACATAGAAATATGCATCCAGTTATATTTGTACACATCTAACGATAGTTTTGTTGCTTTGATGAAAAAGCAAAATGAAAAAATTCAATAAAATGAAAATTTAGTAAAAGAAATCAAAGAGAGAGAGAGAAACTAGAACTGGAGAAATTCTAATGAGATCAATTTTTTTTCATTCTTGTTGCCCAAGCAAATGCAATTCAAATGGAATATATTCACCTAGCAAACACACACACACACACACACACATATATATATATATATATATATATATATATATATATATATATATATATATAGATAAGTGAGTGCCATCTTTTGAAAATATATTCTATTTGAAATATTCATAAAGATCGTTTGCGCTCTGCGTGCCTTGTTTTGCCCCCAGGGCTATTCAAAAGCAAATAAAAAAAAAAGAACAAAAGCCAAACTGTTTACCGCAACATCATCATCCGTACCAAAAATAGCAAAAACCATAAAAATGAAAGGAGAAAGAAGAATAAACGAAAGAATGAATAAATAAATAAAAGATAAAATAAAAAGCAAAAAGTCAAAAGTAAAAAAAACACAAAAAATATGTAAATTTATGGATATTTCTTTTTAAGTTGTTGTTGTTGTTGTTGTTGTTGCATTAATTTTTCATTTTTTCATTTTTCATTTTTCAGTTGTATTTAAGATTATTTAATGGCATATTTTTTTGCATTTTATTGCAAGCAAACAAAATTTCATCAGAAAAATATGGAAATTTTTTATTATTTTTATTGCTACGTTTTCATAATTGCAATAGAAATGACAAAAAAAGAGATCATGAAACCCAAAACGGACGGACATTGTGGCAAACATAAATCGAGTAAGAAACTGACTTTGTTTGGTAGAATAAAAAGCCTAATAAAAGGTGGGTTTATCTCAACTTCCATTTTGTTGATGTTACAAACATTCCCATAAACTTATAATACCTTTTAGCAAAAAAATTGTGTAGGATGCAAACAGCAAAGGTGACTTTGCTTTTCAATTATTTTTTTTTTTTACAAAATTCTCATAAAAAAATTTTCTTTGATTTTGTAACAATTTTGTGAATAATTTTTATACCCTAACAATCTATTCACTTTTGAAATAAAGTATGTTCATTTTACAAGGATGTATGTTATATTCGAAAGGCTTTGAGACAAAGTTACATTTTATTTTAATGATTGATTTATCATTATTTATTATTGAATCAATTTAAGGCTCATTGTCCGAGCCGCACGTTTAATAACTTTTTAATGAAATTAGATTAATGATTTTGATTCAAAGAGAATCGGTAGTAAGATTGATTTAGTGTCTATATAACACTTTATTTATTTATTCAAAAATAAATTTTAATTATTTGAAAATGAATTTAAAATAATAACTTTAGCAAATTTGTTACAGCAAATTCATTCATTTGCATCTGAATTAATCACGTTAAGCAAAGTTATGTAGAATATTTATAAATCGATGTCGATCGATTATTTGCTGTTTGATCATTTGATGGTTCAAATAATTTGTTTGTATTTTCAAATTAGAACGATATTTTCAAATTGCTCAAATTTGTCAAATGACGTCTGCTTTTTGTTGTAAATTTCTTTTTTAAATTTTTTATAATAATTTATTGAAAAGCGCCATCTTACGTTAAATATAACTTGCATTTTATCTACAGCTATTATCGTCTGGCAAAAATATATTTAATTCTATGAAAATAGGTTGCTTAATAAGTTTAGCAATCCGAGATGTATGGAAATTTCAAGCGAGATGATGTATATGATAGTCCACTCCAAAAGTAATTCACGATTTAGGCGAGTATTTCAGTATATTCAAGTCAATATTGGAAATCTCCTGGAGATTCTGCGCTGCACTTTCAAGGGATCATCCAGAATAAGGTATGAAACTGAAAAATAATCTAATATCCAAAAATTTATTAAGCAAAGCGGCCTGCTGGGATGCCCATTCCCTTCGGATATGATTAATCGATTAATTGATTGTCATTAACCAGAATTATTTAATTTATGATAATAGTTTCATTTATAAGGATTCGGATTTTCTCAACTGAAGTATTTATCTCTGATTTATTAAGTGTACTTAGTTGAATTACCCAAAACAGTAAACTATTTCAACTTCACTCATTCTATATATAATTTTTTTTTAAATAACAAAGAGAAACTGTTGCCTTATATAACAATTAAAATGCTAATTTTTTCATTAATAAATACATTTGCTGATCCACTTCAAAACCATGTAAATTATTACCATCACCTTGTAAACGCATTAATAAACCACCAAACGATACATAGGCCGATAAACGAGATGAGGCTTCATTATGCGCTTCATCACCCTCTATTCGATATACTTTACCAAACATAACGTATTCAAAACTATCAGCTCTCGAACCCTCCTGTTCCAAAGGATTATATTCTCCTGTATCTGGGCAACCGTCTTCTCTTAAGGTTGTGGCTAAAACTAAACGAAATTTATCACCCAATTCCATTGGATATAGCCAACAATTTATATCTAATATTAAATCCATTTTAAATGATTCAGATTCACAATGTAACCGTGATACACGATCGAATTTCTTCCCCTCTGGATCCATATCTTTCACATTAAATATATCCTCAAATAAAACACCAGCCATAGTAGTAAGTAATAATGAAACAGATAAACAAATAAAAGAGATGTTCCACTTATTTCGATTATCTCATCAAATTTTGTGAGTATGTATAATTTTTAAGGAAATGAATAAATTATTATTATGATTATTATTGTTTACTTTTATTGTTTTACGATTAGCAATTATATTCTTATTATAAACCGCGTGCATAATGTTTACATAAAGATAAACGTAAAATGGAAAACTAGTTGCAAATAGTTCAAGCAAAACTGTTTACACAAAATTTGATTATAAAATTAATTTTCTTTACTTCTGTTAATCTAATTTCAAAATCATTTTCTCTTAAAAGTTTTCTGTTAAATTTAATTTCATTTTAATATTATTAAGATTATATTTTTTTATAGCTAAAGCAATTAGCAATCGTTTAATAATTTCATGAATTTAAGAATTCTCAAAAATTTGTATTATCTAGCAATAATCGATATGTATAATAAAAACAAATAATCGTTAAAGTAACATCACGATAAAAAGAAATAAAGAAAATTATTTTGGGCAATTACATTAATAAAAGACAAAAGTGATATATACGTATATATTGTTAATTTTGTCATTAATTATTGTTTATTTAATTTAATTTGTGTTGTAAAAGATGCATGATTTTAAGTGTTAGAGTATTAAAAGTTTGAAAGTAAAAGTGAAAAATAAAATCATTTATTTAAATGGCATTGCAATTGCAATGGCAGTGTGAAATTATTTAGCTGGACTAATAAGAATAACGGTATTTATTGCCATTATAGAAATATGTGTACATATACAAAAAATTCTACAATTTTATGATCAAATTAGTCGCATCAAGTGTTATATTTAATTAAATTATGAATAATGTAAGCAAGAATTTAATTTTAGTTCAATCCATGAAGCGAAAGAAAAGTTAAAGTAGGGTAAGTCATTTCTTTACCTTTTTTATAATTTTTTATATAATACATTGTTGGAAGTTTTTACATAGAATTCTATTTCTAATATTTCACGTTTAATGTGTGCACGCTTACGCTCATTTATTCGGAATATTTCTTATTAACCACACACATATGCATGAACACACATTTTAAAAGAAAAAAAATATTCGTGCAAAATGGTGACATCTTTTGTTGATATGTAATTTTTAGTTTTGTCCATTTGTAAGAATTTTCACATTAAGTAAATTTATTTGTTGGTTTGTTGTTGGTTTGTTTTTATTTAAAATGTAAAATCACAAAAATCTTTATTATATTTAATTTCATATATAATAACACGTATGGCGGACATTATTTACATTCGCACACTAACACACACACACACTACACACATGTAAATATGTATACGCTTGCACAAATTCATATGCAAATACATAAATGTTTATATACAAAGTTGGTTACAAAAATTGTAACTTTAAAAAACAACAAAAGACTTTGGTTGCAAACTTAATTTAAAAAAAAAAAACAAAACAAAACAAAAAACTTACTAAAAATTACAAATCATTATGAACACAAAAATCACTGATTAATATGAAATTTTTTAAGGCGTGATTTTATTTACATATAAATATATTTACAACATATATTTAAACAAATTGAATAATTTTGAGAGTGATTTTCAAGAGGAAGGATGTTTTAAAAAAAAAAAGGTCCATCTATCTATTTTCACAAACTTGCAATTTTGCAAAGTGAAGAAAATCTATGTGGATCTACATTTTACTTTCTTTTCTTTTCTTGGGCTGAATGAATATTTGAAATGTTTGCATTTCCTGGATCTTTGATCTATTATTTGATTTATTATAAAACAAAAGGAGACTCTATAAAGTTAATGCAAATTCTCAATCGATTTAGACATACCTGTACGTCCCTCTGTCTGTCTGTCGGTGTGTGATAAATATTTTGAAGCCATATCGTCATCAAATTTGACAGAAACATTGGAAGCTTTTAAAGGTACTGATTGATATTGAAAATGGCTCGTATAAGACAAAGGACACGTTTACAGTGCAAAGTTAATTTACAACACTTCTGTATTTTTAAGTGAATATTTGCAATTTTTCACTCACTATATTTGAAAACAGCAACACATAGAAAGGTGAGATTTTGTGAAAATATTAAAGATAGAAATTATACAATTTTAAATTAGCTGTCTGTACTAAAGAATTTCAAAGCGTATCTAAATGATGGATATCAAAAACTTTGGTCACAATAAAATTTAATTTCCTTTCTTCTTAATTAATAAACTATTGTGCTTTGAAGTGATGGAAAGAAAAGAAAGTTAAGTGGTATGCGTTAAAAGAGATTTGACTTCCAGAAAAAGATCCATTTGTATTTGCATAATGATTTAACGATTTCAATAAGGAAATTGTATAGAAGTTTTCTTATGAAGTACAAATCTTGAAATAAATTTAATTTGTCTAATATAAAATGTCATTATGAAACGCATAAAATGTAAGACAAGGAAAGAAATCATGAAATGATATAACGATAGAGATTTTATTGGATTAATGGATTTATTGGTATACGATATGTATCATAAATTCGGGATAGTTAAAGTTGAGCTACCTTTTCATTTAGATTGAGATTTAATCAACCATGGAAATTGTGTTATTTTTTATTTTTTATTGCCCTTTTTTCTTTTTTCTTTTTTTTCCTGTTTTTCGCATTTAACATTTAACTTCAAATACAAAGAAATCTAAGCCAATGAGGGTAAAATTGGCAATAAATAACAAAATATTAAATAATTTTTTATTATATTTTAAATATTAACATATTCTGTCTATCTCTATCTCTCTTTATCTATGTCTATCTCTCTCTATCTATGTCTATCTAACTCTCTCTCTCTCTCTATATCTCTTTTTCCCCTCTATCATTCCATCTCTCTTGCCCTCCCTCTCTTTCTGCCTCCCTCTCTACCCCTCCCTCTCAACAACTCTCTACGCCCATCCCATTTCCATCTCTCTTCACCCTCCTCCTCTTCATATTTCTCCAACCTCCTCCTCTCCCCCATCCTCTCTCCCATCCTTCAACCCCACCCTACCCAAATCTACCTATCACTCTACCTTCTCTCCCCCCCCCCCCCCCCCCCCCGCTCTATCATTATCACATATTCATTATGTGCCAAGAAGTTCAGTGTCATATATATATATATGATTCGTTTATGTGTGTAAATTTATATATGTTGCTATGGCAAATTACAAAGTACAGTCATTGTTGTTAAATGTTCAACGAAATTTTTTTCGTTATAAAAGCACTTATACATAAACCATATAAAACATATGTATGCATTTATATATTTCAATGGCTGTCTATTCTCATATCAGATTCAAAAATCCATACATACATAGAAACATTTGTGGAGAAATAAACAAAAAAAAAGTGATGAGTAAGTCAGAAACGTTGTATCCACATTTTACACAATTTCAACAAAAATATTTTTTTTGCTTTTCTTTTGTTTTGTTTTTTTCTTTTTGCATATTTTTCATTTTATCAATTTTTATACATTTTGAAAAATGATTCAACGAACGAAGGTCTTTTATCTATAAAATTAATCATAAGAAAAAACTATGTAAATAATCAAAAAGTAAGAACTTTATAGCCGATCAGATGCGACTCTTAAATACCCTACACCACTTACGTAATATTATTAAAATCAATCAGAGTTGTAAGCTAAGATAATTGAAAGAAGAAGAAGAAGAAGTGTAGTTTATAATTTCTTTAAAAAGTTCATTAAATGAGAGGTAAAAGTTGATCGATTTAGACCAAATTTCGATGCATACGTTTTTTGTGTCAAAATAAAAAAGACAGTGACAATTTTCGCAAAAATATATTTAAAATTGAGTTTTTTGCCCATGTAATAACCTTTTAAAAGAGACGCTAAATGGGGTGTGGTCGTAAAAAGTTTCAACTTTTAATCAGTTTCAATAGAGTTTATCTCCGAGTCAAAACGCACCCATGGACCAAAATTTCATTAAATTATTTCTAAAATTGCTACCTGTAGTTGTCACACAGATGGACAGACGGACAAACCGACTTAAATCGAATCAGAAAGTGGTTCTGTTTCGATCGGTATAAATAAAAGTTGAGTGTATCTCAACTTTATCTGGGTGTTACAAACATTTGTCCAAATTTATAATATCTTTTACTAAAAATGGTGTACGGTATAAAAGTCAAATAAGTTCTTGGGGATTTTATTTTTTTTTTTTCTTTTTGGAGAATTCAAATTCGTAATTTCATTGAACTTTTTCACGTTTTGATTGAGTCACTAAGAAAATTACAAGCGATATAAAAATTTTCATGAAATTGATTGAAAATTTTTCAACAACATAAAAGTAGAAGCCAGCTTCTAAGTTTTTTCTTTGAGATTATTTCAATTTTTTATTGTGCAAATTTTGATCTGTGCCAAAATTTTCTTCTCTAACTTTGAAGAATTTTCTAAAAATTAAAGAAACGAAATTGCCGTTCGAAACTTTGATCAATTATCATTTATTAACTTGAATCTGCTTTGAGACTGCACTTTACTAAAATTTTTTTCCTCTCTCTTTGTTTTGTTCGGAAAAGTACCGCAAGTTATTTATTGGCTTGTTAAATGTTTCTTATTCCTGTCGATTTATAACATTTCCGTCAAGATATTAATAAATTATAATTTAAATACACATATGTCACATATACACTTACACACATACACACATACACACACATATATATATACAATTTACATTTCATTTATAACATTTATATGCGCTCATATATGAAAATATAAAATTTCAATTTAGAAATCATTTCAAGCGGCACAAATTGTTTGCCATAAAAAAATTATGTTTTTTTCTACTTTTTTTTATAAAAAAAAAATGGGTGTTGGTTTTATATTTGTTTAATTTTGTGTTTTAAACTATAACAGCAATAACTTATTGTTGATTCTCTTTTTTCCTTTTTTTTTTAATGTTTAATATATACCAAAGAAATAAACCAAAAAAAAAAAAATGAAAAAAAAAAAAATGGAAAAAAGAACAAAGTAATTTAGGTCTTGGTTGTTGTGTTGTTTATGGCCTAACAAATGGACTTTAAAATACGACACATGTGTCAAACACATTTAATAAAAATTTAGAAATATTTTAATGAATTGGTATAATTGAACTTTAAAGAAGAATGTAACTAGCTGGCTGGCAGAGTGTGTTTATAAAAGTTGTTTGTTTTAGGGGATCAATTTATTTGGAGAAATTTCGTCTCACATTTTTTAGGTTTAAAGTTTTTCTTTCTTTTTAAATAAAGTAAAAATTTTCATAAAATTTTTACCAAGATCTTCACAATTATCGTAATTTTTGTTGAACTTCTCATTTCAAGCTTTGACTCTTGAAAATATCTGAGGATTTTACCTTGGAACAAGCGCACTCAATAAATTCAAATATAGAACTTTTTATGTTCAATTTCTCAGCAAGCAATGTCTGGATTTTGGTAAAATTAGAAGTAGAATTAATAGAATTACGTCAGTAAACCTTACACTATGGCAGACTTCTAAAAGAGTTGGACCTAGCAAATCAAGTTTCGCACCCTTTTTTCTCGTTTACACTTTCTCTGCGAAAATATTTAAATCCATCTACTTTTTATATATCCCTGCTATACTTTTAGAATTTAGAAGAGGATTTTAATTAACACCTACCGTAAGGACTATTATGACAATATCCTTTTAAGATGTCCTAGAATACAGAGGAATATCTTTAGTTGCAGTTTCAATTTCAGTTTTATGTTAATTTAAAAAATTTTCTAAGACATATCTTAAAGAGCAAGTTGGTTCATTTTAGCTCAAATTTTCACTTCTTGTCCTGTTTTTTTTTTTTTTTTTCATAAATGTAATCAGTTTATTTAAACAAGAAGAAGAACAATGACTACAAATTACTGATTTGAAATGATTTACAGTTTAACTTTGTTCAAATTATTATTGAATCGACTAACTCATTTCTGCTTTAATTTAATATTCTATACTGTTTTTGTTATATTTTTTTTGATATATTTCAATTATCATTTAAATAAAAGTCATTGTTTATATTAATTTTGTTTTGTCTTCTTAGTCTTTTTCTGCTTTTTTGTTCATTTGTTATTTTTTGTGTTTTTTTTTCACTTCTTCTTTTTTCAAATTAATTTTCCATATAGTTCAATTTCTTTTTAAATATGTTTCATTATTTTGTGTTGTTGTTTATTGTGTACCTTCATTTTACTACGCCATTACATTTATAATGTGTATATCATTTTCAACAACAATAACAACGATAAGAACAAAAAAATTTCAAAAAATAAAAAGGAAAAAGAATAAACTGAAAAATGTTATTATTGACTGAAGTTGATTATTAAAATACCCTACAATGTTGCGCTTAAGTTCTCTAAATTATCGGTAAAGTCTTGAAAGCATAAAAAGGTTTGAAAAAGTTTGAAAAATATGTACCATGATAATGCTCGTGCTAAGTGAGGGCATCTAAATTACCGTTTATTACTTGGTTCAATACTTTCTTCATCAAATAATTTAATTTGCATTAAAAAAATATTATAAATCGTTAATAATTTCTTCAAAATAAAGCTTAAAACAATGATGGACCATTAAAATAGTTCGATTCTATAAATTTCACGTCAAATCGCGAGCCAATTTTATCGAAACTATTCAATTTCATAAAAATATCTCGTTATATGAATTATAAGAAAATTATGTGACAAATAGAGATAAATTAACAGATGAATGAACGGATGGACAATCATGCATAAAGTTGTTTAGAAAATACTTCTAAATTGATTGGTTTGAGTAAAGGCCATTTCAAATGTTATATTTATATAAAAATTCGCGCTAAATTCATAATACCTTAAATTGAGTAGGGTGTAATAATAACAAATATAAAGCAAATAAAAGAAAAAACAACAAAATATTTATTTACTTCATTTCATATAAATATGTATATATAGAATAGAGTGCTTCACATGTGGATGTATGTAATGTTGTATGTAATGTTTGTATGTATGCATGTATTTATGATATGTAAATATATACAATAAATGTCATACTTTCTCTATCTATCTCTCTCTCATTCTGTCTCTCTTTCTTTCGCTCTTTATTGCTTTTTGTTACTCTGTTTCTATTTATTTTTACTTAAAGTTAAACAGCAGTCAGAAAATCGAAAGAATATTCAAAAAGAAGAAGTGAAAGAAAAATGTCAAAAAAAAACAAAGAAAAATGGAAGCGAAAAAACTGTTATCGCGCTCGCAGCGTTCATTCTTTCTTTCTGCCTTCTTTCTGTTGCTTTCTCTCTTTTATCAATTGATAACAGTTTATTCTTCTTTTTCTCTTTTTTTTTGATTTATGCATTATTTCTTAATTGCTGGTTGTTTGTTTGTTTTTTTGTTTTCCTATTTATTTTGCATTTTGTAATCTTATCATTGTGAGTTTTGAGATTTCTTTTTTTAATATTTAGTTACATTGCTATTATTGTTGTTGTTGTTCTGTATAATTGCTGCCGTAATAAAAGACTGAGACAACAAACCTTTTATATGTATATACATACATGCATATGTGTATGTATATGTATGCATATGTGTATTATACAATAATTGCTCAACTCTTTTCATTTCAAATTTTATTTCATTTCACTTCATTGCATTGCATTGAAATTGTGTGCAGTGTGACGTTTTTATTTTCGTTGTTGTTTTTTTTTTGTTTTTCTGTTGTTTTTTTTTTGTTTTTCTGTTGTTTTTTTTTTACTTATTTAATAGCAACTGTAACCCTCAACAAACAAATAATAATAAAAAAAGAAAAAGCGCATAACTATAAGCGAAATCAGAAGCAAAAACAAATTTGTAATCCAAGTGCGATGCATTTTCAATTTTCATTTCATTAGAGAAGATTCAAAAAAAAAAAAAAACAAAACCAAAATACTAGAAAAAAAAGTACAAAATAAAAAAACACAATTTGAATGTATTTGCATAAGTATTTGTAGCTTAATATTGTTGTTCTTGTTATTGCTAATTTTGTTTAGGTTCTTCCTCTTCTTCTACTTGCTGTTGTTATTGCTCTGATTGTAGTTGTTGTATAATGTGGTCTGTTGTGATGTAATATAGAAAAATTATTATGTGTATAACTGTACAATATTTGTATATTTATATAGAACTTTCTATATCTAATCTGTAAAGATATAACAGTAATATTTGGGTTAACGGTGATATTTTCTTTACAGTTTTACTTTTCATCTTTCTAATTTCTCTTTTCCCTGTTTCTTTGTTTTTTTTTTGGTTTAACAAAATTCTATCGTTTACATATGCAAATCATTAAGAGAGAAAGCGAGATAGAGAATGAGAGAATAATAGAATGAGAGAGTGAGAGTGAAAAAGAGTGAACCTCTTCTACATATAATTCTACTAAACCAAAAACAAACAATCAAAAGCCCTTAAACAAAAAAAAAAAAAAAAAAAAAAAAAAAGAAACAGCAATAATAAAATTAAAAATACAAATAAATGTAAGAAGAAAAAAAAAGGAAAAAATGCTTTTCAATTAAAATTAGAGTAGTCGTACTTTTTTTCATGTATAACACTCAAGTAATTTTCTTTCAATACAGTTGAGAATTTAAATTGGTGACGGTCACAGTTGTTCGATTGATTGATTAATTTAATATGAATATTTAATACTAATAACAACAATGATAATAAAATAATAATAAAAATAAATAAAAAGTAAAAGATAACAAAAGTAATAAAAAAGAAATGAAATCAAAAATAAAAAGTTATGAAAATAAAAAGTTAGTACGAAACACAGAAAAAAAACATTGCAAATAAAATTTCAAATATTATTAACAATAACAAAAGTAGTAGCAGTATAAATAACAGTAATAATAGTAATAACGTCGTTTGGTGCTTATAATGGTGAAAGGTTTTCTATTTCTATAATCTATTAAATAAACATTAAAAAAATCAAAAAAAAAAACCCAAAAATATGTTTAATAATATTTTCTCCGTTTATATTCGCCATAATTTTGTTGTTTTGAAACATTTATAAACAACACAAAAAAAAACGAACTTTTTTTTTGGGTTGATAAAACTAAATAAATTGCAAATACTGAAATAATGGTGCGTAGTCAACGTTCGATCTCTAAAGAAGATGTTTGTTCGGTATTGGCGGACAGCGGTATCTCTTTATCATCACCACCATCATCCGCACATCATCAAAGCCATTTGCCGCATCATAATAATAATAATAGTAAAAATTTAACTGAAGATGAAGAAGAAGCCATACTTGCCCAATTATGTGTTACCGATGATGATAATGATGATGACAATGATGAAGATAATAATGATGATGAACATAGTGATGATGGCAGTGATAAAGCATTACTTGAAATCCTTGGCGAAAACAGCAATAGCAATAGTATTCAGAAAGTCCAGCTGCAACAACAACAACAACAACAAGAAGAAGAAGAAGAAGAAAGGCAACAGCAGTCCCTCTCTTCAAGTAACATTGAAAATCAACCACAATTCGAGAAGGATGTTGGTGAAAAATTAGTGCAGCAACTAAAGGATGAACCATCACAATTGAAGCAAATTAAAACCAAGCGACGTTATACAGACACAGACGATTACAAACCAACTATAGATGATGTTTATGATGCAACTGTGAATGTTGGTGTTAAAGCTTATAAAAAATTACGTAAATCGTATATATGTGATGTATGTAATAAAGAGTTCGGTGGTAATACCGATCTTAAGCGGCATAAATTAATCCATTCAGATGAAAGGCCATACACATGTGATCAATGTGGCAAACATTATCGGCAAGCTATTAATTTGAAAAATCATGTGGTGACAGCTCATGCTAAAGTGAAAACGTATACGTGTGATCAATGCCCGAAAGCATTCGCATTAAAGGAACGTCTTAAATTGCATATGCGTTTACACTCGGGCGAGAAACCGTATAGTTGCCCGCAATGTCAAAAACAATTTGCTCGTGGCGGTCAGGTATATAATTTATAGTGTTAGTCTTTCTTCTTCTTCTTCTTCTTCTTTTTTTTCCAAAGGACTTAATGAACGATGGGCAATTGACCGGTAGATAAATTTTGACAATTCTGAAAATTCTGAAAATTCTGAAATCAGTTTAGCAAAGTTTTTAAGATGAAAAGTCCTTTAGTTTGCATTTATGGGTTTTTAGGTAACGCGCTTAAATTTGTTGTTGCTGGAATAAAAAATTTATTTATTAATCATAGTTATTATTTTGTGGAAGGAAAGATGAACCTTCTTAGTTAGAAACTAGATGTGACCAAGTTTTTTTTTTTTTTTTTTCTTTAATAATTTAAAGTCTTAAAAATATCAATTTCTTGAAAATGAATTTAATACGCTTTGTTTTTGCTTTTCTTTTTTGCATTGTTACATTGTTACATTGTTGTATCCAAATGGTTTAGTTGCATCAACATATGGTTAGTAATCATCAAAATGTACCAAAGAAATTTAAATGTGAAAAATGTTCGGCACGTTTCTCCACTACATCGAATTTAAAAGCTCATATGGAACGACACGAAAATGGTCTAGAGCATTATTGTGAATTGTGTAAAGAACATTTCGTGAATGAGGTGTTTCTTAAAGCCCATCGTAATAAAGTTCATGCTGAATTTAAAGTGATCACATGTGAAATATGTAAAAAATCTATAGATGAGCATCATGTGAGTGCTCATGCAAAAATCCATACAAATACAAAAAGTCATGTATGCCAAGTGTGCAATTTATTGTTTACTCAAAAATCTCAATATAATGTTCATATGCGTATGCATACAGGCGAAAGGCCATATCAATGTAATATTTGTTGTCAAACCTTTGCCCATTCTAGTGTCTTAAAATTGCATATACGCAAGCATACAGGCGAGAAGCCATTCGTTTGTATGTTATGTAAAGATGATGTCGCCTTCTCACAATTGGCTCATTTGAAAACGCACATGAAGAAAATTCATAATCAATATAAGTCTTATATGTGTGAGGGATGTCATGAATTTTTTAAAATAAAAATCGAATTGGAAGCGCATCAACAAAAATGTACAAAATATAGTATAAATGTGGAGGAGCAAGAAACACGTTGCCATGAATCGCAATTATTAACCCATATACGTTTTCATATGGCCATATTATTGAAGAAAATTACATCCGATGAGAAATTACAAAATTTAGGTTTTGAGAAACGTTTAATCGATAATGTTGTGATTGCTTCATTAAAATTGGCCAAACGTCAAGTCTGTATGAATACAGATCTATCACCTTTAGAGCGTATGAGACTTAATGTTGAAGAGTTCTTAAATTGGACAGTGCCAGCTGAAGTTATGCAGAAATTTCGTGAGCAAAAATTATGCGTTGAAAATATTTTGGAGAAGATCGTCTCAATGTATATGAAACAGAAAAAATAACGTAATGCAACCGCAATCGCAATGTAGATTTTATGTTAAAACAGAAACGGAAATTATGTGCCATAATATTTTATTTAATCGCACTTTTAACTTTGCTTTTTTAACTCTTCATATTTTAATATTTTATAAATAATAATTTTCAAAACTTGCCATTATCATTTATATATATTTATATACTTAATTAGCTAGCACTAGTGAATAGGAAAAAAGGCCCAAAGAATTTTCTAAAGAAAACAATTTTACCAAAAATTTTTTTTTTAGTATTAGTTGTTTATTTCCATTTTGTTTCTTATTTTAGTTTAGTTATTTGCAAATGACATCAAAGAAATCTAAGTGAAGCTTTATTTTCTTTGTTCATCATTAAATGTGCTTGGCCATTTTATGCCAAAAAGAATTCTGTACAAGTATAGAAATTTTCATGAAATTTATTTACATTAACTACACGCAAGTTCCTTGTAGAAATTTACTTTATTAACTTATTACATTATTTTTTTTGAAAGGGAAAATGAAATCTGTAACCATTCTGTTCAATAATTATCAGGAAATTTTTTTTTCTCTGATAATTTTATATTTTTTTAGTCTCAATTAATTTGAATTTGAAATGAAAAGAAATTTGAATTTACGGTAAAGTTCAGGAATTTAAATGCTAAAAGCCAAAGTAGTAACGCTATTTACAAAATGAAAGATAAAAATTCTTTTTATTTTAATTACTTTCCCTGTACTTTTCAAGTAAAAGTTATTAAGCGGAAGTTTTAGAAGCGAGAATCTGCGCAATTTTTTATTTACATTTTATTTACATTTAGATAAGTAATTAAGCGTATCTAGAATCCGCCAACCGGTGTTTAATATGCAGCAAATATGTATAAATTTAGGAAGTTTTGTTGAAAATAGGCGCCTTATTCCATGTTTCTGCAGAAGCATTTTGCCATATAACATTGCAGGCAGAAGTAAGCTCAACAATAGAGTTCTATATAAAGTCTGTTCGGGCCATTTTGTAAAAATTTGTAGGCACAAAGAAGAACGTAGAAAATTAAAAAAATGGTATTTTCATTTTAGACGTTTCAGCTTGATTGGACGGTCGCCTTATTTATTGAATTGCCCTTTTTCCCATTTGGTATTAATTAGAATTTAGGGTAATGTTAAAAATAAAATTCATACTTTTAAAGCAGCATATTTTACATATTTTAACAATTACATTATAATCATTGAGTTTGTTTTTTTCTTTTTTCATTTCATATTTAACTAAAACTTATTACATTTTAATTTTATGTTTTGATTTGTCTTTTTCTCTCTTTTACATGAATAAAATTAGAAATATTTGAATGTGATTTTGTTGATAATTGCTTCATTTTATTTATAAGTCCACTTGTCAGAAAATTATAATAATAATTATTCTGATATATAAGAATTATAGATGGAGGGAGTAAGCAGATTGTTAAAAAAATTTCTCGAATAATTTTCGCTCATTTTGAATTAAATTAAATTTTATACTGAAGGTAAAAATGATTAATGAAAAATTAATGAAGTAATAAAAAATTATCAAAAATCTGTTAATAGTCTGTTTAGCAAGGGAGCAGAGAAGCAGTTAATGTGTTTTGGATTGGTTGGTGTTGCCAAAAGATTTTATTAAATATTCTCAATTGTTCATTAATTTAATTAAAGTTTTTTTTTGATTGTTTTTTTTTTTTTTTTTTTTTTTTGCTAAAATATGAGTAGAAAGTTAAAAAGGTACTGATCTCATGATCGTTTGCAATATTTTTCCAATTATTAAGTAATTAAATTAAATTTAATTTAATTTAATATTTGTTAGAATATTTTCAATATTATTCAATAGCTCCAACCAGTTTTACAGCCAAACATCATTTACTTATAAAATAGAAGAGTCTTATTTTATTTTATACTGCCTGCGAAAGTTGAAGAGAAAAATATGCAGACATACTTAATGCATAAAATGCAATTTTACTGACAAGCACAAGGAAGTCGATTTGTATGCGTTTACTTTTATAAACCATTAATCTATTAGTACATTATTAGATAAATGTTGATGCAGATGCTAAAAGCAATTTTCAATTTGATTATAGTCAAATGTGTTGCATCACTAACAGCAATAGCAACAACAGCAAAAGCAACAGCGACAACAATACCAATACCAAAAACATTAATATCAAGCAAAGATCAAAAACCAAACACAAATAACAATAACAATAATAATAATAATAATAATAATAATAATAATAATAATACTAAGTTAAAAAGGCGTTTATACACTTAAAATTGTTTTAGCCATTTTGGTAGCACGTATCAAAAAGCATTTTAACACAAATTCTTTAACAGAAAATATTTTACAAGTTCTTTAAGTTATAGTTGGTTAGTTCACTTGGCTAGCCTGACTGTTGCCATTGCAATTGGTATTGTTGTAATTGTTGCTGTTGTCTATAGCATTGCATCAAAAGCATTAATAATAACAAAAAAATAAAAAAAAAAGAGCATCATTTAACCATTATCAGTTTATTGCCATGACTGTCAGATAAGAAAATTTTAGTTACTTAACCATCATTTTATAAGCAACATATGGCCATTTTTACATAGATCACGACCTCTCTGCTTCTGTCTCTGTCTCAATGTATTGGTCTCTACATATTGCGTTCTTCATGCATTTTACATATTGTGAAATTGAAATCAAACAAAAACAAAAAAGGTAAAAAAATTATAGAGGAGTATTCAACTCTTTTGGGAGTCAATGTTTCTATGTCTTTTCCATTTCTTGAATATTCTAACCAAAGCATAGCATGCAGATTTTGATTAATATCATCTCATCATCCTGTGCGATGTTATAGATATTCTATGCATGCAATTTTCAAATTTTTCAAAGTCATTCACCGATTTTTCATCCTTTGGGCTAATTTAATTAAAATCAAATCGTTAAATCGTCGTTCTTCTTGCAGCTTTATAGTGCACGCAACAATGGTCACATAACTTCTCTTTCCATATTATTATTATTTTGTGTAATGTAATTTTTATTCAATAATGAATGATGTATATATTTGAATTATTTTATATTTGATTGACAGCATGACAATTTAAAATGTTCCATTGAATTGAATAGAATTGAAAATGGAAAAGTAAATAGCAAAAGTGAAAATCTATTTATACGTTCATAAGAAATTATTCAACTATAAAATGGAAATTTTATCATGAACATCATAATCATTCGAATTATTATCATTAAGATCATTTTTTAAGTGTAAGTGATTTGGCATGACATTTAAGTTTTTGATTTTATGGAAAAAAATAAGCCTAAACATTTTTAATATCTTAGAAATTTTGTTCTTTAGCAAATTGAAATAAGCAAATTTAAAATAATTATTCCTTTGAATATCATTCAATATTGATGTGTATTGAAAATAATTGATCTAATTTCTAGTTAAATGAGATTTTTTAATTTACCTTTTCTAAATAGTTGAAAAATTTTAACGTAGTGCTAGCTTAAAACAATTTTAACTTTTAAATGCTTTAAGAAATTAATTTAGCATTTAATTAAATTGTTACTTTAAGGTTATGTCTTGCTTTCGATAAAATATATAAAATTTTATTAAAATAAATAAAATATCGAAACGAAATGCAGTTAAAGGTTTGATTTTTGAATCATTCAATGAAATTGAATCATTTAGGTCATTTAGGCAAAAAAGTTTCATAAACAGATTTTCATAGCAGTATTTTCAATTGAACGTTTCCATTTTCCATTTTCCATTTTCAATTTCATTTTCTCATTTTCACACAAAAGCAATATAAAAAAAAAAATTATTACTGAATTTTGTAAACTCTTCTTCTAAAGTGTTTAGACACTTTCCCATTTTTTTTTTTACATTAACATAAGAATATTTGTCATTAACCTTGTTAACTGACATGAAAAGATCAACTTTTTTTCCTTCCATGCAAAACTTACGCTTTTTTTTTTTCCTAGCGCAATTTGATTTGTATCTGCCAGCTTCTTATGCTTGCGCGCTCATATTATTATAAATCTTGTAAAACTTCATATGCAATGCATATTTAGTTATAGTAAAACTTTAAGTACCCATCACGAGGGCGTTACTTTTTCTGTTACTTTTCTATTATGCGAAAGTAAGAAAGTGTAAAGAAGAAACCCAATAAAGCGATCAGGTTGGCACATGGGCAGAAATTATTAGACTAATCCTTATGGTGAAAAAAAATTTGCAAAATTATTTTGTTCTTTTTTTGTTTTATTGTAATTTACAAATAAGTTTGCTACAAACTCTAATCATTGTAGGCGTGGCTTTCTGCTTATGTGAATTCTATGTTAATCTGTTTACAAAAATGTCCTTTATCTCTGGCAGATATGAGATCTCATCATTTTATTAGAATTTTTAACAACATGGCTTCTCAGAGGCTTACAAACACTTTGACTGCCAAACTCTGATTAATGATTATAAAAAAATAAGAAAAAGAAAGCACACCATCACTTAGCCTTAATCGTAAATAACACATTTGGAGAGAAGCAAATTGCTTTGTCGAAGCTAAAATTCTTGCAAAATATCTCAAAAGTGGCCTTTTACATATTTTTTTAAAATGGAAATAGGTAAATGGAATGAAAAATAAAGAAAATTGGCAACAACAGAACAAGAGTCAATAATGCCAATTGATTGTAATTCCTTAAAATGTGACTTTATAGTCAGTCAGACACCATTTAACCACAATGCAGATATTTCATTCATACTAAATTACAAATGTCATTTTCTACTTGGTGATCTATTACTCCATATTTCATGCATAGAATTTTCAAGGTGCAGTCGCGCATTTAGAACTTTTAAATAGGATTATTATAAAAAAAAAAAAAAAAGGCAAAGATAAGTTGGTTTCACCTTTGAGAGAATTCAACGAGTAATTTGTAAATGGAAAAGTTCTGCCAAGTAATTTTAAAATTTGGCAAGTTAAGTAATTGGCAATTAACAAGCTTAATCTGATGCATCTTACATTTTCTCAAATATGATTTGAATAATTTGGGACGCGATTGGCCCATTATATGGAAGCTTCTTTTCATTAACATTATAAATTTGAGCCGCCAATTGAAATTTGAAATTTCAAATTGTCATATTTTTGATTCCAGAGAAGTGTCCACTTCAAAATATCCTCTCATTAAACTTTTGCATTTGTCCATTTCATTTTATATTGAATTTTGTAAAATTCTTCATTAAATATTTCTAAACCCTTTGGCAGCAATATTTTCTTCTCATATATAACATTTTATTATGTAATATATGTAATATATTTCAATTCATTGGAGATTTAAGCCTTTATAGAATATTTATGATGTAATTTAGTGTGATTTAATCTGATAAGCAGACCACAAGCAATAAGGTATGAAATATAAAGAGTTTACTCACCGCATGGGGATGTAAAATACATAACTGAAAGAATTCATGATTATATCGATTGGCATATAACTAATACCCTTCGTTTTTTTAGATATTGGACCATTTGTGGAGGCAGAATATTACAAGTTTGAGTAAATGACCGTAATATTTACAGGATAAAATTTAAATGTAAATTTTATTAGGCCAAACAATATGAAAAATATTTTGCTAAATTAATTCAACTACTCTAGTTTGTGCTTCGTAAATGAAATAGCCTGAAAGATTTTTGGCAGATATTGTCGATTATTTTGAATCATCTTTCTTAAAATATGCGTTATTTTCTATTTACATCTAATGAACTTTTTTTTTTGTAAATAAAAGTACTGATTTTATATTGATATTGAACTTATCAAGAAATATTGATACAAAGTATTGCGAAATTATAATTTACAAGATATTAGAAAACTTTTGAAAACGATATTGATGGAAATTGAAATATGAGAATTGTATCCAGCTACTTTGGGGCCTTTTTTTGTTAATTTATTTTCTTTAACTTAGTTTAATTAATTTAATTTAATTTTATCTTTACGTCTAATACCTTAACTTATCTAATTTTTTTATGTGGATCTTTATTTTATCCTATCTTTTATCTTAGCTTATTTTATCTATATTATCTCTCATCTTATCCATTGTATTAATTTATATTTTATTTTCACTTTATCTTATCTAGCTTATTTTTTATCTTACCCACCATTTTACCATATCTTATCATATCTTATCCTTTATCTTATCTTATGTTTTACCTTATCTTAGCTTATTTTATGTACATTATCTCTTACCTTATCCATTATATTATCTTATATCATATTTTCAATCTTATGTTATATTTTATATTATCTTATCTATCTTATCCCTTATTTTGTCCATTATCTTATATCTTATCTTATTTTATCTTTTATCATGTCTTATACTTCATTTTATCTTATTTTTTATGTTATCTTGTACTATCTTATCTTTTATCTTATCCATTATCTTATCATATCTTATTTTTTATCTTATCATATCTTATCTTTCATCTTACCTTATCTTTCATCTTATCTTATCTTATGTTTTATCTTGTCTTACCTTTTATCTTATTGTATCTTATAATATCTTTTATCTTAGCTTATTTTATATATATTATCTCTTATCTTGTCCGTTATATTATCTTATCCTTTATCTTATCTTATATATCTTATTTTATCTTATCATATCCTTTATCTAATCTTACTTTTATCTTATCTTATTTTATTTTATCTCATCTTTTATCTTATCTTATCTATCTTATTTTTTATTTTATCCATTAGCTTATCATATCTTATCTTTTTTTATCATATCTTATCCTTTATCATCTTTTATTTTTTATCTTACGTATCTTATATTTTATCTTATCCATTATCTTACCATTATCCATTATCTTTTATATTATCATATCTTATCCTTTATCTTATGTTATCTTTTATCTTATCTTATCTTTTATCTTGTCTTATCTTATTATCTTATCCTTACTTATCTTATCTTTTATCTTATCTTTAATTTGCCCCAAATATCGATCATTAATGATGTTACCTGAAAAGAGAAAAATTTTATGTAACTCAAAACGGCAAGATGGATTATTTACAAAAAAAAAAAAAAAAAAAAAAACAAAATATGTATTAAACTGCAGGTAAAAAAAAAAGAAAAACTTCAGGTATTTTTCTATCAAGAAGCAAAAAGATTCTTTAGGATTCTAACAGTCACTTGTACACAATGAACAATATAAAATAAAGCAAAAAAAAAAAGGAAAACGAATAATAATAATAATAAAAATAAAGGTAAATGTTAAGCTTGATGCTTAGTGTAAGAAGTAAATGTCGATACAACAAAATTTATTACACATTTTCATTTCCATATATTCCATGCCAATTTCATTCTACAACATGCTTAATGTACTCATTTTTTTATGCCGGTTTGTATTGGATGGCAATTTTAGTATGCTTTTGTATAGCGTATAGTTTACTGGACTGCTATTAAACTATAAAAATTTCTACTTAATTCATGTACCCCAGTAGGACGCGTGCAGAATGAAAAAAGAGAAGAAAAAAAAAGGAAATTAACAAAAAAAAGAAAAAGAAAAGAAAAGCGTATAGAAAGAAAAACAGCTTAAAAAAATAATTCAGGTGTGAAATGTTATACGATGAACAGAAAAAAAAATATTCAAGAGAATTTTTTTTAATGTGCCTGTACTCTCCTCTATTCATCTATTCATCTATTCTATTCTACTAAAGATGCTTGAGCTTTATTGTTATTTATTTTTAAAGTTGTTTTTGTTTTGCTATTATTATTATTATTATTATTATTATTGTTAGTATTGTTAGAAGTATCTTACGATGCTTGTATTGGCCCTGTCAACCCATAAATCATGAATTCTTCTGTCTCAGAGTTCGCCCTCAACAAAACAGCATTATAATATGAAAAAATATATATAAAAAAAATATAATAATAATAATAATAATAAAATAAAATTATACTTTTTTGTATGTACATGTATTTGTGTATATAGATGTAGATAGATATACATCCAAGATATACTGGCCGGCTTAACCAGCATTACAGTAACCGTTCGTTAGTTAGTTAGATAAATTAAGCAGACGTAGGCCCATATAGTAAGCTAATGTTGGATCATTTTAAAAAGTATTCACTATTTGTTTTTTGTTATTAGCTTATGATAGTCCATCATAAATCTAAAAGTAATATTAGATCGATTATGGCACTCTTTAAAATCGCATTAAAGCGTATTTAAAAAGTGGCCTTTCCCATTACATTTCATGGAAAATAGCTCTAAAATTAATAACTTTAAAATTGTATGTAATATATAAAAAAAAAAAAAACGTAAAATCATTGTAAAAATATGTCCAAGAAAAATGTGAAAGGTTTACAGAGAAGATGGTGCAATAAAATTAATAAATTTCGCTATTAAAAGTTCACCTCATTTTAATGAGGTCCATCATTTACAAAAGCGTAAATGAGTGAAATGAAGCTGCCTCCAAAAATGATTAAAAATTATTCATATTATTCATTCAATCAATTAATCAATTAAAATTGAAAAATCAATGATGAGAATTTTTCAAAATTGTTGAAAAGAAAAAAAATGCAGCAATTTTTTTAAGTATGATCCAACAAATACATATACATTTATTATATATATATGTATGTATGTATGTATGTATTTATGTATGTATGTTTGGATATGAAATCGTTTTTTACGTCTAGTCATTTAGAGGTACAGATCTAAAAAAAATTAGCTGCTTACGTGCTTTCAAGATAGTTTGTGCGCATGTGTCATTGTCAAACTAGTAAAATCCTACAAAATACAAGAAAAAAACTTCAAAAAAAAAAAAACTAGAAGAAACAGCAAAGCAACAATAACAACAACAACAATAAAAAATAATAATATAAATAATAAAATTATGAGTAAATAAAATATTAATAGTTGAGGTCGGCTAAGAAATGTTGTGCGTATTCTGAAAAAAAAAAATGAGCAACAAAATTTTGGTTTTGTGGAAAATATTTCTAGAAATCTAAAATATAAAGAAACGTCTTCAACATTTAGCTTAATATGGTTTAAAATTATTTAAATTCAAATTAAAAATGACAAATTTGTGATTTTAAATTATAATAACAAATCGAATGGCACAGATTAGCAACTAAAATTTTTCTAGTAGCCAAAAATTATGATTTTCTTATTAAGCCGGAAAAAGGAAAATTTCACATAATTTTCCCGGGCTATATATGGAATCCAATTTTTTAAATTTCAAATGAAAGTAATCTTAAACAGAAGATTTTCTTCATAAGAAAATATGGCAAAAAATTATTTGGTAGCATTTAGTGAAATTATTTGGCCATTGTTCTTGACCTTTGTTATCCTTGTCATAAATCAAGTGTATCAAATTTCTAAATTTTCAAATAACGATGCGATACTTTTTTGATTAATTATGACACAAGAAAAACGCTTCCTTAGGGGCCTATTTCACTGAACCTTTTGTGATGATTTAGTTTAAATTTGATTGATAAGAGCACTTTCAGTAAGTTAGAAAAAGCATTGTGATTATTTTTATCTCTTAATTCCATGAAGGATTCTTATTTATTTCAGGCTGACCTAAAGTGACTGTACGAGTGGTGCCTTGTCAATGGCATGTCGTTAAACCAGAAGAAGTGTAAGAAGTTATCGTTTGGTCGTACTTCGTTGTTCCCTACATGGTATTACACAAACGGTCTTGAACTGGAAAATGTAATCACATATAAGGATTTAGGGATTACATTTGATTCAAAATTTAGATTTCATCTGCATATTGAGTCCTCAGTGAATAAAGCGAAATCAATATTGGGCTTCGTAAAGAGGTGGGCTAAAGAATTCAAATATCCATATGTTTCGATGCGTTTGTTCACGTCCCTTGTAAGACCCTTAATACACGAGTACTCTGTTGTTGTGTGGATTCCAACTTATAACTGCTATATTCACCACATTGAAGCTGTACAAAAAAACTTTCCTTCATTTGCGCTGCAAGGTTTGGAATGGGATGGTAACCAATCCTTGTCTCCCATAAGAAAAATAGTTTAAAGCTACTCAGCTTGCCCACTCTGTGTAAACATCGTGAAATGTTATCCGATATTTTTATGGTAAAATTGATAGAAAGCGATATTTCCTCGCCGACATTGCTACAAGACATTCCATTTAATATCCCTACAATATTTTCTAGGCATTATGTACCTATAAAGCTGCCATAATGTCGTGCCAAATACCAACTTTATAATCCTATCCGTGTATTTTGTAAGTTATACAATGACTATTTTCATTTATTCGACTCGTCGCTCAACTCGTTAAATTATATCAAGTACGTTGGGCTACACCAATAGTTGCCATTTTTTGAAAGCGTTTTTCTCATTTCGGTGATCACGCTCTTCTTAATGTGCGTATACTTCATGAGCTTTCATTAGCTTAGTCGGCCCATGAAGGTTCATATTTTGTGCCATTATTTGCCGCATATTAGCTTATGGATATTTTTTTTAATTATTATTTTTTTTTTTGGTTGTCTTGTTGTTGCTGTTGTTGTTGTTTTTTGTTTTGTTATTATTGTTGTTATTTTTATAGCTTAAGTATTTTATATGAATTTTTCTCCGTATAGTTTTTTAAGGTTATTATGTAACTAATGAATATAAATAAATAAATAAAAAAAAAGGTCGATTTAGATTGCAAGTTGAAAAAGTGAAAGTTCATATTTATCATAGAAAATTTTTCCGAAGTTTCGTGACTTTGTTATCCAAAATTTTCTTGGCACTCCAGATCTTTTGGTAAATATTTTCAGGGATTTATTTTTTTTCCTTTTTTTTTTTTGTTCAGTCTTTTTAATCTTTTTTCGGCGAAAAAAGAAGTTTCAGCAATTTTAGAGTATTTCATTCATCACTTCGCCCAACAACTCGAAATATTTACGCTATTTCTTTGATTTATAAATTTATATAAACCAGTAAAATAAATATTTAGATTTTGTTTAAAAATATTTTGACAAATATCATTTAAATTATTAAGAATGTAAATGATCATAGGAAATTGATTGTTCAATAAATTAATAAATTTATTGTGTACCTTTCAATTTCTTTAAAGTGATCATTTTACAATAATAACAACAACAATAATAAACAACAACAGGCCATAAATTATAATAATAAAAAAAAAAAACGATGAAATTTCTCCCATTTTCTATGCTTATTTCTATTTTTATTTCTCTTTTTATTCCCATTTCCATTTCTAGGGCTACTTTTCTTTATTCCTTATTTTCAATTTTTTATATGTGAACATAATTTTCAATGCCTTTTTTTTTACTTAATTGGCTATAGCCACGTGAAAATGCGGCAAATCGTGTAAATAGCAAAGTATATCAATAAGCTTTTCATTCTACATTTGGAAGACCAAAAAAAAAAAAAAAACAAAACAAAACACAAAAACTCGATAACTGAAGTAAGACAAAGCAAAAAAGAAGGAAAAAAGCAAAAAAAGAGTCAAAAGTTAGAGCGGCATGTCTAATTGGATTGACCTAAGCAATCAGAAGCATTTGAAAATAAAAAAAAAAAAAAACGGGCAGAAATATTTCTTTAATTTTTTTAATGTTGTTGTTGTTGTTGTTGTTTTGTTGCTTTGTTATTTTGCTGCTTTGTATCATATTACTATCTGTTGAATTCTATATGATCCAATAAAAGCGATATTTCTCCTTTGTGAGTGCACGTGAGTTGGCAAACGAATTACATACAACAAAAGTATGAAGGCAAAAAATGGAAGAGAACAAATTTTACGAAAATTTAGTTTTCAGTTGGAAGGTTGTAACATTATAATAAATTATTATTATATTCTTCCCCCCTCCAACAACTTGTTCCAACACCAGCTCCTTCCTTACTGAACTCAACGCTCAAACTCTATTTCATCACTTCATTTTCTACTACAATGAATTGCACTTTTATTTTTTCCTCAATTTTTTTTTTTTTTTTTGCTTTTTCCTCTTTTGTTACATGTACTTATATATATGAAAATTTGTGTGTGTGTGTGTATAAGTGTGTATATATATGTATAAATTTTTTTTATAAGGGTGACTTGTGTGTTGTATTATGAGTGGTACATGATTTAATTTATTCGCTACCGAATGAATGCCTAAGACAATTACGGCAGAGAGTTTTAAAGCCACAGAATATTGTGCCAGTTCATATGTCACGTACAATAATGCTACAAAAATGATTTTCAACTAACTTTTTCCTATTTTTTCTGCCTTCTTCTTTCTCTTTCACTTACTGTAAATTTCATTCAAATTGTCTACCTGCCCAGCCATAGAAAGCCTAAAACATACGAGATGTTCTTAAAATACCAAAAAAAAAAAAAAAAAAAAAAAAAAAAAAAAAGAAACAGAAAAAACTAAATGTAAGTTCATTCGAAATGTTGTGTCTACGAAGGCTCATTTTCAATGTTAATTGCTTTGCATTATTTGAGCAGAAATTTCTGTTTTTTTTTTCTTTCTTTCTTTTTTTTTTTTTTTTTTTTTTTGTTTTGCTTGGTAAAACTGGAAGTAGACTAGAGAGTTTATTAAGGAAGTGCGTGTGAAATATGGGAGTTATAAAAAGGTTATAAACTGCAAAATTTGTTCCACTAAAACTCATTTTAATGGAATAAAGCCTTTTGAACCGGTAAATTGTCGTAGAAAAAGCTCTTACGATCTCAGCCATTTTTAGAACGTACGAGATAAATTTTCATTCGGAGTTTGTGCTTCCAGCAAAACTTTAATTATTTGTGGATCTGTTTTTATTCATGGTATTATTAATTTATGGTTTTCTAAAATAATTTAAACCTCCCCATCGCTTAATGTGTTTGTCTGTTTGTCTGTCTGTGTACAGATAGCAATTTTAAAGATATTTTAACGAAATTTTTAGTACCCAAGAAGGGTCTTAAGAAGAAAAAGGGGAACCTTGTTGAAAATGCTTTATGCAACGATATAAGTTCCGAACAATGTTTTATTTTCTCGAAAAATAGTTAAGCGATAAAAATTTACAATTTTTTATTTATAACTAAGTGTCGCAAAGTCAGTTAATTATTGGATCACCGTCCATATATTTCAAAATACATTAAGACAACGCTTTCAAAGTTCTAAGATATTGCGGAACTCTGTTGTCAGAGAAAAAAACCGAACATTTCCATTTAATAAGAATTGCCCGTAAATTTGGAAAAGACCACTTCTTAAGAGATAAACCCTTTCTCAACAAACGTAATTTCCAATCTAGAAACTTGTTACTTAAGATAAAATTTATCATACTTTTTATTATGGCAAATATTTCAGAATTGTATAGAGCAATTGAATAATTAAGACTTTTATAATCGTTCGGAATCGATTTTTAAATACCCGGCATCACTTTGTTTAATGTGATTACCACTTAACAGAATTATAAGGCCATAAAATTACAAAGATTGTAATTTTGAAATTATTTAAAAAATTCATTATGTGAGGAAAGATTCAAAAAATCTACCCATCTGGGCCAAATATTATACATATATTTTTAATGTTAAATTTCGGAGCAGTAACAATTTTCGCTAAAATATATTCAAAATTAAATTATACGTGGCAAATGATTGTAAAAATAGACCAATCTATAACAAATTTGCTACACACACTTTCTATGCTAAAATACAAGTAAGCGCCAATGTTGTAATGTAAATTAAATTTTTTTTTAAACAAGGGCGATATATTGGGCGTAATCGTAAATGTGGTGAGATTTTAACCAATACACCCATGTACCGAATTTCATAAAACTAATTCATTCTGGGATCTTCTCAGTTTATATTACATTGTGGGCGTGTCTTTTTACCAATTTGACCCATATTTAAAATTAAGTTGGCTGCAAAACCTACCAAAGTTACTGCCAAATTTGTGCTTGATATCTCTTTTTTTTATGCAACCAGAAGAATGTTAATAGATGAACAGATGGACAGTACAGTTAGTGTTTTACATGCATACCTGCCTCGAAGGCTCAAATGCATGGTATAAACATACTTATGATCGCTAGCGTTGGTAGACATGTCACAAAGTGCATGCCACCGTCCCGACTAGCTTCCAATTTAAAGCCACTATTGCACCTCATCTAGTTAGCTTAATCCTTGGTGTAAGGATTCGGGGCCTTCTTAAAACCCCTTGGCTTAGATTAAATTAGCCCGATAAGCCTACCCAGCTAGCCATTTTATTCGGGAAATGGCACCCTGCTCGACAAAACTATAATAGTGGTATAAACATAATAGTTCGAGGTACGTCCGCGACATGGACACCACAGCCCCCACGAAGCCAACTCCAACATCACCACATGGGCAAATATGAAACTGGTGATCCCGTGGTACCAAACTAAATCTTTGGATCTGATCTCGTGAACTCATGATGCCCTCTGATGGATATGGATCAGAAACCATCTCATGAGCCACTCCCAATTGAGCAGGTGCTTCTCGGGATTGGTCGCCCCCATGAACAGATGGACAGACAGATAAATGGGCAGACAACTGTTACAAATATCAGCATAAATTTATAATATCTTGCAGCACAAATGTTGTAGAGTAAAATAATGCTAAATTACTATGAGCCAGATTTACGTATGTCTCAGTTAAATTTGAATTAACATTTTTGATAAATTTCTATATTTTATTGTTATGTTTTATTATTATTATTATTATTATTATTATTATTATTACGGAATTTAAAAAAATGTACTTTTTAGGTTTAATTTATTTAACTGTACAATGATTTTGAAGTGAATTTATTTCAGACAAAGAGACAGACAGACAGACAAGCAGAAAGGCTGGCAGGCAGACAAATAGTTTCCTTTGATATATAAAAATGTGTCATTGACTCCAAATCATATTAATATTGATTAGATTTATTTCATTCTATTGTTATTGTGTACCTGAATACATATATGCACACATACCTGCATACATACATACATACATACAATACAAATTAAATTACTGTAGTGGGATGGAATCGTTACATGAATATTCAGTTACATTCGCAAAGGTAACAATGAAATTATCAACAATGAGATATTGTTGTAAGTGTGTGTGTGTGTATGTGTGTGTGTGTGTGTGTGTGTATGTGCATGCAAGAGATATGTAACAATGTGTGTATTAAGGGAAACGAAAATAATAAAGAAATAACCGCAACAATATCAACAAAGCTAAAGGTAAAAGATAGATCAAAATATACAGATAATGAATAATAATAAAAAAAGAAACAGTAGAACAAGAAGAAGAAAAAAACGAAAGAGTAGAATAAGTAAAATAAGACGTAGTAGAAAACAATACACAAGCATTGAATTCTCTATCTAAAAGCGACACGTAAAGAAAGAGTGAGGTAACAGACTTAGAGAAATAAGAAAAAAAAAAAACAAAAAGTCACAAATGAAACGAAATGAACAAACGAACGCATCAAATTCATTTCAGTTCCGCAGATGATTTATTTTCATAAAATGTATACATACAACACAAATACATATAGAAAAACAAATACATATAATATAAAGTTCAATGTTTAAGTAAATGTAAATGTTGTTACATTTTATTATGATGTTTCAAGTATTTGAAAAGAAACAGCAAAAGAGCAAAAAAGCAAAAAAGCTAAAAACCATACAAACAAAAAAGCGTGTATTTTGGACGGCTGAGTTGATGGCTGAGTAGATGGATGGATGGTTAGATGGATGAATGCTTGAATGAATGAATAAAATGATAAATATGTTGTAGGCTTGAATATTGTTGTATGTTGTACGTTGTATGTTGTATGTTAAGGCTAAAGGTCATTCACATTTTCTTAGCTCAGTCCATAATAAATCTAAAAGCATGCAGCACTTAAATTACAATAAAAAAAGGAAAGAAAGAAAGAAATTTAATGTAAGAATACTTTTCTAATTCTGCCATATGATTGAAGACACACAGATATAGAAAGAGAGAATTATAAAGAGAGAAGGAGAGGTAGATAGAAAGATCAAGTATAAGTGTATTGATCAAGGTTATTATTCTAAAGACTATTGCTTATTCTTCTTCTTCTTCTTCTTTCTTCTTCTTCTTCTTGTTGTTGTTGTTGTTGTTGTTGTTGTTGTTTTGTTACTATTGTTTTTGCTGCTGCTGCTGTTGTTGTTGTTCAACAATTTCTTTTCTTAATGCGCTGGAGTTGAATCGGATTGACTCAAATCAAATCAAATCAAATGAAATTAAACCAAATTACATTAAAACGATTCGGATCGAATTGCATCAAAGGCATGAATTTATTTTATATGATAACTCACTTTATAACATAATCAACTTCCACTATTAATAAGCATATATTATGGGTGTGGCAAATGGGCAAAAAATTGAAAAACGCACAATATTTCTTGTACTTGAAAAATGATCAACATGCAGAGGTTTATTTCGATTGTTGTATAAAGAAATATCATTCTAGAGATTCACCTTTTTAATTTTCTATTATGGGAAATTTTATTTATTTAGGCGAGTGTACTTTAAGCATGACGCTTAGGTTTAACCATATGCCAGATTTAAGGTAAATTTTTCCATCTTATTAAACGATAAATATCAGATAAATCTTCAGTATTTTCCATCTCAAAATAACAAAAAAAAAAAAAAAAAGTTGAGATGTGACTGCACCGCCTTTTGATAAGTTTCATTGTTATAACTTTTATGGAGCAATCGGCATTGTCTGAACTTGGACTTAAACCATTTGCGGTATATGACAATTTATTTTTGATCAAATATTCAATTTTGTATCAATATTTCAATATTTACTACAGTAAATGAGGAATGAAATTTTAAATTAGTAAGCGATTTTAATGCATCTCAACATTTTAGTAAAACGAAAGCTTTATCTGAGGGACCCCTAACATTAGGGGTCTAGGCAAAGCAATATCTCATACGTCTTAGAGCAATTACATTTGCTTCCCAATTGTTTAACAAAGTAAAACATAATCAATAAGAAACAAAACCCGAGAAAATTTGAACAGATATGGGAAATTGCTTCTTGTTGTAGGCGTGGTAAATTTTTTCCCTCTTTGAAGTTATGCTGGAGGTTTATGCCTTAAACGCCCATAATATGAATAATTCAAGATTGAATTCAGTTATCATTTACAACTGCAAAGTTTTTACTTTAAAAAAAAAGTGGATGGTTCTTAATTTTGAGCGCTATATGGGCGCAATGGACGTGTCCCCAGTTTATGTTACACTGTTGGCGTACTCCTTGATTGTTTTGGCCAATTTTCAAACCTAAACTGTGTTTCTGACAAGTTTGGTCTCGACATCTCTCCCTTTGAGATTAGTAGAATGTTTGCCGTTTCAGAATATGATGCTGATCAATGCTATCCCTTAGGGGGCTACAAATGTACTGGGAAACTGGGTACCTCTAACCTCTGCATGGGTTATAACGAAAAAGAATCGAGGATCTGTCTTGAGTTGTTGTAGCTCTTCATTTGAACTTAAGATTCTTATTATTTTGGTTTAATTTAAGATTTATTTTTCTCAATTCTTATTAAATAAAAAAAATTATACATTTTATAATGATTGTACTTTAAAAAGCAATCTAAATTAAATTAAATGTGCGGCTTAATTAATGCAAAAACTTACAAAGCAAACTAAAAAAAAAACAAAGTAATAAAAACAGAAACCACCAAAAAAAAATAAAAAAATAAGTGTTTTGCGTTGAAAGTTAAGCCTACATTTATAACAACCAACATTTATTATATTGAATTTTATTGGTTGATTTGATTTCACAGTTTTAAGAGCAACAAGAATAAGAAGAATTCAATAGAGCTTCAATTTAAGGGCGATTTTAGATGTTGGGAAAAGCAAACAGAAACAATTCGATTAATACGTTTGTGTTAAACCCACACTAAATGTATATTGAAAACACACACACACACACACACACATACACACACACATGCACATGCACACACACACACACACACACACATTAACATACATACATTTACAGACATACGAATAAATGTAATATTTAGGAAAAAATTAAAAAGTTTATGGAAGAAGAAGAAGAAGGAATGAAAAAAGATATAAAAAGAAAAAAGAGAGAAATAGTAAACGTAATGAGCAATGACACGCACCCAGTTTTTGTGCAAAAAATCTCTAGAAGTTAAACGATTTTTGTTGCCTTTGTTTTTCACTTTTTTTTTCTCTTTTTGTTTTTACTTTACATTTCACATTTTTCACTTCTCATTTTTTTTTTTTTTTTACATATTTTTATATGCTGTCTTTTTGTTGTTGATTTCTTGGTTTTTGTTCCTATTGCTCTTGCCTTTTTTGGATTTTATTTGTATAAGTTTTATAGAAAATACAGGAAAAACGTTTAAGATAAAAGGCAAACGAGAGTATAAGTAGCATTCTATAGAAGAAGAAGAAGAAGAAGGAGAGTGATATGCACGCATTTTGTTTGTGTTTGCGGCAGAGCATTGTATGTAAAATAGTGTCTTTATGAATTACGACAAATTATCAAAGAACACGCTACATACAAAATAAACAGATATTTATATACATCTACATCTACATATATATATATATATATATATATATATATATTGACAATAAGTTTCTTTTTCTATTAAAGTAACATATGCATGAATATTTATATATAAATATATAAATAAAAATAAGTATATGGATATAAGTTCATGCAGAGAATTCAATCAATTGATTATAAGGCAAGTCGAACAATGTTGTCCAGCCGTTCAATTAGTCAAACAATCAACCAGCCAGCCAGCTAAGCTTTAGCTTTAGTTTTGTAGTATGCTAGCTGGCTGGTCAAGCAACTAAGTTAATAGCCATATGACTATATTAAGTGTTGAAGGTATATAAAAGGAAGTATTAGTCAATTTATGACAAACTATTTAGTTAGCCAGACAAACAGCCAATGAACCATTCAGCCAAGGCAGCCAAGGCAGCCAACCCGCCAAGCAGCCAACCAATGAACCAATCAGCCAGTTAAGCCAGCCAAGTCAGCCAGTATGTTAGACAACCACTCGAGTGGTATTAATAGTCAACTAACCAGCTACATACGCATATCTATGATCGTATCGTATGTAGCAGTAAAGTGTAAAGGAAATAAATACATGTATGGATTATTAACTGGCAAACATTTATAATGCCAAAGAACCCCATGGGTAAGAATTCTTTACAAATTATATACATACACACATACATACATTTATATATATATATATATATATGTAAAATATAATCCATATAATGTATTCAGTTAAAGTAATATATTTAAATGATTATGTCATGACATATATGCTGGTAACAATAAAATACATGACTTCTGCTGCTGCTAACATATTCAGGCATATATTTGAGAAAAATCGCATCAATGGATAACAAACTCTTCCTTTCATATTTCTTCTTTTTTTTTTTTTTTTTTTTTTTTTTTTTTTTTTTTTTGTTTGATTTCTCCACCATTCAATTATTCTTATTCTTATTCTTATAATGGTTTTGTGCTTATTCATTGTATGCCAACGAATCATCATCTAAACAATAATAAAGAATGAAATTATGCTTGGGTTAGGTTAAATTTTAAATATTTTATTCTATACAAACAAAATTACATTATGTTGGTCCGATAGGCCGATGATAAAACCCTTAATACATTCTGTAATATTTTTATTTGCCTTTTCTGTAGTTTTCTTTTTTTTTTTATCTTTCCATTTTATTTTTTCATTTTGCCAAAGCAAATTTCAACTTTGTTCATATTTTTGGATTTTGAATGATTTTCACTTTTTATTCTTAATCTCATTCCTATTTTTGATATGAACAATTTATGGACTTAGTTTTGTGTTTGACAGTTTTTGGGCCTTTTTTGTGCCCATCGAAAAGGCTTTTCAAAATTGTTAATTGCAATTTCAATGTAGCGATAATGTAGAGTGTTTGTTAGGCCATCTTAGCAGTCAGCCTAAAGGTTTTTGAAGACTTTCTACTTTTGTTTTTTTTTTTTTTTTTTTTAAAGTGTCATGAAGGAAACAAAAAGTGAAAATAATGAGGACTCTAAGAAACTCATGCTTGAGTTTTTGAACGTTGTTATTTTCGGCTAGTCTTTAATTGCTTCCGTCATTTCAATCAAATATAATTTGACTTCCTCAGGGTAGCCCATTTTTTCGAGTACCAAACTTTTCCGTATAGCTGCACAAATTCATTTCCATAAGTTTTTCAGTGTTGTCGTGTTCAACGATGAGAGTGTGCCAGCAAAATTTACGTAATGATGCAGAATGGGGTAAGCTACTTCTGAGTTAAAATATTAAGGCAATTTCTTAAGCGATCAAGCTTTAATTAACATGTTTTTTTTTCAAGTACCACAAAAGGTCCTCTAATCAAAATATGTTTTCGCCCTTACGATAAAATAAAATGAGAATTTATTAAAGAAAACCCAGAAAACCGGAAAATATTTTCTACTCTTGCGAAAAGTGTAAGTTGAATCCAAAAAAAAAAAAAAAAAAAAAAAAATTCAAAGAAACCAAGAACTCAGATTTGACAAAATGAAATTTTAAATGTAATTTTTGGAATCGGCTAAGTAATTTCTTCATATTCTGAAAAATAAAAAAATGTAATACTGTCACGTTTAAAATCCATTTTATAATATGAGTGAAAAATTTTCTTCCTTTTGCAATTTTCAAATGCAATTTAAAACTGCTTCCTAAATAAATTTTTTTCCATTTCAATTAAAGTTTCATCGTACTATAGAGCTCCAAATAAGTATGCATTAAATGAATTCAATTTGAATCAAAAATATATTAAAGCTTAAAGAAATTTAAAAAAATTACTTTTTAAAAGTTTTCAAATCCATTTAATTCTTTATAAATAGCAAACTTTGAAATAAACATGATTTGTTATAGCAAATTTTTTTTATCAAATTTTATTTATATTTATATTTATGTTTGCACTAATGAATTGTCCATCGATTGCATCAATATAAATATAATTATTTATTAATTTAGTTCACTAATTACAATAAAAACTGCCTGATGATATAAATTAAGAAATGTCATCTTCCTCATTTTCAGCAATTCTTATGGGGTCATGCCATTATCTAAAACACCTGTTGCAATTTATATACAAATTTCAAATACAAATACAAATAAACACATACATATATATATATATATATATATATATATATATATATATATATATATATATATAAACGTAAATAAATTTACAAGAGAAAATGTTGGTACAAATTCATATTTCAATTTTATTATTAAAATCATAAACAAAAAAAAAAATAAATTGAAAAAGTTTATGGTGGTTGATTGGTTTAGCTGCCTCGTACACGTTTTGGCAAAAATCAGATGAAGAAGAAGAAGAAGAAGACGAGTGACAGCAGAAGAAATTATGAGAATATTGTTTGTTTTTTTTTGTCTTCTTCTTGTTTCGCTTTGTTTTATATATTTTAGTTTTGTTGCATGCATACGACATATTTGAAAATAAGGCAAATCAGAAAAAAAGGCAAATACGCACATGAACACACACACACACACACACACACAAATATGAGAAGTGACCTCAAATCAAGAGTAAAAAAGTGAAAAGAGGGTCGAACAGTTACATTATGGAGCACTTTATTCCATCCGTCCGTCCGTCCATCCATCCATCCATCCATCCATGTATCCATCCATCCATTCCACGCTACGCTTTACTATAAAATGTAACTAGTTTGATGAAAGCAAAACTAATGTATTTCGGTATAATTTTATACCGGTAAACTAGAAACTAGAATTATCATCATCATTATCATTATCATCATTGACGGTTAATTTGTTATGGGCTTGAATTTATAACCGCAAAATATTCATCTACCCCGTTTATGTTCTTCTCCTTCTTCTTCCTCTTTTTCTTCTTCTTATTCTATTCCTTTCATCCATTTTATTGTTCTGCATCAACCTAATGCATTCTACGAGGATAATTTATGTTTAGTCACCAACAATAAGAAGAAGATATAGTCATTTTGTTAAACCGTTACAACGTTATGTGACCAAGGAAACAAAGGAAACAAAGAAAAAAAGCAAACAAAAACAAAGAAGTTTCAGTCATCATTTAATCGACATTAATTTTTAATTAAGTTCTAGATTGATGTAAATATTGTTTGTATAAGATCTTGTAAATGTCAGGAAGGAAATCTACTGGGCTTTCACATAAAAACAGGAAAACAGGAAAAGAGTTTCATTAAGTTTTTTCAGAGCCATAATTTGTAAAGGAAATGATCCTAATGCCCTTTTATTTGAATAATAACTTTCTCAGTGGAGACATCTCATCATCCATTATGCACACCGGTAAAGGGCTGGACATGCTGCAATTGAAGTATAAAACTCAAGAACTATAAAAGGAATTTGGAGCTATAAAAGATCACATATAAAAGATTATATAAAAAAGTGCATATTTAAAGAGACCGAAGATTTCGGGCAAAGTACAATCAATTTTTTAAGTATCAATAGAAAATGTCTGCTTTACATTCTTTATATCGTTTTTGGGTTTTACAAATATGTTTATAAACACTAGATGAACAAAAACGCAACAAATGTTATTTCAACAAAAACTATAAACATTGTATATTTGTAAACTGCAACAAAATGCAACACTGAATATGATCGCAACAATACTAGAAAATGACCTTCAAAAAAAACTTCATATATCGTATGAAAAATGTTCTAGAAAATAATAAAATGTTTACATGGTGGGCGTTGAAAGTTTTTCTTTTTTGTTTTGTAAATTCTTTAATTTAAAAAAAAGTTTTTTTTTATTTTACGCTTATTTTTGTTAATTTTATTTGTATTTTTATTTTAGAGCTTAGTGTGGCATACAGTACGTACCGTATACTTTGTATATTTCGCATTAACATCCGCTATCAAGTTATCCTATACACATACACACACACTAATATATATATATAATATATATATATATATATATATATATATATATATTTATATATACCGCAGAAATACATACATATATATATATATATATATATAGTATTAAGTTAATGGAATAGAAAGAGAAAAAAGTAGAAAAAGAAGAATCCGGTTGAGCAACTTATGATGAGTGAGTTATTGTCATTTCATAGAAACGGTTAACAGTTGGACGGCGCCTTGTAAAGCAGTTCATATCATTTTGACTTTACATTACACTACTACATATATATATATATATGGATATGGATATGGATATATATATATATACATATATATATTATGTACATACACAGTTAGTCAATTTAATAATATTTTATAGAATTTTCGATTTTCATATCAATTTTATATGTTAATGTGAATAAACATAAATTAAGTCGAGATCAAGTCCTCTCTGCATATTTTTGTATATAACATAAACGCCTGTTGTTGTTGTTGCTCTTGTTGTTCTTACTTGACACTGAAAATATTTATATATGGGCGATTTTAATGTAAATTACACGATTGTATCTGATGCCACAATAAGTTGTAGTCGAAAGAAATTTTCTAAACGCGAGATATCTGCCAGAAATAATTAGACTTAATAAACTGAGAAAAAAAAGGAAAGAAAAAAGAAAAACTTAAGCAAAAATTGTTTTTTTCCAAAAGAAATGTTTCACAAAAATGTCATTTGCCTATTGCACAGAATTTGAAAATTTTAGTAAAAAACAATTTAAAATTGTTCATATTTAATTGTACATTTATTTGAGTTGCTGTCTTAAAACCTGTCCAAGACTCTCATATATCGTAACACTCTTACCTGATACTCTTTCATTTTGCTGATGTTCTACGCTTCCGAAAAGATCCTATCAAGGATAATTTTTGTAAAATTCATCCCTTCCTGAAAATGTCGCATCCATACAAAATTTTAATGGGTCACATCGTTGAAATTTCATAAAATTTCATGGTGAGACATTGACTGCAACAAGTGATCATCAAAATTTCACTTAATGTTGTATTCTGTTACTTGAAAAAAAAATTGCTGAATTCTAATCTAAAAGTTGTAAATTTTCGATTGATTTAAAAATTTTTCTGTTAAATCACCGCTTTGTAAATGGGGCATTATACGCCGTAAAAATTAGCCGTAAAAATTTGACTTTATTTTATATATAAATAAAATTCTAATAATTATAAATAATTATTAAAGAACAAACATTGGACTGGATGATTTCTTCTATGCCAGCAATTTCAATTGAAATGACCCTTTGAAAAGAATAAAATAAGGGACTCAAATAAATTACAGTTGTAAAATTAAATGATCATTTATTTTATTCATTCTTATAACATTTTTACAATGTTCTAACTTAATTAATTAATTTTTTTTTTTTTGGAATTTCCAAGCTTTCAAAAAAAAAATTAACCACATAATTAATAAAATTGCAAAGGGCAAAAGTGAAGGCAAAAAAAAAAAGAGTAGCAAATTAAATCTTTCATAATTATTTTTGTTAATTATTTTCTTTCTTAAATTAATTAATTTTATTATTTAAAAAAATATGAATTAATATTAATCAAAATTAAATTATCTCATATTAAAATGTATAATAAGAAAAGTTATTTCAATTTATCCATGTTATCCATGTTATCCATGTTATCCATGTTCATGTTATTCATTATATGACTAAGTGTAAAATACTTAATGGTAATTTTCTTTTTTTGCTTAATATTGACTCGAAATTATATGAATGAAGTTGCAAAAAGCAAACCGCTTTCTATTTCTAATCTAATTAACATAAATTAATGCTTTAAAATTATGAAACCCTAGAAAAAATTTAAAAAAAAAAATTATTATTTAAAAATTAAGTAATATACAAATGGAATTATGTATGATTTTTGTATGAATTATCCAAATATCGTTATGAATTTGGGATTCTGATTATTCGTTAAGCATTTAATTCTTTCATTCTTTGTTCATATGTCAAGTAATTTTGTAATTATAATTTAATTAATAATTGCAAATACATTATTTTGAGTTTCAAGACAAGAAACAAAAGAAAAAAAAAAGCAGAGAGCAAGACGAGTAGACGAAAAGGAAGAGGAAGAATTTATTAATACATCATTCCCGGATGAACGGCACCACCACGTTGAAAATATACATTCGGATTACTGCTTAAAGTGGGTTCCAATGTTGTATAAACATTCGTATCATCCGGTCTCATCATTAAACCTATAAATCAATCGAAAATGTATTAAATTAATTACTTGATTATAATTTTTATAATAATAATATTAATTTAATTAATAATTCACATAAAAATAATGGGATATGATTTGCAATGTTTATATCCACCAATCAGAATTTAATGGCATAATACATTCCAGCAAAACATTTTAACAAATCTTTAAAGAAGTTTTAAAAATATTACAAAGTCTATGATTTGTAGATTTCCATTAAAAACTAAATCAAAAATGGTTAATGCTCTGTTATACGGCTGACAGATAAATATCTCTTTGTTGCGGATAGATCCAGACCCCATTTACCACAAACATTGGTATTAATGGACCGTTCAAAGGGCTTGCTTCTAGTGCAGCCCTAACGGTATGTACCTCTATTCCCAGTTTTTGCTTTAACTACTCACAGTTTCATATCTATTTTTGCTAGATCCCAAAGTAAAACAAATCGATCATGCCCAACAAAAAAAAATTTCTCTTCATTTCTGATGAATTATGTAATACAAAATATCAATTAATTCTACTGGGTATTCTATTTGTTAAATTGGGAAAAAATTCTATCAAAAAGTGAAGTATAAAAATTATGTTTGAGTGGTGGATATTTCCAAGTTATTAAAACGAAAATGTCCAATTAAATATATTTTTTTCATTTATTCTTTATAAAGTGTTGTTCCTCTGTATCTCTCACTTTGTGGCACATATTATACAAGCGCGAGAAAGGGAAAGAATCTAGAGAAGAATAGAAATAAATGATGTTTCTTCTTTGTGATAATATCGCTAAATTTTTCTTCAATTTTTATAACCAGCACCCAAAGTTTGAGGTTATATTCATTTTGTCATTATATCTATAATAATTAAAAGAAAGACTCCGAGACCCTATAAAATATGTACTTGATCAATATGGAATCGATTTAGACATGTCCGTCTGTCTATTCATACGTTGTTAACTTGCTTAGGGTAGGAAAGAAGGAGATATCACGCTTAAATTTGGAAATTCTTGTAGACAGGCTGGTATTAAAAATGGGCCCATAATGCAAAGTAAGCTAAGAACAGCTCAGGGTTTTTCAAGCAAAATTTTGTGGTTTCGTTTTTTGCTCATTATTTGGAAACTGCAAGATATAGAAAAATGATGAGATAGAAAATTTTTTATAAATAGTTAGGCCATTAGTCCACAACATCCCTCCAAAATTCATTATTATGATGGATATGCCCATCAAAGACAAAACCAAATTTTCACTTTTCTTATTTTGGTACGTTTTCTATTTACTCCTAAAAAAAAAGCTGGAACAGGCTCTGATTCTTAATATCATGATGTATGGTTGAGGGGTAATCAAAATTTGGCCCCAGCCAAATATAATTTTCTTATTGGTTTTTTTTTTTTTTTTTGAAGGCTGTAGAGGGAATTGGGGAGGGACACTTAGGCGACACTTGGCTAAAGATTTAAAATATTTATTTTTATAAATTTTGAACTTCATATACATACATACACATACACATACACATACACATACATACATACATACATACATACATACATACATACATACACATATACATAAACATAAACATTAATATAAATTTGTCGTGTTCTTACCTGGATAACGTAATGTTGGTGCAATGTGTGCTGGATGTGCTGGATGTGCTGGATGTGCTTGATGTAATGATGGTTGTGGCATGGAGCTTAACGAAGTACCTAAATGTTTAAGTGTTGGTGGTGCTGGCAATTGTGTTAAATTGGATAATATAGTTTGTGATGGTTGTGACGGTGATTGTGATTGTGATTGTGATTGTGGCAATGATGGTAATGGCGGTAATGGCGGTAATGGTGGTAGTGGTGGTGGATAAAAACAGTATGGTGTATGTGTTGTCAAATGTGCTGGAAAATAATGATACATACGTGTATAAGTTGGCGTGGCAGCTGTGATCAATGCAAAACGATCTTTATATTGTTCATTTATTGGTTTTCGTTGTGTTGTGTTGTATTGTGACAGAGGAATTCAAATATTTTCATCAAATGTTCATATATAATGCATGTGTGGGTGTGTATATGTGTGCGTTTGCGTGTGTATAAAATTGTAATTATACAAACATATTGTCGATATTGTGATATGCAGAAGTTATAAATGAAATTGTAAAATTTTATTTTTGATCCATTAGAATAAAATAATTTTTGCGTTTTGTATTTTGCGATTGAGTTATGACAATGTTTCCACAAATGTTCCAAAAGCATTATACAAAAAATAAAACAAAAAAAGAAAAAGAAAATGATACACATTTTTTAATATAAAATCTGTACAAACACATTTAACATTTAGTTGTTGTTTTTAAGAGATTTCAATATAAAAAAAAAAAAAGATTTACAAAAGAATTATATAATTTTTTGATAGAAAAGGAAAAGGAAAAGGAAAAGGAATTTACAAATAAAGTTTATATCTAAAATATCTATCTATTTCTCAAGCAAAGCGGCATTTTTAAATCTATTAAATTAAAAATTTTTCTACAACATTTTGATCCATTTTGATTTCTATGAAAACTTTTCTACTAAAATTAAGAATGGAAATGGCAATAACGGTAATTTTTGTAATATTCAAAAAGAGTTCACATAGGCTTATCCTTTATTATATCGATCGATTTCCTGATACAATTTAAGCCTGCCTGTCCATCTATGTGCAAGCTAGATGTCGCAATTTTAGATATGAAATTTGTGTATGTGGGCGTGCTTTGGCTCAAAGGCGTTGAACCTTCTTGGAAATGTTTAAAATTGCACCATTTTTATGATCACTTCTCTTAAAAAAAAAATACAATTTTTAATTGTATTTTAGCCTAGAATTTTAACCTCTAGATTGGTCCATTTTTACGATTCCTGTCCATATAACAATTACAATTATTATTATAATTGTTGCACGAATCTTAATGAATATTAATGATAAAAGGCAATGGAATGGACTTGAATGGAATGAAAATTTGAAAAATAGCCCTGCAAAACAAATACATAAGAAATAAATGCGTAACCATAATTCCGTTAAAATATTTATGTTGAAAATTTACAAAATATTGATCATTTCATAATTTTTTTATGATTTTTATTTCTTCTATATATTTTTTTCTTATTATTATTATTATTTTTTTTCATTATGCATTTGTTAGTGAACTTTTCAAGCGGCCTGCGTAGATCAAAAAGAAGATCAAACGACTATCAAATTAAATTCGACATTATCACATGATTTTACATTCATAAAGATTTCACTGATCGTTTATACACTTTACAGAGGCTATAGATCAAACTTCAATTAATTGAAAACAATTCATTATATAAATACACACAAACACATACACACGTATACACATAAAATTGTGCAAAACGTCAAAGGAATGCTGCGTGTATATAAACATAAAAATAATATAAATTAATGTGAGACCACCAACCTGGAAGTGCTTCTCAACATAGATAGACAGACAGACAGACAGACAAAGAACTTACATGCATTTATGAAGGGATTCTTTTGTTTTTCTTTATACATACACACACACATACACACACACACACATAGACGCATAACATATGTACATGGCAAAAAGGCTTTGCAACTTTGTGACTTAGCATGAAAGCATAAACAAAAGCAAAACTAAACTAAAATGAAATGCTTAAAGGTATGAAACGTTTAAACAATCTCACAGCATCAATAACTAAGAATATTATAATACATTTTGTGTAAGATCAAACTGTAAAATATCCAACATTTAAATTATATATTTAAAGGCGGAGCTTTGGCAAAATTTGACAAAATTTGACAAAATTTATTCTCAAAACAAAACTTCCCGTAAAATCTTTTCAAATTAAGATTGACTAAGGCGCATGTTGCTTAAACGATTTTATTCAATTTCAAAAGCAATCTTCATGTAAAAAGTCAAATTATATCTGGGTACAATTTCAAGGCAAATATCTGGAATTTTAACATCAGAAAAATGCAGACCATCAAAACAGAACAGATTTTAGAAACTGGGATTTTCATTGTTTCGACTTTTTTTTGTGTATTGCAACAGCCGTAACATAATATTTAGACCATTAAATAACGCTGAAGATAATGAAAAAACAAACAAACAAATGGACATGAATAAACATGTAAACAGAAAAAGAAAAAGATAAACAAAGAGAAAGAGAGTAAAAGAAGAAAATGTATAAGAATTATTCAATGAGTAACGATAATTGAACGCATACAGGCAGATATTTCTATAAATTTTTCAAAGGAGCTATTGTTCATGTAACAAAAAAAAAACAACAAAAAACAAAGACAACAAAAACATATAAAAAATTAATACAAATAATAACAACGAAAGCACAAACGCATAAAATGAAATAGAACGAAATAAAAAATACGAAATTAAAACCGAATGTTAAGATTAATATTAAAGAGTTGACTGAGTGATGTGTTTCAATAACTAAAAAGAGAAAACAAAAAAAAAAAGATTAAAAAATAGAAAAACTAAAAACAACCAAAGAAAACTAAATGAAAACAATGAGAGAAAAATGTTTATTTTAAACTTGAGCATAATTTTTCTGTTAAGCGTAAAGCGTAAGCGTAAGCGTAAAATACAGTACAACGCAGTTTAGAGCAGCGCAGTCTAAAGTAGAGCAGAACAGCTTAGTAAAAGCAAACAGAATGCACGTGCACTTCATGTAGAATCTTGAGGCAGCAAACCAACCAAAATTGAATGTTGTTATTGTTATCGTTGTTATTGTTGTTGTTTTTGTTCTGCTTTTTTACTATTAAGTTCAAGGTTAGCAATATATTTATTTGTTGAATTTTACAAACATACGCACACACACACACACATATATATATATATGCACTTTATTACACAAAATGCATATTAAACAAGTCAACACATTAATTTTTATGGATTCACATTTACATTCACATTTATATTTATATAAATGTAAATGTTTAGCTTGTATTTTGGTTTGAAAATAAACCAACATTGGGATTGTTATCCTCCTTCTTGGTTATTGATTAAATTTTTAACAGACGCACACACAATTTTGTTCGTTTGTATTAAGAGAATGACATTTGATAAATTATAACTATGATTGTTATCGTCTCTAACTTAAACACCTCCCATTTCTTTCTTTCTTTATTTTTTCTTTTCTTTCTTTCTCTACCCTTTTTTAGTATAATGCATAGACTCTATATGGTTGTGATCATATATAAACGGGAATTTTTTTTTCTCTTTAAGAATATGCCTTGCATTTGCTTATGATCAGGGATTTATAACTATAAAAGCGTTGCGATTGTTCTAGAAAATTTTTTATAATGAAATTTTCGTGAAATCAAAAAAATTATGGTCATTTAAAGTATTTAATGGAAATTTCTAAATCAGCACTAGTTTGAAGGCGCAACCAAAACTAAAAAATCATTTTATTCATCGATCGATTCTTTAATGACATTTTCAATATTCTATTTAAATGAGTCTACATCTATTTTAAAAGCGTCTTCTTTTAATCAAAAGACTCATGACCAAATTAATTAATTTTGCTATTATTTATGGTTTGGCATAAGTGTCACGCTCCTCGAGTTCCATGTAACTTCTGCGAGCTCCATGTAACTTCTGCCCATTCACTTTAACCCAAAATGTCTCATTGCTTGAATTGAATAGATAAAAGACGAATCAAAGAATGTTCGAATGTTTTGCAACGCTGCTAAACTATTTTGAAATTGATTTTAAAAAAGGCATAAAGAAAATTTTTCATTAACGTTTACATTTCTTCATAATGCATCATACACAATTGAAATGAATAAATATGCGTGAGAAATTCACTTAACATTTTTCGTATATGGATGTGAAAGTAATTGAAAAAATTTCCCCATAATCGACAAGCAGAAATTGATTAATAAAAACTTTTTCAAAGCTTTTGAATGATTCATTTGTTTTGAGTATTAACTAGTGAGGATAATACCGTTAAACGTCCAACGTATCCATATTAAAAAGCTAAGTCATGCGCAACATGACAGAAAGTTTCATAAACGCATGTGTCGAAGTCCTATTTTTTCGCACTAAGCACGAAGAACCTTTTTACTACCCTTAAGGAGAGATTTTAATACAAGGACCACTGGCCATTCACTTATTAAGGAGAAAGGAATTCCACTCTCTAACTATGGATCTACTAAAACTAATGGGTGGCACATAAAAGTATTTTCAGTTAAGCTGGGGCTTCACGGAACTGATAGTCTTACGAGTGACAATATACTGAAAAATATCAATTAATAGATCCACATAAAATGCAACATTGAAATTATTTTTTGCTGTTGGTTAAACTGGACAAACAGATTACGCGAAATAAATGTTTTAATAATTTGTTTTGAATTTTCGAATGGTGGAATCTATCATGGATTAAATTGAATAGAACTTAGAGAAAGTGTGTACAGAGTTTCAGCTTTTGCAGCCAGCATAAAAATCATCTTTTACAAATTATAAAAATTTACAGAAATTATAAGGCATAAGTCTAGTTGACTAAAAAATTAACGCCTTATAAAAATTCTTCTCAAAAAAATCTAAATATAATAAACTTTTTTCTAATATTAGCAAATACAAATAGGAAATCTGCTTTAATATTTCTAAATATAATTAATACTTTTAAACATTGCAAACTTATGTACATTGATTGATTTTGAAAGTTGGCCAAATCGGTCAAAGGACACGTACAAGTTTCTTACATGTTTTCAGTGACCTTAAGTTGAATGCAGTCCGCTCTTTTTATATCACAATTTTGATCCTCATTCCTTTTAATAAATAAATCGGTTAAATGAAATGTTGAACTAAGTATTAAATTAATCGAAATAATAGTCTAATTAGATAGTTAATAAAAATGCAAAACTTTCTCTTACAAAATCTTATATAATCTAGAGAAATTGATGTATTGCTCTAACGCATATGTGTATGTGTGTATATAAAGTGATTATATTAAAATCATAAAAATGACTTTACAATGTAGATAAATATATGACATAATAATATACATGTATATATACATGTATATATACATGTATATAAATAGATGCCGGACATATGCCGTTAATTTGATTCTGTACTCGTAGTGTTAATAAACATTAATGTAGAAATATTGTAATGGCATGCAACGCTCACTTTTATATCTATACATATACATGTATATATATATATATATATATATTATATATATATATATATATATATATATATATATATATATCAATGAATGTATGAATAATGCTTATTCTTATGGAAGACTCTTACTTTTTATTACACTTCGCCACAACGGCATATTTAAAAAAAATTGTTACTTTTTTTTCTTTTCTTTTTTTAAATCTTCCTTCTTCTTTTTCTCTTATCTGTTTCTACTACTAATGCTTCGAAATTTTCCGTCCTCAACAACTTGATTTACCTAAATCTGTACCATAAGAATGTTGAATAACGCAAAATAAATAAAACAACAACAATAATAATAATAACAGAAGAAGAAGAAAAATAAAGAAAACAAACGCAGAAAGCAACCGTTAGCAGAAAGAGATAGATAAATAAATGTACAGATAAATGAAAAATGTTATGGCAAAAATTGTAGCAATAAATATAAAAAGCAAAAAGGAAACACCAAAAAAAAAATAAACAAAAAAGAAAAGAAAGAAGTAGAAAGAGAAAAAGCAAAATAAAAATGAATAATGTAGAATGAAGATGCCTCATTTCAATGCATTGCATTACATTGCATTGCGTTAGGTTGCTTTACTTTACTCACGATTATCACGATTATCATCATCATGATCATTATCATTATATCTGTTTATTGTTATTAGCATTATTATTATTATTTATATGATTATTAATATCATTATCATTAACGTTATTAACAAAATATATGTTAACGTTCGTATGCATGTTTATGCATGTGTGTGCATGTGCATGTGTGTATATGTGTTTGTTTAGCATTGGTTTAATCAGTGTTTGTACTATATGTAGAAAGCGAGACCAGTGTAAAACACATACATATGTAAAAAAAAAGAAAAAAAACTCCAACAACTAACAACAATTTCGAAAAAGTTAAAAAAAAAGAAAAATTTAATATAAAATAAATAAATTCAAGCTTATTGCTTCTATATATATCATGAAATCAAAAAATAGCGTAAACAACAACAACAATAGCAAGACAACATATAAACAAATCCAAGAATAATAAAAACAATAATCATAAGAAATAAAGAAACTTCTTTTTTGAAATTTTAATAGTACAACTAATCAAAAAAAAAGCAAGAAAAAAACTAACAAGCAACTAAAAAACGAACAAGCAACTAAAAAATCAATAGAGCAAAGAAGCGAGAGTGTAAAAAATGAAGAATGAAGGATGAAGTACGAAGAAGACTATACAGATTTTCAATCATTGATGATGATAATAATGATAATGATAATGATGATAATGATAATGACGATAATATGTCTACATATATATGTAAGCGTATGTATGTATGTATGTGCAAAAAGCAATAGCTGCATTAACTGTGATTACAATTGTTCATTTGTTGCATACATTACAGCAACATTAGCAACATTACAGCAACATTAATGCAACTAAGTAACTAATAACAAGAAGAAGATGAAGAAGCACCATTTAAAGCATAAACAGCTGTGTATAGAAAATATAACGTGAATAACTGTAAATGAGACTAAAAAATCAGCGTCGCAATGTCTTCTTTTTATAATGTGGCTACTTCTTCTCCCTCTTTGATTGCTTTTCTTTTCTTTTCCATGTCTTTTTGTAGTATTAAATTGAAACGTTTTTTTTTATAATTTAAACGCACCATTCAAGATTATTTAAAGACGATCATTTTATAAACATATATATGCACATACACATATACATATCTATGTTATATATATATATATATATATATATATATATATATATATATGTTTATATTTTTATTTACATAAATCTCTTTTTACATATGCGAGACAAGACGCTTAAGTTCTTTTGTTTTATAAGCTTCAGGCCTGCATTTGCTTGCATTTTACGTGCACGCGCATTTATGCGAATGTGTGTATGTACAATAAAATAAGACATATAAAAGAGTATATATATAATTATATTATATATATATATATATATATATATATGTGTGTGTGTGTGTGTGTGTTCAGCTTAGTGTAAAATCATAATAGTAATAACAGTAATAGAAACATAGAAAAATATAAGCACAAGGAAAAAAAGAGACAAAAAAAAGAAAATGGAAAATAATAATAATAAAAAGAAATTGAGGAATAATTATCATCATTATTTTACGCTTGCTTAACAATTCCATTTAATATCGTCTATTTCTTTCTCTCTAACGTATTTTCCAACACTCTGTCCTTCCACTCTCCTTACTTCTCTTTTTCTTTCTTTCTTTCTTTCTCCTTCTCTATTACTGAAAATCATTGGATTTTAACAAAACAAAACAAAACAAAAAACAGAAAAAAAACGCGAAAAAAACTAATGAAAAGAAAAAAAATGCAGAAATAAAATCAGTAGCAAAGGAAAGAAAAGAAGCGCAATGGCAAAGGCAGAAAAGAAATTTGAAAAAATTAAAAAGTGTTAGCAAAAAAATAACATTAGTGATAAATTAAATTAAATTGAAATAATTTTTCCTTTTTTCCCATTTTTTTTGCTGTTTTATTTTGTTTTATTTTGTTATTGTTGTTATTAATATTTTTTGTAATTTCGAATAACGTGCGTAAATTTATACAAATTTCATTTGCATTTACATTAATCGCTAATCTCTCTCCTTTGTTATTCTCCCTCCCTCTCCCACCCTCTGACACTTTCTCTCTCACACTCACCCTATCTCTCTCATTCTGATTAAATGCTTTAAATAAGCATTTTTACATACGTTTTAATTTCTTTTTCTGGATTCCAAAAAAAAACAATAAATAAATGAAAAGCAAAACTCTTTGTGGTTAGGAAATAGAAAAAGAGAGAAGCAGTCAAAATGTTACAAAAGATCGCTTCGGAATTGGAATTGGATTCCATTATATTTTAAATCAAGTCAAAAAAAAAAGTGCAGGAAAAGTTATGTGGCGAATGCATTCAAAAAAAAATAACATAAGCTGATTGAAACTTGTTGATTATCTTTTCCTTTTATTTTGTAAATCAATTCATTATACGTAAATCATTGTTCATCTGTACTTTTCTATATTGTCCAATAGGGCTTTATTTTTGTGTCTTCTATGCTTAATTTCATATGAACATTTTATAATTTAAACTTAAAATTTAAATTTGCATAGACAGACGGACGGATAGACAAAGGCTATATAGAGATTTGAATGTGACTTGAAAAATAAAATTTGACTTGCTTGATATAACTACAGAGCAAGACTCGAGTCTTTATGTGGATTTTAGATTTCGATAAGTTTAGAACTTGTTATGCCATAAATTACTTAAAACTAAAAATAGGAATAATAATCTGTTTCCGTTATATTATAGCCTTATGATAAAAGTCATTTTATTGCAAGTGTAAAAGTATAATTTTATTGCAACATTTGATATTAAAGTTTCCTCTACAACAAAGTGTAGATTCATTTTTTACATTTACAATGTATAGATTCATTTTTTTGAGTAACATCTAATTATGTTAAGCCGAAAGACTTTAAACACGAAAGGGTCCACATTTTGAACTAGCAAATCGTGTGTAAATCGAAATTTACGTCTGAAAATTACAAATTTTGGCAATTTTACATGTTCAATGGAAATTTTTAAGTTCATAATATTAGATCGACATAAAATTACTAAGATGGCATTAATAATAGTGGACCTTTAATTTGCATACTTATACGCAGAGTTTTGTTCATATCGATTTAAATATTTCTTTACTAAATGTCAAGCTGCCTTTTCAGTTCGAGAACTTGTTGTAGTTCAAGAAAGGGTAAAGGCAATATGTACTTCCATTGGGTGTAATTTTTAAACTAATGACATTTCTAATTAATCCTACACAACATTAACATTAATCGGAAAATTTCATATTTGAAAAAAATTTTATCTGAACAATTTTTCAAGCTTATTAGAAAGAAAGAAAGCGAAAGAAACGTAGAAAACGATTTAGAGCAAGGGAAAATGATATCAAATATAATTTGAAAATTATTAAGAAGAGCAAATTCGTAGCCGCAATTTTTTTACAGTTAAATGTATCGTCAGCATACATTTACAGTGGAAATGTTGTCTAAAATTAGATTTTTGAATTTTTATAATGATCATTTTACTATTGGCCTTAGATTTTTTGGATTCCGCTTATTCAAGGAAACACTCATAATCACAACTTTTCAACTTTTCTTCTTTTCCAAATGGACTCTACGTAACAAAATAAATAAAAGTATTAGAAAGAAAAAAAAAACAAAACAAGAAGAAGCAACGGCAAAAACAAAAGCAATAACTTTTTTTCATATTTACATGAATATAAAAATTTGTTACAAAACTATTTGTATGAGTATTGTTTCATATATAAATGTGTGCATGAAGTTTTTTCAATAACGAAAATAGCAGTGCGCTATAAACTCTGGCTCTATGTGAATTATTTCCACTTTTTATATCCACCAATCAGAGTTTACTGATATATTTATTATATCATTAGGTTTGTAACAACCAAAAAAAGCTGTCTGTCTGTCCATCTGTTCATCTATTAAAAAAAAAGGATATCAAGCTCAAATTTGGCAGTAACTTTGTTAGGTCTTGCAGCCAACTTAATTTTAAATATGGGTCAAATTGGTAAAAAGACACGCCCACAATGTAATATAAACTGAGAAGACCTCAGTTTTTTAGGCAAAATTTGATGATATTTTGCTTTTCAGCCACAAACTGATGTAAATGGGCTATGGCCACATGAAATCATGCAAAAACAAATTTTCACTTGGTTTTTTGTTATGTTTTCCATTTGTTACTAAAAAACTGAAACAGGCTCTGAAACGTAATATCATATTGTATGGTTGATGGGTATCCAAAAGTTGGGCCCAGCCAAATATAAATTTCTTGCTTTTTTTTTTTTGTTCAACTTACAAAATCTTTGTTACGTTATGGTTACGAAAAGAAAAAAAAACAAAGGCAACCGTAAACAATAACAGCAAAAAGAAGAATTAAGGCTTTTCGCTTCACTTGTGTGGAGGATTTTTTTAAGTTTGTTTCAGTTACATAATCACAATCACAATCACAATCACAATCGTAATCATAATCATAATCAATAAATCGAAATCGAAATCGAAATCGAAATCGAAATCAGTATTTTAATAAAACATATTTTAATATGCATGTTATTTTTAACGTTCATACGCATATGAAAATTATGTAAGAGGAAGAAGAAGAAATAGTCAAAAAAGACGATAAAAAAAGGTAGGACTCTCTAATCTAAATTTATTATACTTCCAACTTTAAAAGATTTTTAAAGTCTTTGTTTCCATTTCTATAGGAGAAGAGTCCCGTAAAATTATTATACAAACTTTTGACTGGATAATAAGCATTCAATTTAAGTTAGCTATAGATAGATTCTTTCAATTTTTTTTTACTTCCCTCACAAACCCCTGATTTTTCAATATTCTAATTTCTCTTGTCATAATGAGACTTCTAAGATCTCTAAGTGTAAGTAAGATCTTAATTATAAATTCAGATGACAGATGGAAGTATAAGACGAAAAATAAAATGTCCAAATCACTGGAAAGTGATGTGGAAAGTGAAAGTCATTTTTGCCAATCAAATAAAAATAAAAAATAAACAAAAAAAAAAACTAACAAACAAATGACATTTTTTTCCAATTTTTTGTTGTAATGAATTTTAAATAGATAAATGCGAATCTAGGACATTTGTGCGATATTCGCTTTTCATCATTTCAAAAATAATCAAACAAGTGAAATTTTGCGAGTATCTGAAGAACTTTTTATTGGGAGCAAGATAAAAAAATTGCTATAAAACGATTTTCAATTCTTGTACTAAAATAATATATCAAATAATAAATTTCATATATATCGATCCATATAAATTTCTTAAATTTCTTAAATTTCTTAAATTTAATATTTATTTAATAATGAAACTTTTCTTCCGAAGAAACTCTTAATGTGCTGGCAATAGGTTTACTTATTTAAAATTTTGAAAATTTTTCTAAAAAAGATTATAAATGAAATCCCTGCTAATAAGGATTAGAAGTATTCAAGGATCCATGTTAAAAGCTTTAAATCGCTTTAAGCGCTTTAAATTTTTTTTTAGTACAATACAAAACTCAAATCATTTAAATTAATTGCATTGTTCATACGTTTCACAAATTTGAATTACATTTTAAGGCAATTTTTTTGTACAGTGTATGATTTTCTAGTCTGTTTTGTTTATATTCATATAAAGATAAAATTGATGCGTCATGCAGTTTAATGCATGGTACCCTTTAAATAGTAAATCATGTAAAAGCTGCTTTAATAACTTTTGGCGGCCTAAAGTAATTGTAAAAGTAAAAATAAAACAAAAAAAAAAATGAAAAATAACGAAAAAAAAGCAGTACAAAATACAGGAAAAATGTAATGAAACGATTTACGTGAGATTTAAATGTAATAGTTTCTTTTTTTCTATCATGGAAGAATGTACGAAAGAACAGCAAACTTTAAGATCTTTAAGATGTTTGAAATGCTTAAAATGCCTAAAATGCTTAAAATGCTTAAAATGCTTAAAATGCTTTATACTTTAAAATGTGCTTTAAAAATGTGCGTAAATATAATCGCATGATAATTAAAGGATTTTATAGCTTACCTCCTGAGTTAACAACATTTGAGGAATGTTTGGTGTTAAGACCATTGTTAGTTGTTGTTGTTGTTGAATTTGGAAATCCACCCATAACACCATATTTTAATGGTTTAAAATGGAAGAATGATGGTGAATAACCTGAACCGCCTCGACTAATTGAACTGAATTGTTCCTCACGATCCTCAATGTAGAGGCCTTCTTTGCCCAAAGCAGCTAATTGGCGACCTTTCGGCATAAACATTACAAGAAAAACGGTAGCTGATGTGGCAACTAAACCGAATGCAATACATGCATCACTATGACGATCAGCCACCATGAGACCACATAATATCCATCCTAGCCAAATGGGCATAACGCCCCCAATAGCTAAACCAATATAAGGCGCTTCACGATAATTATCTCGTATACCGCGAGATTTAATAGCCAATATTGTTATAAATATGATTAAAAATAATACATAGGTCAATGAGAATAGAAATTCGGAGAATTGTGTTTTACATAATGATATTAACATACTGCCGGATGAGGATATTGTCGCATAACCATTTGAGCTAGTAGTATGAGAATTTTGAAATATGGTAGCAATATTTGAGCTGATACTACGCTCTGAATGTGGCAGCTTTATGGAAGTGGATACACTTTGTGTATAAATTTCTGGTGGATGTGTTATAAGCCATTGTACACCAATGGCCACTTGAATTAATACAGCAAATAGTAATAATAGGCCAAGATAAGGTGCCGGTAAATAAACGCCACCATTTAAACTAATTAAGAAAACACACTTGACCAATAAAGCGGCAAAAACTAAAGCGTATGCTACACCAACGCCAAAACGTATGGTAGCACAGCTCATTAAGGATGGTTGAGATGTTATAATGGCGCCTAATACGGCACAAGCGAAAAGACCTAATAATAACATTTGTCCCAGAAAAACATGCCTTCGCGAAGGTGATGTTCGCCATGCTTTAAACAATACAAAAATTTCAAAAGCACTCATCATAAACATTGTAACAGCTGCCAAAACAAGTACTGGCACAACCCAGGCCTCTTTGCGTAAACCTGTAAAATGTGGATGGGTTGATATTATTGTTGGCGGTGTAATTGAATCATTCCCACCAACTGCACCATTTTTTGATGATACAATCAATACTGATCTTGGGCTAATTGTAGGTGAATGGACAGTCGGTTGTAAGAAATTATGTAAGCCACGTCCTTTTGACAAACCAACTTGTGTAGAAATTGGCGAACTATGAGATACAGAAGGTGAACTGGTTGGCACTATAAAAAATTCTGTTGACATTTCAACTAATCTATCTGCTTTAGATAAGCTGGCAGCCGACAAATTTGCATATTCATATTCCGCATTAGTATCCTGACGACGACTAAATTGTTTGCCTTGTCTTTCATTGAATATTATTGCTGGTGTTGTTGATGTTGTTGATGCTGCTGCTGCTGCTGCTGCTGCTAATGCTAAAGTTTCATTAGTCAATTCTACAGTTGAAACAGTCAATGCATATGTATCGGTGGTATGAATTTTCTTTATTTTATTACCAACATTATTATTATAACGTTTATTATTCGTTATATCGTTTACAGGATTTTGTGTACTCACATTATTCTCCTGTCTCACTACTACATAATTACTTCTATTATTATTATTATTTATAGTTCTTGATAGGTTTGTTATAATTTTCGGTGTTATAGCTGACTTTTTATAGCCAATTTTTACACGAAAATTTACAATTTCTTTCCTTAAGGGTAATAAACGTTCACCGAACTTTGGCTCATGATTTGTTATATTTAATACACTAGTCGCAAACGCTGTAGTATCATCTACAACATTAGCCCACGTAACACATTGAACCATTTGTAATAAAATATATATTATAAATATTGTGTGGTATAAATTTCGCGCGCATCGCAATATTTTTTGTCGTAATACACACATTCTCCACTATTTGGCCACTATTTGATTTAGCGACTGTCCTGCATGACAGACCATACCTAACTAACATCGACTAACTGATCAACATCATAAGAGTACTGATTAATGCATGCATGTGCATGCATACGCATACAGCTATAACTTTACCGATACCGATACTGATACCGAGACCGAGACCGATACCGATAGCGATAGGTAAAGTTAAAGTTAAAGCTAAAGTTAAAGCTACAGTTACAGCAAGAGTTAGAGCTAGAGCTAGAGTTTGAGCTAGAGCTAGAGCTATACCGCAAAGAGTCGAATCATTCAAATCCATTTGCCTCGTGCTTTTTGCGTTTTATTCTTGTTTCGTATATTCTTTTCTACTCTCCCTAAATTATAATTTGTTCACTTCGTGCCTTTATATAGTTATTTTTGCACTAATAATTGAAAGAACTGAGAGATTCTTTACACTTTAAATTTCTTAAAATGCTACACAACTTGTCGTACAAGTTATATTAAGTTTATGAGCAACTATGGAACATTGCTCAATGGATTTAAACTTACATGTCAGTTTTGTCACCTGATTCCTACTCAAGTTCTAAAGTTTTTTTTATACTCCAATGAAATTCTTAGAAATTTCTTAGAATTGATGAATTGCATACAGAATCGGAAAATTATGAAGACAATGTCACATTGATGTAATTTTAAAAAAATTGATACAGCACTTCTTTTTCTTTGCCATATGATTACATGGGAGTTCATTTTTTCATGGGAGTTTGCATTTGTTTGCATCTCCTTACTCTTGCTTTACTTGTTTGCCATACTTTACAATGCTAGATGAGAATTTTGTGTACGATACTTCTAAGTTAGCTCATTACTTGACTAAGTTAAGGTCATTATGTGACTTTTCTTTTCCTTATGATATCATTTCTTTTACTCTTACTTATTTTTATTTACTTATATTTCTTTTTTTGCAATAAAACGGAAGAATCGTGCATACAAGAGACGCTTAATACCAGAGATAGATTTAGAGACTTAGAGAGAGAGAGAGAATTTTGATTCTCAACTTGAACTTTCTTATTATTATTATTACTTCTCATTATTATTATTTTTGTTGTTGTTGCTTATGTTCAATTGTTGTTATATACCTCGCTATATACATCGCTATATACATCGTTATATACCTTATTTTATAAGTATCTGGCGATGAGGGCATCACCAGATACTTATGAAATAGAAGGACTGAAGCTTATCTCTCTCTCCAAACTTTAATGATCGTTTGTTAAATCTCTTAGCTAATAAAAAAAATTTTATATAAAATCTGTTAGATTGTACGACACATTTAAAATCTTCATATAGGTTTATACAATTTTTATTCTACAATTAGATTATACAAGTTATTTCAGTTTGGGTAATTGTTCCAGATGGACAACAACAGATTTTCGAAATCTAAAGTCAATTAGTGCTGGGGCTGGGAATTATTTAAAAATTATATCAAAACTATTTTCATTTTTATAAAATTATCTATTTTCACTAAGTGTAGGGTGTTAGTGAAATCCTAATTCATGCACTCTACAATTTATGGAAAATATTCATTAAGTTTTAACGGCGACTAGTAAAGCACAATATAAAAGAAAAGCAAGGAAACAAGTAAGAATGTTATAGGCTGCCGGAACCAAATTTTAAACACTCTACCCCATTTTGTTTAAGAGGTTTGAAAAGTCAATTAGAATAAAATTGAGAGTGAAGAAAGTAAATTCCGGTAATTTTTAAATAATTTTAAAGGTTGTCGTGTGGTAGGCGGTCCAAAATCTAGATATATATATATGCCAATTTTCCACCCAGAACTATCTAAAATTGATACGCTTTCTTCAGAAAGCATGTTTTTCCCACAAAGAAGTTTTATTACTGGAAAGGATCATACGAATTGTTCGACCGTAATCATTCTCAATAGATCAAAATACGGTTATGTACTTGAATAAAGTATTCTTAAAAATTGTAGACGAACAAACGGGCAAATAAGCTTAAATCGCCCTAAAACATTATTCTCAGTGAATCGATAAAATAAAAGACGAGTCCATCTTAATTGCTTCTGAACAAACAACTTCATAAGCTGTAATACCTTGGGCGACAAAAGCTGTAAAATATAAAAATGTACTTCAACCGATTTTCTAGATTTAAAATGAAGTGGTTGGCATATTACAAAATCCGGCTGTAAAATGAAATTTTTAAGATAAAAGAAGGCAAATTTCAGACTCGAAATTAGAAATAACAATAAAATCTTATAAACTTCCCGTACTTGATTTGATATACGTACAATTATTTCGTAATTCTTGTAGTGATTAAAGAAACTCGTAAAAACCAATTTTATAGAAAAGGCAAAGTTGATTTTCTTGATTCTTAATGTAAAGTTTTTCATTGAAATCGTATCTACAAAACAATACAAAAAAAAAAAATTATAAAGCAATTATAAATATTAGAAGAAGAATGAAAATATTAATTAATAATAATTAATAATAATCCAATTTTATTGATTCGATTTCAAGTGGTTCTTTTGTATGATGAAAAATTTTCATCATTTCCTTATGCACTTTGCATTACTTCTAATATTTTTTTACACATAATATTACGTCAAGTTATGTTACGTTACATTTAAGTCCCATCAATAAGTGAATTTACATATAAAATAGTTCTTCCACCCACAAAACACACACACACACACACACATACATACATACATACATACATACATATGTACACACATGCACAAATATCCACTAATAGGATTTGAAAAGAACTCTAGGTATTTAACGATCGGCGTAATTTAAGTTCATTTTATAAATAACAATAACAATGCCAAAGACAACACGTATAACAGCAACAAGAAGAAGAATAACAACAGGGACACCAGGCACAGCCATTTCCATGACTAATGATGTAACTAAAGACTTTTCTAACCAAAACCAAAGAAAGAAAAACAGAAACAAATAAAAGCCACCAACCACCACAAACAACAACAACAACAAGAAGAAGAAGAAGAAGAAGAAGAAAATGAAGAAAAACAACAACAAAAGAATAATAATAATAATAATAATAATAATAATAACCAATAATAATAATGATGATAACGAAAAAAAAAAATAAAAATAAAATAAAATAAAATAACGTGATTTTACTTTAGTTACAGCGCATTTCATATTTGCCTATTGCTCATATTATTCTACAATTATACACATACATTAACACACAAACAAATATATAAATTAATGTTTATGTATAAATAAGCATTAATTTTTTGTTTTACAGCGTTCCTTGAAAATACATGGAATATAAATACGTTTTAATAATGTGTAAATTCCTTCAGCAAAAAAAAAATTATCATTTGCAAAATTTCTCACAAATTTTGCAAATTTTTTAAATTTTTGTCTTAATAAATTTGTAAAAATACCTTAAGAGTTGCGTAAAATTCCCAGTTTTTTTTTTTTTTGAAATATTACTTTTTTCAATTGGATTTTGGAGTCGAAAATCATTTTTCAAATCTAATAACTACAACTTTTAAAGTTACAATAAATAAGTGAAACATTTTAGCCGATCAGAGTGAACTTTAAGGCAACGTCTTCACTTTATTTAATGAGACTAAAAAGTTTAGAAAATGAATTAAAATTCAAAGGAAATATAAAAAGTTGTAATGTTTCATTTACATGTAATTTAAAGAGTTCCTTAATATGACGCGGTATCCAGAAAAATGGAACGTTATAGAACAAATATAGAACGTTTATATATTACATCAAAAAATCATTGTCCATTGGCATATATTCCTAAATATTTTTATTAAATAAAAGTTAAAGTGATTGTAAAAATTATCGTAAAAATGATTCTTAATCATAATAAATGACGTCCGTTTTTAGGCCAAAATGCTTGTATTTATCGCGTTGCATTGAACTAACTCTAAAATTGATGCTCAGACGTTGTTGGTAAATTTAACTGGTCAGATATCAGATAAATGGACAAAAGAGCATTTAAGCTTAAAGCAAATTTAAAACGGTTGGCGTAATGTAAAAAGTAGGACCTCAAGACCTTTGTGCAGATTTATAATATCCGATATTACAAATGATGCAGAATATATAAAGAAATAAAAAAGCAAAATTATACTTTTACAATGTTATGGAATATTACTAATAGGCTTAGGGTCCGTCCAAAACGTCCGAAACATCTAAAAAACGCTAAAATGCCAAAATACTCCGTTATATTATAAGATTTCTAATACGTCTTCAGCGAATAGCACTTTTAAAAGGCATGCAAGCATATGCAACATTTAGAAATAGTTTAGGCAGATCCATCTTTTATAACATTGATCTCTTCAATATTATTTTTGAAATCTGCAATGAATTATTCTGTCTGTTTGTCTAAGTGTCTTTCTGTTTTAAGTTTGTATTTCTATGCTTAAATGAAACACCAAAATTTTGATAAAGTTTGAAATTAAGGCAAAAGTGAATCTTATCTATTACAAATGGTCACTTTTTACAATAATTAGGTCACCATTTCTTTCATTTTCATTTCAAAAAGTAAGAAAGAATAAATATAAAGGAAAAAATTTTCAATTTAAATAATTCATTGATTAAAACTCTCTTTCTCTCTTCTCTCTCTCTCTTCTATATATATATATATATATATATATATATGTTTCTTTGTCTCCTCTGTGTCTCTATATGTATGACGTCTATTTGATAACAGATTTTTTTCCAATAATCTTATCCGATAATCTTAATATCATTTATATAGCGTATTTAAAAATTTATTTGAACTTTTCAATTATGATCAATTGATTTTATTTGCTTTGTTTTTATCATAACAATCAACTTTTAGCTAATTTGCAACATACTTGAATTTCTCACATAAATCTGTTCGTTATCATTATAATTTTTAGTGCTGTCAACTTTGTAACCTCGAATATTTCTACAAAGTGTTTAAATATTTAACAATAAATAAAATGAGAGAAAAAAACTCTTTAAAACAAATTGCATTTACATGCATATTTAGTATTTATATTAATATTTGTTTTTGTAAAAATCTTTAAAATTATAAAGAATTGTAAGAGAGAGGCAAATGAAAATTTTCTATATAATTAGAACGCAATATCAAATCAAGTTCAATTCGATTCTATTATTTTGCGCTTTCAGTTTGATTTTTTACTGTTACGGTTACTAGTTATTGTAATTGTTATTGTTATATTATTAATATAAAAAAAGTTACAAAACGAAATCAAGTGTTGCTCAAATATTGTCGTACATAACAAAGAAAAAGAGAAAAATAACAATAATTTACAGCTCTGTTTTCCTTAAAATTAAAGTGTAATCAAATTGTAATGATTGAATTAAAATATTTTAATATTTTTTTTTTGTTTATTGGAATTTGGTGTGTTAATGTTGACGGCATGTCAATCACCACAATAAATGACGTTACTATTGAAATCGATGGTAGTAAGTAATGAAAATCAAAATACAAACAGAAAAAATATATTAAATTTGAAGGAATGACAAATGTTAAACACATGTATCTACTATATATTTTTTTGCCAAGAAACTAAAAATCCATAAATAAGTCGGACGTTTTGTACCAGTTGCCCCATTTATTAGACAAATGTAACGTTAAGACACAACTTAAACTTAACTTTGCACTTTTGATTTGATTCAACTTCTTTATTTGCTCACAAAAACTTCCAATTTTTTCTATTTAATTTGATTACAATTTTACGGGTGTTAACGCTACAGTTATAACTGATTAAATGGTCACAAGTAGACAGACGAGCACAAACAAATAGGGTCTTAGAATTTACTGTCAATTCATATAAAGGACTTTAAAGAACGTTTAGTAAAATGGGAATAGTTTCACAATGGAATGCCAGGCCCTGTGGACGTGATGGATATATAAATTTTATAAATACTATTACTTATATGAATACTATTTGTTATTTATATAAAGATCTATGGAGATGCGATCGGATTAAGTGCCCTGTAGGTACAATGTTCTGCGAAGTGAAAAAATATACGACAAACACAGAACCCAATACATTGCATCGACAAAATTTTTGTTATTCAGAGAATGGTAAAATTTTACTAGAGCAGAGTACAGCAGAGTTGGTACCACCGAATGAACGACATCAATTACACTTAAAAACTAATCGTCATGGTAATACAGTTTCATCATCAGCATTTGGAGGTGGTATCGCGTATCAAGGCTCTAGTATTCTACAAGATGATACATCTATGGCAAATATTAATATACCGAATATTCAGATACCTAAAATTCAAATACCGAATTTTGTAATTCCAAGTATCCGCATACCACCCTTTACGATGCCAAAAATCATTATGCAACCAGTTGAAATACCAGAAGTTACCTTCCCTGATATAACAATGCCAGATTTCATGGAAAATTTTATGGAAGGTTTCACGGAAGGCAAATAAAATTAAAACTGTCGCCTTTAAAAATATTTTATTTATAGAAAAAGCTAAATAAATTCATAGAATAGTAATAATTGGAAGCGAAACATTTTCAGTATTATTGGCAGGTATATTCTAAAAGGTATAATTTAAATTGAATCTTGATTTATCAGCAAAAATAGAATTTAGGTAACAAAGCAATCACATTAAGTTTCGAATTATAAAAAGAAAGTATGGAAAATTAATTTAATTTCATTTAGTTATCTCTCATTTAAATTGTATTTAAAACAATTTTTAATGTAATCGCTTATCATAAAAAGTTTATATAATGACATTTGAACATGACTCAGCCCCGGAACAATGCGTTAAATTTTCAATACTTAACGCATAAATAGCTTTTTCAATGGGCAATAACTCATCAATAATGTTATGCAATTGAAATGGATCATTTTGCGTATCGTAAGCTTCAATAAAATGCTGAAAATATATTAAATAACAATATTATCGGATTTCGTTTAGAATTCATGCTAGAGATATTGTGATACTTACTTCAGTATCATTAAATTCACAATATAGACGATTGATACGCTGAGCAAAGTGTCTAATACAAGCATATGTATTATTCCAAACATCTTGACAATGGCATGAGCCTTCTATTGTACATCCGTAAAGTAAATCATTAGGTCGATAGGGACAATCAGAGTTATAAGTATTAAAATTTCCTTCGCCATGATGTTCAATGAGTAGGCAGCGATGATACTCTTTGTTTGTTGAAATATTATACATTTTCGCATTTAGTGATTCTCCATCCATGCGATTTGGAATTGTTAGGTTAGCCCACTCAAGTATAGTTGGAGCTAAATCAATGAGAGCTACTGGAGCGCCAATTATAACATTATTTGGCATATTTGGACCACGCATAATCAATGGTACACGAATATCACTTTCGTAAGGTTGTCGTTTATCAAACGGTTGAGCAAATTGTCCTATATGGTAGCCATTATCTGAGGTGTATATCATATATGTCCTATTTAAAATATGATAGTCATCTAATCGTTGTACTATGACAGTAACCAATTCATCTACAGCTAATAGAGTTTGCCAACGTTTTCGAAAGTAATCATCCATCAAATCTAAAGTTTTATTCGGCAATGGGCTTGAGTTGGCCAATAACCAATGCTTATCCTTGATGACTTTATTGAAATTAGGCGTCTTCATAGCTCTCACATTGACAAATTCATTACGATGACGTTCTGCTGGAGTAAATGGTTGATGTGGTGCTGGCGGCGTTATCATCATAAATAAAGGTTTCAAATCGTTGGCATTATCATCAATAAATTCTAAAGTACGCTTTAACAACAAATCGGTTAAATAAGTATTTTTGTAAGTTTTATTCTGAGAATTTTCTCGTAATGTATAATTGTAGTAACGTGAATTTCCATGTAAACCATAAAACCGTTTCCAACCGGGTGGTATCGTTTCACCTTTATATTGATTTAAATATTTACCAGCGAAAAAAGTTTTATAACCCTTTTGTTGAAGAAGAACCGGTAAAGCTTCCGGTTCAACATGTTTCTTCCAATAGTTACCATTACAACCGCCTTCATATGAATTATTTAAGGTGCGATGGTTATGAGAATACATGCCACTCAGTATACTAGCTCTAGAAGGGCAACATAGAGGAGATGTCGTAAATGCATTGTGGAAAGTAACACCCTGGTTACCAATTAAATCCAAAGTGTATTTCATTGGTTTCATGCCATCTAAATAAACGTCCTGATCATCACTTACAATTAAAACTATATGTGGCAAATACTCCTTGTTTGTTGTAACCAAAAAGATAACTTGGCATATAATTACAATGTAATAAAGCGGCCACCTCAGGCAGCACATTTTGAAAAGGCTAAATTTTTTATACAAAGAAAGTTTATTTATATTTTTTAAATCGATTAAAAGATTGAAACAGCTGATTTCCCGAAAAAGAAACTATTTTAATGTGCCAGTGAAGTTGTCAAAACGATACTTTAAACAAAAATTTCCAAGAGGTTAGAAAACAAATTACAATTTATCAAATTGAGTGGAAAAATAATGATAAATTCAGAATTGATGCAAATTAAAGGCTGTGCGACGTGTGCTTTTTATTTTAGGAAAATCTTACGAAAAAGTCATTAATTTTTGAGAATTTGTTGGCTCACTTCTTTATTTGTTTATAAACTAAAATATAAAATTTTCCTTTTTTATTAAATATTATACGAATTGTAAATGGACCCAATAATATGGGTCTACATAATTCCTAATATTAATTAAAAAGTAACGGAACTTATTAATCAATTATTAATTAATGTATGGAAGACATAATTCATATTCATATACATAGCAACAGAGTATTTCTGCATATAACGGCCGATGCGATCAATTACATCAATATTTAACATGACTGACTAGATGTTAGCTTTGGAAATCTCTTTTCAGTTTCTGCAAATTTCTGCATAAACTTTTTATAATCATCTATCAGATTGGGTGTTTCATTATGCGTATCCATTTCAAACCGTCGATTGTTGCATTCATTTTTAAATTTAATTTTCGAATTCAAAATTTCTTTACGTTCCTCGGAATATTCTCCCAAGACTTTTGAATGCCCTTTGTTAGTTTGCGAGACTGAATGCGATATTTTAGGCAGTTTTCGACTGCTATAATCCACTTTATGATTATACTCAGTTTTTAGCAGTTTATTTAAGATAGTTAAATTGTCATCTGTAGTGCCGCCTGATTCAATATGTTGCGACATTTCTAAATGTTCACAATTTTCTTTCCTATTTTCCCTATTGTCTAAACTTTGCTGATATTTCACCATCTTCACCTTTTCTTTACTGACACTTTTATGTACATTCTGAGTCTTCTGAAGCACAAATATAAGTTGAGCTTGTTGGTTCATTTCACTACGACAAAAGTCCAATTCTTCTCTCAGTGCCTTCATTTCAGTTTGGAATGATTTTTTTAAACTTTCGATATCTTCCTGACGTTTTAATTCCAACGTCATCGAATACTTTTCAAGTTTTCGCAAATGTTCATTTTGTTCATTAAATACTTGATTTAGATTATCTAATTCTAGCGTTTTCAATTCTAATTCTTGTCTAAGATCTTCTTCTATTATGCTAGCTGTTGCCAATGAATGTACCATCTCATTCCAATTTTCTTGCATCTTTTCCTTATTTCCATAAGTTGTTATTATTTCGGAATTTCTACGTAATTGTATATCTGGTCTCTCACTTTGAAAATCATGTCCAAAATCTGTAAACAAGTGCTTTTTATTTCGATGAAAACTATCCGTTTCTTCTTTTAATTGATGTACAACTTCTGTGGCTTTCATCATGAAATAATCTTCAGTTTGAATTGATTTATCACTTGTAAATGGTTTGTCATTATTTGTTGTACACTTTTCCTGAATGTGAATATTCTCAATTGACTTGAATTCATTTGATATTCCTGCACCAGAAAACGATTTACTAATTTCTAGAATTTCTGCTACACAGATTTTAAGGTGTTTCATTAAGTCGTAAATATTTGCTGATTTGTGATATCGCGTTGCAAAGAATGCTTTATGCCAGTTGAGTAATCTCTTGCATCATCTATAGAAGTTACTTTCGTTGGTTGTTCCATTTGTTCTTGTAATTGATAAACTTTATTTTTTAATTGCACAATCTCTGAAGCCTCTTGCTTAACAAGCTCATGATATTTTATACTAATAGCATGAATGTCATCCACATCGACATTCATTTTCTCCATATTGAGGTAAAAATTCTCTTTTAATTTTCCAAATGCTTCTTCTTTTAATTCCACCAATTGTTCATACATTTTTAATTCACTCTGTAAATCTGCTGTAGAATTTATTAAATTGACTTCACTTAAATTGCAATCATGGATTCCCTTACTTGATAGATCTATTAAAAATTTCTCTTTATCTTTGGCCAAAGCTTCCATATTATGAATTAAAGATGATTTTTGTCCCCTCAGTAATTCAGTTAAATGTTTACGTTCATACATTGAATACGGCTTCAGTTCTTGTTGCTTTTCTATATTGTTTGCCATTCTAGAGGCATTTTGTAAACATTCTTCTAAATTCTGACAATTTTTATACAAATTTAAACAATTAATTTGCAGATCATTATTCTCTTGCAGGTATTTACGCTCACGGATACGAATCTCGATTAAATTATTTAAAATGGTACTTTTATATTGAAGCCATTGATCAGATTTAGATAAATCGAATAATTCAAGGCATATAATCAATGCATCCTCTGCACTTAACGGGCAACTTTCAAACACTGCCAGTTTATCCAACAGTAACTTTAACTTGGATATAAGTGAGCTAATTTCTTGCTGTTTACATAAAGAAATACACGATTCATAATGGCATGTTATGCCACTAACTCGACGATTTTGACAATTCTTTCTAATATCCATGTTTTCGATGTTCTTTCACTCTTCATGTAGGATTTAATGAATCTTTAAGTGGATGCGAAACATTTTAATATATAATTGAAATAATTTATAATTTGCGTAACTTCATCTCTATTTTCTGCAGCTTCCATTTTATGTAAACTACCTCATTCTTCTTATGTTTTACTTCTTTTAAGTTTTGTTCTTGTTTCAAAGAAAGAGAGAGAAAGATTTTTATAAATTTTTTTACACGTGCTCTCCATTCGATATTATTTAATAAGAGATTACAATAAAACCGTCTTTTAAAGTGTGGTGAATTTACAAAGTCTTTTAAATTTTTATACTCATTGAAGCTGTGACTGATCTATGTATCACAAAACAGATGTTTTACTAACAAAAGTACAACATATGATTTTTTACTTTCTCAATTTTTTTTATCATATTGGAACAGATTAAATGTGTAAAGTGTTCTATTAAAATAAGATAATTGTATTTTATTCATTTGGAGATCCTCTTTATTTTTATGGTGCCTACATTTTAGTGATATTTATGGGCATATTTATAGGCAAGTTACATGTTGATCCTGCCAAAAAAAAAAACAATGCCCAAAAACATTATAAAATTTATTAAACAGTGTAATAATTAAACAATGTAAAGACAAAAAGTCGATTGACTCTATAAATAAATTGAGCATAAGTTCTTCAAAATGAATTGTATATTCTAAATTGGCAGAGTGTTAATCAAGGTACATGAATGTAAATTTCGTTTTTTAATTTATTCATTAATCAATGTAATATAAAAATTTCTATACAGATGAAGAAGTCTTTAAAACTATCAAGATGTTTTATAGGTTCCTATAAATGGTTTCGAAAAGGCCAGGAACAAAATAATACGGAATGAGAAGAATGCCTAACAAATATTGTCTAAAAAATAGCGCAGAAAAGGCAGCACGTTGCTTACATGTTGCATCCATCTTCCGTGAGTTAAGGGTAAATTGCTTATGTCAAAAACACTGCTACAACTTTTTGCCAAAGTTTTGACAATTCAAAGCGTTAAAAATTTTCAAAGGGTGTTAATTCTTCTTGCCCAGCATTAAATTACAAATTTGCGTTTCTGTTGTAAATATGTTAAACGCAAAAAAAGAAATCCTTAAATTTACCAGAATTTCAATTTTATTGAAAGTTTTCAAATCGACATCGAAAATAGAGCAAATGGATTTAATATTATTCCTTAATTAAAAGGGGGAAGTTTTTTTTTTTATAGCATTTGCTCACAAGAGATTAAAAGCCATTTCCATCGATATCAATATTCAGAATTGGGCTCCAATTCTTGCATATGTGTTTCATTTAATTCAAAATAACCTATAAATAATTTCTTTTTGTTTAATAACTTTTCTAACTGCTCCTCGATTTGTCGATCTATATTGTTCCATATTTATATAGAATAATACTAAATAAAGTTCAGAGATCATTTCTATTCAATTTACAGTTACTTACTTCAGTAAACAAAATATGAAATTGTGTTGTCACATGCACGTTTATAATCTAACATGGATCACGATTTACTCGATTTAATCGGTAAGTCATGTTAAACATGTTACAGTCACATGCATAAACACACGCCCACACACACACACACGAATACCCACAAATAAATATATTTGGTATAATTTGCAAGATTGTAAAACCATTAAATATTATTGTACGAAAAGATAAGTTATAGAATTTCATATGAAAATGAAATTTATTAAACGGATGTTTAATTAACTCAAATCGAATTAATTATCTTGATTTGAGTAGATAAATGAATAGAAAGACGCAAAAGTGATGCACTATAATTTGTTATGGAATTATCAGTATTATCATAACTTAAATTTACTGAAATAAGGAAGAGTGAAAATGTTTGAAGGAATCTATAAGAAATGCTTTTTATATGATCATAAATTTCTCTAATTATTTTTAAATGAATGGAACTGATTAATTTTACACCAAAATTTGAATAATTTTACTTTACTACTATTAACCGGTAAGATTGGACCCTAATTTTAGCGTTGAACTGTGCAATTTTTAACATTCTATCTGCTTGTCAAATGGTGAACATTAATTACAGAATTAATACAGACAGTTAAATTGCTTTAATAGATCTTTTATGTCGTTCATAAACCTAAACGTTTATCTATATAAAATGGAAATCTCTGATATCTCGGACATTTTGTATACCATCTACTGAAACCGTCAACAAATACCGGTTACATATATGTAATTATTCATATTTGATCATAGTTTTTTTCTAATTAAATTTACGAAAATCTCAAATACGCATTAAATTTTTTTTACCATCAATTTCCACTTTTTATAATCTATAGAAAAATTGATGCGATATTCTTTATGAAAATAAGTTAATAAAGGTTTTTATGAAATGAAACATTTTCGGAAAGGCAAAAAGTTATATATTTGTCTCTGCATGTACATGAATTTGTCCTTCCAATAGAAAAGGATTTTTGATATGTTTTTTTTTATAAAATTTCACTTAATGCAGGGCATTTAGTACCTCGATGCCAATCAATTATTTCTTTTAGTCTAGTTGAGCCGAAATCGTGCTATATTACTATCAAAATTTTTTTATTAATAAACGAAAAATATTTATTTAAATACTTACCTGTTCTTACTTACTTATCATACTCTTATCTTTCATTCTAGTACTTTATTTAGAATTTTTGAATTGTTGTTTGATCAACCTTGTGATTAAGAATTACGTAGAACGATACATAATTCCTTTTAAGTGAGTAATATTACGTTGCAATGAAATGAAATGGCACTTGCTTCAGACAATAAAAATTTATCAGAATTAGAAAATTGTATATAAATCTTTTCAATTGCATTAAATACCTTATTTTATATATTATATAACATATTAATTGGTTAGTTAATCGCTTGAAACGTGACAATAATCTTTATAGCGTATAACAAAAATGTGTAACACAATAATTAAGAAATTAAAGATATGACAATAGTTATGATGTCAGAAACAGAGAACGCGAGAACGAGTGAACAAGAGATCAAGAGAAAGAACGAGGTAAAAGTACAAACAAGCAAATAATATTGGGTAGTTAATCAAATGATAATAGATTTTGTAAAGTGTTGGAATTTTTACATATTTTATATTATTAATTTACTCAAAGTTTCTTGTTTGAACTTCTAACAAATTATTTCCAATAAAATGTATACAAAATATTTTAATGAGCTATATAATTTTTAGTGTAATGTCCATGTAAAAATCGAGAAATAATATGGGCATTTCAGGCAAATTATTTTACTCCATAAATTTGGTAAAATCAATGCATTTACATCTCTTAAAGAGTTATGCGGCATATTTTTCAATTTTAAACTATCTTGCTAAATATGGTCTGGGTAATTAATTACCTAATATTTGGTAGGCCTTTCAAAATTAATGATCATGGTAGAGCAAAATGCTAAATTCCATTGAAGCAGTAAAAATGCTTATTTAGAATAGTTATACATAATTTGGGTTAATTCACTTGATTGCCAAGCCAATATTTTTATTCCTATAGGTTTTTAACTTTATGGCCTCATTTCCTTTTGCCCATTTTCATATCAGAAGAGACAGTTAGAGAGAGAAATTTACTTTTTATTACACTAATTAATTTGGAAATATTTTGTGATTTAATTTACAGTTTTTCAGTTAATTTAAGACCCTTAACAAAATGTTTAATGATTTAGTAGGATATTTACGAATCGTACCCCGACTGACTAGAATGTTTTTCACTTGTTCTTAATGAAAGTTTTGTTTGTACAAAAATAAAGTGTAATTTGAAAAAGCTTAAAAGGGAACAAACAAACGTTAATAATAATAAACAAAAACACAAAAGAAAAAAAAACAAAAACTTCTAAAAAGCGTTAGTTTTATTTTTCATTTTGTTTAACAATAAATAGAACACACACACACACACACACACACACACATGCACAATGGATTTAGAAAATTTTCCATTTTTGGTTTTTTCTAAATTTCTTTATTTAATTTTTTTTTTTTATATTCTATTTTTATTTATTTTTTTTTGAAGTTAAATTTTTGTTGGAACAAATAAAATTTTAATTTATGCTGAGAATGTGAATGTGTTGTTATGTGATTAAGTATACAAATTTATGGAATGGCATTTATATAAGAATGCGTATTTAAGAAATGCATACATAGATATACACACACACACACATATATATATATATATAAATACCCCGAATAGCCAGTTTGTAAACGTGTTTTCTAAAAGAAAATTTAAAAAAAAAAAATGCAAGAATAAAGCAAACCTTACTTCTTTATTTGTGCTCTACACTGTTTGTGAGTCCAGTTAGTGGAGGCCTCTAAGAGATTATTAAATCCATCCCTTTATATTGGATTACATCATTTCATAATTCACTGAGTGATGGCTTCAATTTATGCATAATCAACTTAAGCTTGTCTCTCATCCATCCATATAGATATATTTTTTTTTCAGGTGGTTCAATTGCGCCCATTTTATGCAGACCCCTTCATTCACTTAGAGATATTTCTCAGGTGACTTAATTTTCTATAAGCACTGCAAAATATTCAAATCCAATAAACCTTAATCACCAGGGGAAAGCTATTAAAAATTTTGTAAGATCTCCATAAAATAATTTGTTGTATTGCGAAATCCATCGTACCTGTAAAAAAACGTGATACTTTTTAATATTTCTTGTCTAGAATCAGTGCAAAATAGTTTCTAGAATATTTTGACAAACTTTCCTATGAAAATTTATATTAATTTAGGGTTCAATTTAATTAATAAATAAAACTTCAATTAGAAAGCTTAAATCAAGGGGATGCAAAGTAACTCAAGCAGACGAGCCCTGAGAAAATATTAATTACAAACAAGGAAACCCAAAAAATAGTTAAGAATGAAAGTGAGAATAAATGAAATGATTAGTATGAAAAAAATGTAAAGAAGAAAGAAAATTACACTCTGCAAAATCCAAATCACTTTATGCATTTTGAGAATTCATTTCATTTCATATGATTAATGGAGAAAATAAACGTCTATTCCTAAACCATTCTATCAGTTTCACATATTCTCATTCACGTATTGCATTTTAAGAATATCACTCTCTTATTATTTGTAGGAAAATTATTATAAAGAAAAATAAATGAAATGGACGAACAGAAAAGGAAAATAAAGGTAGAGATAAATTCTTGAAACTCTCCGTTTCTACTTTCTTATTTTTCTTTTTTATTTTTTGTCTTTTTTTTTTTTTCTTTGCTTTTGTATTTGTGAACTTTCAAAGAGCTTATTCACGTGTTTATACGTACTTGTCTATATTTCTGTGTGTGTGTACATTTATATGTTGGATGTTCACACAGCCTTCAGACTTCAGCGAATTCAGTCTGGCTTAGTAACTAATATCAATTGATTAATAATGACAATACAATCATATTTAAATACACATGCAAGATATTTCATGTAAATTGGTTGTTGATGTGAAAATCACTCAAACCTGTTGCTTGACTATCTCGTTCTATGAACTTATTGAACAATACAGCATGTAACAACATAAAACGGAGAATGTTAAATATAAATTTTTTTCTTTTTATTTATTTATTTATTTATTTTTTTGAAATAAAACAGATTGTTCAATAAGTTAGTGGTAAAATTAAATTTTTGCTCTCTTTCCGTTAACTTATTGAACAACTTATTATGTAAACACTTGAAATAGAGAAAGTAAACCTCTTTGTTTTTTTTTTGTTAAATAGATTGTTCAATAAGTTGATGGTAAAATTTTTTTAGTTGTACTTATGTTCTACAAACTTATTGCGCCATTCGTAACGTGTAATTATTTCAAATGGAAAATGTAAACTTCTTCTTCTTATTTTTTTGTATAATACGTTGTTCAATAAGTTGGTGGTAAAAAAGTTTCTAATTTGTTCCGTTAACTTATTGAACAGCCGGCCGTGTAAACGCTTAAAATAGAGAATGTAGATCTTTTTCTTGTTACATTTTGTTGTTGATGCTTTTTTTGCACGTTTTCTGTTTTCTGTTTTTTTTTTCTTTCTCTTTTTATTTCAAATTGTAAAACTTGTTTTTTTTTATTTCATAGCTTTTCGTAAATTTTTTTCTTTCGGTTTTGTTTTTAATTTTTACCTTTTAGTTATTTATGTATATAATTTTCTTAATTTCTGAGTAATAATTTTTTTACATCTATCATTACTAATCATATTTCTTTCTATCTCTTTCACTTTTTGTGTCTTTCACTCTCTCGCTCTATTTTGCACTTAGTTTGAAATGAGAAGAGAAGAAGAAAAAAATAACTAGAAAAAAGAACAATGAAAAACAGGCCAATTGAGAATAACAACAAGAAGAAAACTTTCATTGTAAGGAATTTGTGGGTGCATGCGAAAGATGCAAAATCCATTCAATTCAATTGAATCATTTTTTACAATACGAATGAATTTTTAATACTTTCTGTTGGAACAAAACTTTTATGATACAAAATTAATTTATCTAAAGTGAACCGAATTCAATCGAACTCAATTGAATTGAATTGAAACATTTTTGAGTATTTTGATGATGTTGCTTGGTTAAAATGTAACAAATATTTTAACTAATTTAGAATACTTAAACAAATTTTCATGGTGTACACACATTTACATGTAATAATTATTGAAATGCCATTCACCCAAAACAAAATCAACAGAAAAAAAGTAAAATACAAAGAAAAAAGAAAAAGAGATATGTACCTAAATATATATATATATATATATATATATATATATATATATATATATATATTGATGTTGAGTTTTGAATGTAAGTCAAACAATTTGTCTAGAAGCACTTTTTTTTTTACTTTTGTAACAACACATACATTCTTATAAATAGTTACGATCATATAAATCAACACAATGCACAAACATTAATAGAGTTCGATGCATTTTACATGCAATGCATGTGCACACACATACAAATACAAATACAAATACATCAAACATAGAGAAAACAAAGCAAAAAAAATAAAAGGAAAAAAACAAGAAAGAAGAAAAATCACTGTTAGTTATTGTATGCAGTGCATTGCAACTCATAGAAACCTACAAACCGGATCTTTTTCAAGTCTTTGATTTTTTTTTTCATTTTTTATTTTTCTTCTGCTTTTTCGTTTTGTTTCTTTCTCTTTTACTTTTTCGTTTTTATTATTATTATTGTTGTTTTACGCGCTTGTGTGTATGTGTGTATTGTGTTGTATTTAACAAAAAGCACATTCACTTTATTTGGTTACTGCATTTTGTGTGAGCTTGCTGTACACACCCGGATTATCTAAGAGAGATCGATTGTTTTCAGTGCTGCCATAAAGAGAGGGACTAAATTAAACAGAGACACAAAGAAGAGAGAATAAAGAAAGAGTGTACACCTTAATATATTTGCAATGTTTAGCATCTAATTATGCCAATCATATAAGTTGGGCAGCATTAATTTACTTTATTCCTTTCTTTTTTATTCGTCTTCTTCTTCTCCTCCTTTTTCTTGTTGTTGTTGTTGTTATAATTATTATTATTATTATTATTATTATTATTATTATTATTATTATTATTATTATTATTATTATTATTATTATTATCATTGTTGTTGTTGTTGTTGCATTCATCTTTTTTTAGATCTTTCCAAATATAAAGAATTTATTCGAATGTTTGTATTAATCACTACAGATGACCAAGAAATATAACTTAAAGCATCTCATTTTGCCTAACAAACTCTCTCTCACTCTCACTATCATTCTGTGTATCTTTCTCTTTATGTTTCCATTAACAATGCATGCATCATGCATCATGCTCTCATGTCAACCAATTAGTTAATATGCTGAACATACAACATTATCATGTTATTATTTCATGTTCTAATGTAAAGCATTATCAAAATTTACATTCATAATTACTTTGTAAAGTATTATACAAATTATTCAATTGATTCAAGTTCAACATTAAGCATGCTACATATAATTTTCTGACAGCGACTTAGAGTGATATTGATTTAAAAAGATCATTTATAGCTAGAATTTATTAAGCATAGAAATTAAAATGTCTATCGTTGATTCGATCTGACTTAATTTCAATTGATTATTTTGTATACAAATTCGTTGGAGACTACAAAATTTCTGGATGCAGCTTTATTTTTAAATTTTTTTTTTTTTGAGTAAATATAAATCGTTGCGCCTTTTTCTATTTGAAACAAAATAGACAATTAAGCTAACTAAGCTAGCAAAAAATTCAATGATATATTTTTTTGGCGAATCCAATAATGATTTTGAATAGGCTTCTTACGAAATTGATATCTAAATTATTCTCTTTATCATGTGAAATATTTTGAAAGCATTTTTCGTATTAATGTACATTTATCTGCTTGTTTAAAGTCTGAACAATCTAATTCTATTCGACCTGAAACTTAGATTAAATCTACACATTGAGGCTTTGCTAAATAAAGCAAAATCGATTCTAGAATTTATAAAAAGGTGGGCTAAGGTTTTCAAGGATCGTTATATTGCTAAATATTCCATACATTTTCTAGAGTAGGCCATAAAATAATGTAACAAGTGAATGAATTTTTAAGGTAATCATAAAGTGTTTAGTAAGCCATAATTATTAAAACTGGTCAACGTTCTTAGTTAATTTTTCATTTTTTTCCTTAATTTTCATCATTTGTTTTTTTTTTCTTTACTTTTCTTTTTGATAATTCTTCTTTTTGATAATTCTGCGCAAGCACTTTAATTTATATAACCGTACAAGAAATTCATGTGAAAATCATTGATTTTAATAAAAAAAATTGATTTTTTTTGAAAAGAGAAAGTATAACAGAATGGAACAGAACAGAACAGAGCAAAACAGAACCATTTACTTGAAGGAATTTAAAATATTAAATAAATACTTATATACATAATTATGATGATGCAAATCTCCATTTAAGGTAACAATTAAATTAAATTTAATAGCAGTAAATGGCATGACAAATGGAGGGCAAGTGCAATGTCGTCATAAAGAATTGATAACAAAATAAATTGAGAAAGGGATTTTAATAACCTTGAGAAGAATTAAGGAATTGTCATTGTCATTTAGGAATACATAAATCATGACAAAAATCTGTTTTCAATTTCACATCAAAATTGTCTAAATGCTGTCTTTTTTCGCCTTCTTCTTTTTCTTTTTCTTCTTCTTCTCTTTTTTGTGTATTATAAATATATTAAAAGTAACATTTAAATTTAAAGGTTAACAACGATTTACCACAAATTATTCTCGGTTATTACCACCCAAAAGAAACAACAATCTATTTTTTTTAAACAAAAAGAAACAATAAACTTTTAATGGGCCAAGCATTTTGTTGCCACCTTACAAATGAAATAATAATAATCTTTGATATAAATATAAAGTAAAGCAACTAACAATCTTATAGACGGTCAGCAACGACTTTTAAATACTCTACACCGCCTTATTCCAATGTGCTTAAGAAGTCAAGTCAATGAAATAAAAAATTATAATTTCTTAATTATTTGAAAATAGTTTAAAAAAGTACGTTATGTGGAAGGTAGTTCCCAAAATGGATCGATCTGGACTAAATTTTTTATTTCAATATAAAAAGCAAATGTAATTTTCTTCAAACTTGTAACATTATTTTCTTAAAATTTTTTTTTTTCAACAAAAATTTTCAATATAAGAAGGCATGGCTATAAGAGGTCGATCTAAGTCAATTTTTTGCATTAAAAATTCCATAAACTGTAAATTTTTATTGAAATACATTTAAAACTGCAAATTTTTTTCATAAACCTATTTGGTTTTTTTTCTTGAAAAAAGTCATTATTTGTAAAGTAATCGTGAAAATAGTCTAATTTTAAACATTTTCAATAGTTTCATAAAAATATCAAAAAAAAAAATTAAAAAGATGGAAAGATGAATGGATATACTTAAATCAATTCAGAAAGTGTTTCTAATTCGATCGATTATAAAAAAAGATGCATCTCAACTTTTTTTATCTGCTGCCAATATTCCCATAAAACTTATATGCCACAAATGGTGTAGGCTTTAAAAAGAATGAAAAAATTTTGGCGCCGATGGAGGGTGTGTGAGAATGGGAGAGAGGGAAAGAGGGAGATCGAGATCTCAATAAGAATTCTGTAAAAATTCTGTTAGCGCTTGCATTTAGTAGATATGTACGTACATAAGCAAACATACATACTTATTTATAAAGGAGAGTGTAAGGTATATGAAGAATTATGTTAATCTTTGTACTTAATCTTTATGAGTTTCTTTCATTTTAGTATTATTATTACACTTTTTATGCAACTTATATTAAATTTATTTATACGTATGTACCATCTGATTCAATGAATCAGAAATGGAATCACGGTTATTGATTTCATGATTCTGGGGTCTTTTTACATCCATACATTTTGTTAAAATTTCTTTTTTTTTCCTTCATATAAAATATATAAAAAAAGGAGGCGTGATTTTTCTTCTTAGTAAAAAAATTGATGAACATTTTGTATTTAAATAAATAATACATAAAGTTTTGAAACCATTTTTTAAAGAAGAATATTTGAGAGAATTCCATTAAAAAGTTAATTATTTTTAGTAAAAAAAAATTATACGTATTTGTATTGCTTTCTTTTTTATAAAATCGATTTTTGTAAAAATCTATTTTAAAGAATATACATTCAACCGGAGACAATAATAAGAATAACAAATCAGATAGATCTATTTTTTGTAGTAATTTTTCCTTTTTTTTCTAAAGTTTCTATTTACTTAAAATAGCGTTTTCCTCAAATTCAAACCAAAATTTAAGCAGGTTTAATATTTTCCAGATTAAATTTTTTCGAATTTTCTGTATAAAATGATGTTTGGTTTTGAAAGAATTGTGCTATAAAGATTCCCATGATCAAATTTAAGATGCCGCCCATCACAAGTAGGAAGGCACAAAACATAAGAAAACAAGGGCATCCCAAAAGATGGTAATTATGAAAGTCGTTGTGGGATCCCCTCAACGGTATCACCGATACGTTAAATGCTGTATAATAACAAGTAATAAATAATCAATAAATTATTTTGCGAAAGAAGTGATAAAAGAGAATAAAATTAATGAGCCCAATTTTCTATAATCTAAATATACTGGTTTTTCTTTCAATTAACTAATAGAGATTTGAGTAGAACAAACCATCAAAAAAAAAAAAAATACGATAATGATATTCATTTTGTTGCACCTGAAGTTCTAGATAGAGTTCATTAAACCTGTTTTAGTGAACATTCTTCATTCTTTATTATTTTTACACTTACTAAATAAACGATGGATGATTGTCAATATGGTCAAAATATATTTACACTTATAGGATTTACACTGATAGAAAATCAAACATAAAAACACCTCAAATTCCCTAAGATCTATTTCATGTTTAAAAAGTTACAGAGCAGAGCAATTTCTTAAATGACGAAAGATGTCATTCGTTTGGAGCATTCTAAATTCTTTCACTTCTAATTTAAATCCAATTAAAAATTCAACTTATTCACAAAGTTTTAATGAAACTTAGTACGCTGAAGGTCTTTCATATTACACTTTTATATGGCTTTTAAATTAGCTTTTTAAGAAAAATTTTTACATGCAAGACATTCAAGTAATAATTTTAGATTATGAAGTAGGTAAATATGTTTAAATTAGCAATCGTCGTAATAAAAACTTCGAGTAAGATTTCGAAGAACAATTTGGCATAAGTTTTCAAATTCCATAAATCGAAAGATTCTGATTTCTACATACTCTAAAAATCGCTTTTTGCTATAGAAATTTATAAAGAATTGATTATTGTTGCGGCATATGAATAGATTTATCGAAATTTATTTCAATTATATATGAAAAATCAGAGGTATCGAGATGGAGTTTGTCACGACGTTATTAGGATAAAATTTTACCTATTACCAAGCGAATCCATTAATGTTTCTAGACTTCTCAGTCAAAGTCATTGCATTACCTAACGAACATCAAGTATTAAGGCCACGAACCTTTCCATTGTATCTCACCTACAATAATTATTAAACCACTTTAGATAGTTTATCGAAATTGTTAGTATAACAGTATTACAGTTCTCTAAGTTTAGTTAACTGAAAGCATTTAATAATTTCAATTTTCAATTTGATATTGTAAAGATAGATAGATATTTATATCTATAAGATTTAAGAAAAAAAAATATCTCTAATTTTCTAACTTACAATTTAATTATTTTTAGCCGACAGATATTGGCTATTAATGTATGCAACAGGTTACAATTTATAAAAAAAAATCAATGCATATTTGATAATTGAAACGTATTTATTAAGAGATATCTATGTATAATTAGAACCTTTCCAATTACCATCGACAACATCAATAAGTAGCACTAATTGAAAAATGTCAATGTGTGTTATTTACTTTTGCAGTAAAAGTTTATTGCATTTAAGAGTATAAACTAAATAAATCCGAAAGAGAATGTAATCGCTTTGATTTTTCTCTATAATAATTTCCGTAGCTCTTACGCTTTTTTTTTCAATATTTCTGCTGAAGAGTGTTGGGGAAAAAGAGAGAGCATAACGGCGACAATCAACAAGTTATAACTGAATTAATAGATATCCATAGAGGAATAAAAGAGAAGAGATTATTCAGAGAAGAATTCCATTCAAAAAAACAGATGTTTTTAAATGAATGAGCGCCAGGCAAACGAATAAGCGAATGAGCGAACGAGCACAGTTCACATTCGCCGATTGTATGCACGACGATATAATTAGAGATAGAGAGTCTTAAAGACCTAAAGTCACACAATCAGATAGAGCTTTTTAAACGAAGAGTAATGGTGAGAGTGTAAATGAGAGTCAGAGCATAAGTTAAAATGAGAGATTACAATTTTATGGTGAATGTTGATGAATGGCGTTGTCAATGATGTATTTTCAATGGGGGATATATGGGGGAAGACTCTTTACTCTTACGCTACAGCAAAAAAAACGTAAATTCAAGAAAAAAACCTAAAACTATTGCACGCTTTGAAAGGTTTGAAACTTGCATTCGAAGAATTCCACCGACATTTAGTTTAGTGGTGTTTCTGGCGGCGGTGGTATTTCGGATGCAATTTTTATCCCCAAAAAGAAAAGTAAAGAAATAAAAACAAAAAAAAAAATAGAGGAAAAAACCAAATAAGAAAGTAAAATAACAAAGAATAAAATTGAATAAAAAGCAGAGGAAAATCAAAAGCAAGAAAAATTACAAATTAAAAAAAAAAGGTTGAAAAATTAGTCAAACTTACATTCAATTAAACATATTAAATATATACATATATATATATATGTATATATGTACAACGAAATATTTTACGTGAGCGAATATATAAATTTGAGAAAATAAATAAGAAATTTGAAAAAAAATCAAAGAAAAAAGTGTACATCGCTTGTGATGAGTTTCTCTTCAGTCTTTCAAATTTTTTAGTATATTTTTTTGTTTATATTTCTTTTCACTTATTCAATTTTTCTCATTTGCTTTTTTTTATAATGAAATTGTTGTTGTTGCGCAATTTGTATTTTAAGTTTTTTTCTTCTGCATTTTGTTTTGTTTTTTGAATTAATAAATTGAGAAATTATAAACGAGAAATAACGATCAGTTTACAACGAAAAAATATTTGATAAGACCAGAAAAAAACAAACATTATTTTATAATTTTGTTGTTATTGGTATTTTTTTTGTGGGATTTTCCTTCAATTAATTGGAATTCATCTTATCTGCCCCATTCCCAGCCCCATTTACAATTTCATCGCTTAGTCCCCCATACTTTGCCTCTCGCTCTCTTTCTCTCTCTCTCTCTCTTTCTCTCTCTCTCTCTTTCTCTTTGTTGTGTGAATATCTATGCTCTCTTTACAGAATTTCAACTTTTGACTTTTGATCAAAAGCCGTTTTATGGGAAAGAAAGAAACAGTAAATTCCAATCGCTTGAAAAATAAGTTTTGAAAAACAGATTTCTCTGTTGTTCATTTAAGTGAAATTTTAAGAAAAATAAAAAACGCATAATTTCGTATTTTGAGCGTTTGTTGAATGAGAATTCTTTAAAGAAATGTGAGAAAATTCATAAAAAAAAGTGCTCAAAAAATGCATAAAAAATGACAAAATATTTAAAGCAAATTTTTTGATATTCATATAAATTCTCAAGCAGTGTTCAAATTCTAAATTGAATTAAGAATGTCTTTCCGTCTGTCCATTTCTTTTGTTTTTAGCGCTTCTTAGTTCCCACAAAAAAAACTCCAAATAGCAACTTCACATTTGATTGTATCACATTTTTCAAGAAAGTTCTATTACAGAGCTTGCTGTTTGCTGAAATAGGGTAAAATTATTTATAAGGCTTTCTCAAAATAAAATTTAAACTGCACAGATATCTGGCTTTGTTTTTGCTTAAGCTACAAATTACATGGCCACGCCTATTAATATATGACGACATAGTTTTGGCTACAGAATCTTTTGCAAGATAATGATTTTAGTTAAATTCGATTTTCTTAACCCCCCCCATCACGCCCATTCTTGTTTTTCTTATTTGTTTGTTAACTTCAAATATTTTTCCTCGTAGTTTTTTGTTTTTTTTATATTTGCTTTTACTGTTGCTTTTGCTGTATACATTTTTTTTGTAATCTCAATTAAAATGAAATGAAGTGACTCAAGTGAACGCGCGTATGTACCCACTACACACACACACACACACACACACACACACACACACACACACACACACACACACACACACACACACACACACACACACACACACACACACACACACACACACACACACACACACACACACACACACACACACACACACACACACACACACACCAAAGCATACACGCAATTTGTGTTTATCATAAAATTCCAGATATCAACATACACACACGAGCGCACACACATATACACAAATACACACGTACACATACACAAGTGTACAAGATGAAAAATAAGAACAAAATCAGTGAGCTCAATTGCTCCAGTAATTTACGCGCGTCATTCATTGAAATAGATTTATTTATGGTTCTTTCATTTTATTTTATTTTTATTTTTTTTTTCTTGATATTATTTTATTTATATACAACAATTTTTTGCTTCTTTTGGTTCGGTGTTGTTTTGCTTCTTCTTGCCTTTTTGCATCATAATTGGATTGGCACAGCAGCAGCTGGTGAAGATTACAAAAAAACATTCAAAACAACAAAAACAAAAAAGAAAATTGAAAAGATAGAAAAAAGCAAAGAAAAAAAAAATAAAAGGAAACATATGTGAAGAAGATGAGAAATTGAAACAATTGCAATTAATGGAAGAAAAATTCAAACAAAGTCATTGAAGTTTTTTTCATTTCTCTTTTTTTTTTTTGTATTTCTTCCATTTTTATTTGAATTTTTAATTTTTGCTATGGCTTTGCTGTTGTTTCTGTTTTTCGCATTTTGTATGTATGCCATTTAATTAAGTAGTAAAACAAAAAAAAGGAACAAAAAAAAACAAACAAAAATTGCGAAAATATAAATGAAACATTTGTTGTAAATGATGAGAAGTCAGTGTGCTCATTTCTTTTGTGTGTATGTGTGTGTGTGGTGAATGCATTTAGAGAAATGATTTCGGGAGAGTTAGAGTTAGAGCGTATTTTAAAATGTGAAAAGTAACGTTATATGCAAAAGAGAGAGAGAAAGTAAGTGATAGAGCGGTAGCGAGGAAGGATAAAAAAAGCAATGCAAAAATACGCTTCGTTTTTTGTTTGCCAAAATTTTTACAAAATGCGAAGAAAGTAAATCGTTGTTTAAGAAAAAGCAACAAAGAAGAAGAAAATGGTAAAAAAAAAAGAAAAAAGGTAATTGAGAGCAGAAATTAGTCCGAATTTCTATGCTAAGCGCTTCTTGTATTAATATGGACATACACACATACAAACATTCACACATACATACATTTCCATTTACATGCATATTTTCGATATACCGTTGTGGCTGGCGGGTGTTGCGAGGCGGAGTTGCTTGGTGTAAATGGCAAAGTAATGGCTGGTGATAAGGGGGCGGGGAATGCTTAATTAAAAATACATTATTTCACATTCATATGCAACAAGTGTGTCAAAATTTATTTATAGCCATGTAATCATATGGCATGCAATAAACGGGCCAGCAAACAAGCAAATAAACAAATAAGCAAAAAAATCAGGCGAGCGAAAAGACAAAAAAGGAAAAAAATTAAGGAGAAACATTTTTGGGGAAAGAAATATGCCATTATGCATTAAGAAGAATCCGGAAATTATGAAAGTATAAAATGAATGTTTTAGGCCTTTTTACATACAGTACCGAAATTTATTGACCGCAATTTAATATTTGTTATAAAAATTAAAAAAAAAATACAAATAAAAAAAACAAAAACCAGCTTCAGCCCTACAAATCAAATCCTTTTTATTTGCAGATTTTGTCTTGTTATTTGTTTGTCTGTCCTGTTATTTATATGGGCACTATTAACACACTTATAATCACAAACATGTGCAAAAAAAAATTATAATAACAAAAATCTGGAAAAATGAAATTTCGAAAAAAACAAACAGAAATTAAATACCAAAAAAATCTTTCAAATTTTTATACTTTTTTTCCATACAATTCCATTCAACACTGAATGGTTTGATTTTAACAATTACAATTTTCGAAAATGTTTTCCATATTTAGCGTATTTATTTACAACAAGAAAAAATTTACCAAACATATTAAGAGATTTAAATAGCAATAATAAAAAAAAAACAAAAACAATTTAATAAAGGAATGTGAACAGCAACAACAACAGTGAGAGAGAGACAAAGACAGCAAATGCGACAGCAGAGGCAGCGACAAGAGCAGCATTAATAATGAAAAAAATGAAAAATTTCATTCAAAGCTTCTACAATTTTTCGTCTTCCTTTCCCTTTTTGCCTTTTCTACCTGTTTTTTTTCTTTCTGTCTTCCTTTCTTAATTTCCTTTTCTTTTTCTTTTTCCTTTTCCTTTTCTTTATACAACATGGAAGCATATGCATTTATATAACCAAATCTAACCATATGTCTATCTCTATCTCTCTCTCTCTCTCTCTCTCTCTTCTGTCTATCTGACTGTCTATTTCTCTGTTTGTCTGTCTGTCTGTCTGTCTGTCTGTTTGTCTGCTTTGCTCATTTGTATAAATATATGAATGTGTGTTGGTAAAGGTGTTGAAGACTTTCTATCATAAATGGTTGAATGTGGAATGTGGAATGTGAAATGTGAAATGCGAAGAGAGAAATGTTTTAAAAATTCAATCAATAAAAACGAAACGAAACAAAACAAAAAGTATAAGACAAAAGAAAACTTTAAAAGTCCAAGAAATAGTGATTGAAGAAGTTTCACTAGGAGAAAGAAAAGAAAAGAAAAGAAAAGAAAATGGAAGAAGAAGAATGGGAAGGCAGCAGAAGAAAAAGTTAAATCAACAGGTTTTTGTATCTGCATCTACATCTGTGTCTGTGTCTGTGTCTGTGTTTGTGCTTGTATCTGTTTCTATGTGTACTTTTGTTATTATTTGCTATTGTTGTTGTTGCTATTATTATTATTATTATTGTTGTTGCTATATTTGCTGTTGTTGTGACCGTCTTTCACGCCACTTTTTATTGTTCTTATGTTACCGCTTTCTCTATCACTTTACCGTACTATTATTTTTTGTCTCCATCCCTCACACTTATTATTGTTGATCATCGTTTAGACGAAATTCTATATATGCAGGTGTGTGTGTGTGTGTGTGTCTGCCTGAACTATGTCATTTCAACAAATCTCAACACTTTTCTCCAGTTTTTACCCGAAGAACTATCCATCCGTACTTTACATCTGTGTTTGTACACACACACAACAACACACACAACATATATATATATATATATATATATATATATATATATATATATATATATATATACATAGATATATAAAATGTAATTTTGTTATTCTCATAATGAAATTCAAGTTTTTTTCTCTCCCTATTTTTTCCATTTATTTTATTGTTGTTATTGTTACTGTTTTCTTTTTTGTTTAAATGTTGTTTCTTTAACTTTTTGTTTTCCCTTGTAATGATCAATTTCTAATGTTAATAATATGAGACATACGATATGAAAGGAAGGCTCACTTTTTTTTTTTTGTTACTTTAGTAATCTAATAATGACGCTCGATTAATCGAAATTTTTTGTTTCAATTTTTCCATAATCTTCACATTTATACTTTCTGAAGCTTTCATCTCATTTGTGTTGCTTGATATGCTTGAAAGTAAACTTAAGGGTTTTAGGCAGTACCTGCCTTTGCGTTAGATACCGTCATGGTATCATCATCCTAATTTCCAAATTGAAGCTCCTTTGCTTTATAAGCGAAGGTTAAGCTTTAAGTTCAGAGCTATCAAAATTCAAAGCCTTATCAAAACTTCTAAGCTTAGTTTATTTAGATCAGAGGGCCTGGCCAGCTATCCACTTTATTGGAGAAATGGAACATCGTATGGCAAGCAACGTCTGTGTTAAAGACCCCACGAAGCCAACTACAATATCCAATTAATGGACATTTATAAATCTGGTGATACTAAATGAAATCTTTGATCTGATGGCGTCAATTCATAAACCCCACAGAATTTATGAAATCAAATTGAGGCATTTTTTTTTTTTTTGGAGTATGCTTCCTCCCTCCAGTCGATTAAATGTCATGAAATCATTTAAAGAATTTGAAACTTTTTACTTTCTTTGATTGATTGATTTGAATTGATTTTCTGAACTTTCGTTTTTTTTTTTTAAATCACTTTCAGCAAATAACGATTATAATTTCTTCCTTGTTTCTGTTTAATGCGGCTCAGGCAGGTAGAGGCAGTGTAGAGGGTTTTAAAACCGGCTAAACTTGAAATGTTTAAAAAATTTTATTTCTTTCTGTCAATTGGCTTGTTTCTTTTTGATTAGATCTATTCGATTGGAACAGATGAAATTATTACTTATATTTATTGCAAAAACGATATATTTTAAAGAAGAAGAAGAAGAAGAAGAAGGAAAAACAAATTTTGTTTTGCATTAATTATTATTTCTATTAATATCGATAAATTAAAATATTTTCGTAAATGTACATTGAAATATATAAAAAAAAATTGTCTGTGTATGTATGCTGCATATATGTATGTAAATATATGTAGAATATGTGTGTGTGTGTGTGTGTGCGCGTAAATGTTACATAGAAGTGAACAAAAGTAAACGAAAGCAAAGAAACAGAAGAACGTCAAGAATTCAGGCGTGTTATGTTTACGATAATTTTTCCACTTTGAAGTCTGTTTTTTATTATGCTTCTTCTTGTTTTTTCTTCTTCTTTTTATACTTGTTTTTTTTTTTTTTGTTTTATTGATGTTCTCTTTAAATGCGAATATACACGAACATGCATTCGTACTTAGGCTTGGACACACAGGCACACATACATACATACGTACATAGTGAGAGAGAGAGAGCGACGGAGAAAGGGAGATAGATAGACAGAGATGGAGATATCTAGTGACGCACTGACAAAGCCAGAAAGAAAAAAGCAGAAAAAAGCAGAAAAAAGCAAAAAAAATAATAAACCAGAATAATATTAATACAACAACAACAATAATAGCACAGCAACAGCAACAACAGTAATAATAAAATAATAAAAAATAAATAAAAGTACAAAAAAAAGCGGCTTTGGAAAGAAATCTGGGTTAGAACTGGGCACAATTTGTATTTGAATTTGCATTTAAATTTAAATTTTTTTAAGAATTCAAATCAGAATCGAATTGATAAAACAATAAACAGAGAAACAATAGAGAAAAGAAGAAGAAGAAGAAGAAGATAAATATAGAGCAAATGAGAGAATAAAGAAATTCAAAAAAGGTGGAATTAACAGAAAAGAAAAAAAAGTAGAATGTTACTTCAGAGATAAGAAGGAGAAAACTTTTCTGAGAAAACAAAAAAAAACATAAATAAAAAATATAAGAAAAAAAATAAAAGGCAAGGAAAATTAGTTAAAAGAAAGAGAGAGAGAGAGAGGAAGAGAGAGAGAGAGAGAATTACATATAAGAAAAAAGAATTTTTTGAGAAACCAACGAAATAGAGAAAGGAGTAAGAAAACCAGCAAAAAGAAACAAAAAATAAAAAACATTTGCAAATTATTTCAATTAGAGCAACAATAAAAAAAACAACAATAACAATAAACTTTTACAACAATTACAATTTTGATATTTTTCCTATGAAATCAATGTGTTTATTTGTTAGCTTATTTATTCTTCTTCTTCTTCTCCTTTCTGTTTCTTTATTGTTTTTTTTTTCTCTTATAAAAAGCAAAACAGTCGCACTAAACAATAATAACAACAACAATAGCAATAACAATAACAAATATTCGATAGCAATTTTAATAATAATAACAATAATAATAGTATTAGTAATTTGACTTAGGGTAAGAAGAAGAAGAGGAAGAAGCAATAGAAGTAGAAATAGAAGAAAATGAAAAATGAAAAAAAAAAGTATGAGCAGCAGCAACAGAAATCTGGCAACAGTGACAATTTCAGTTATTGTTATTTGTTCATTTCTGCTAATGTCGTTACATGTTGTTTTTGTTATTATTATTATTATTATTGTTGTTTTTGTTAGTATTATTATTATTTGTTATCGTAATTGTGTTACTGCAATTTTTAAAAAAATCAAAGAAAACGTAAATTGTAATATTAACCGCAATTAAAATATGGAGCCATATAACACAGAGTTATAACAATAATAAAAACAAACACAACAACAACAACAACAACAATAATAATAATAATAATAATAATAATAATAATTAAACAAAAAAAGAAGTGAATAAGAAAGTAAGAAGGAAAAAGCAAAAAAAAAACTAAGGAAAAGAAAAACTTATTGCAATAATAATAAGTAAGAAGAAGCAGAAGCATTATAACAGAAAAAAGAAAAAAACAGCAACAACAAAGAGCAGCACAAAAATTCCATACAAACATGGAAACTTTTTATGATGGTGATCTCAAAGATATTTGGGACTCTGATTTGGATCCGGTAAGTACTTTAATAACATAATTTAATACATCAATACAATAATTTTTTCTTTTTACAAATATTAAACAAAAAACTAAAGAAAAGAAAAAAAAAACGCAAAAAGAAAAATAACGAATTTTTGTAATTTTTGCCGGTTGTAAGAGAAAAAGAAAAAACATCCATGTTTTCCTTTAACATTTGCACACAGACACGTGTACACACACACACACACACACACACACACACATGCATGTAAAACTTAAAAAAGAAGAAATTGAATCATGCAAAATAAATGACAAGAAAAATGTTTTTTTTTTTTGCTTAATTTTCGAGGAAGATAATTTTCAATTACCGCATTCCATTCACATTTGTATTTGCATTTCTTTTACTTCCATTTTTTACTTCCATTTCCATTTTTATTTACCCTTTCACATTTTCACATTTTTTTATTGCAAGTTAAACTTTTACAATCATTATTTTCATGTTTTTTTTTGTTGTTGTTGTTAATTAATTACACTTCATTACATTTAAATTACTTTAGAATTATATTTGTATTGATATTTGATATTCGATTCGATTCAGTTCGATTCAATTCAATTCGATTCATTTCGATTCAATTCGATTCGATTCGATTCGATTCGATTTAATTCGTTTTGCATTGAATTGTTTTAAAAGTTGCCTGAAACTCTTAAATAAAATTCCATTTGGAAAATTTTGTAGATATCTCAAATTGAACTTGCTTTGAATCAAGATATCTCGCCAAAGGTTGCAATTTATCTCGATTTAAAGCATTTTGTATGTGGCGCCTATCTACATGCTAAATTTACGTAGCTTTGACTTACGCATCCAAAATTAAATAAAATCAATCCGTTTATATTAGCATTATAAAAGTTATGAGGACTTGTGCTCCAATTGCAATGAAAGACCTGTCAATGCTTTAGCTCTATCATCCATTATAATATAGAAGGACACTTACCTAAAGATTGTACTAAGATCATTAAATGTTACGTAGTAAAGACGAATAAATAAAGTTTTGAAATGTTAATCCAACTTGAGCTTTCAATATCGCCGATTCGATCTTGTACGATCTTGTTAAATGGGTTTAAGTTTCGACTCGGCAATTTGGGGTTTTCTTTTCTTACGCATAAATTGAGGCCATTAAACTACGATATTAACTGAGAATAGATATATAAAAATTGCACATTATTTTATGGACATTTCCAAATTTCTAAGGCACCGATCAAGATTACAAAGGCCATTCTGATGAGATAATGCCCATTCCCATTTTACATTAAAATATATGTAATACCGGCATTTGCTTCCAATAAAGGAAGAGAGCTACACGAGAGAGGTAGAGAGAGGTAGAGAGAGATAAAAAACGCGAGAGACAGACAAGCTGACTTTTCGGTATTCAAAGGGCGCTAGTTTCTGTGTATTAAAGGAGTCGCATGGTCAGTTGGATGTGTAAGGCAACCAATTTGTTAATCATTGGTCATGGTGGCTTTCGAATCAGCTATTCGAGATTACAAAAGAATTTATTCAATTTCACATATCACAAACCGTCCATTCTAACAATTGCAATTCAGAGAATTCATAAAATTTTTACTCAAAATACTCAAGATGTACGCGTTTGCATTTGTCTTTTTAAAATAAATTTGATCTACTTGAAAGTATTTCTTAAAATTTTTTCGAAACATTATAACGATGAAGAGAAATAATTTGATTGTTGAGAATATAATTTGTAAAATTTTTGAAAGGCTTGTGAATTTCTGCTACAAATTCACAAGGTACAACAAGGATATTGAATTTAAATTTGAATTTGAATTTGAATTTGAATTTGAATTTGAATTTGAAATTAATAAAATTTCATAATAATTTGCATATGATGAGATTTTTCTATATAAAAATAAAAAAAAGTCACATCTTTAGCCAATTAAAATGTTTGCCATATAACGTTTCAACAGAAAAGTAATGTTATGAACTTGAACAGATAACTGTATATATAAATAACTGTATATATAACTGTATATATAAATATTTATATATATAAATTTGTATGTCTACATAAGAATATTGATGTATTTCGGTGTTATCATGCTTCAGCACTTGACATTTCATTTTGAAAAACAACAACAACAAAAAAGAAAAAGAAAAATTCATTAAAAAAAAAATGGCATTATCATATTTTTGGGGGAAATGAAGCACAAAATAGCAAACAAGTTGAAATAAATGGACAATAAAATCCAAAAAAAAAAAAAATTATAAAATTAATTAAAAAAAAAAGACAAATAACACACACATACACATGCATAGACAATCAAACATCATTTGAGTAATAAAAAAATATATATATATATATATATTCAAAGATATTTGGAGGAAGGAATTATAATCTCAGAAACCGCAATAACTTTAAGATAGATTTATTTACAGCTGTTAATATTTTTCATAGTAACATGGAGCGTAAAATTCTTTTATTATCACTTCGCAATTGCAATAATTATTTTCTTATATTTTCTTATATTAAAATTTATAATGATGCAAAAAAAAAAATGAATTTAATTAAAAGTAAAATTATCAATTCCCTAATAAAAGCAATATACGACCACCAAGTCCATAAAGTCCGTCATAAAGAAACACTTTTCGGTTAAGTTCGTCTTATAAAACTGATTGTACGAACTGATCTTTTGCTGGCGACATGAAATCGATGTCGTTTAAAGAAGAATGTTCTCAAAATTGATAAAATTGAGTAGAATTCAGAATTTTATGCACAAAGCTTTATGCGATTTCTAGTAAGATGCTAAACTTAAATCGCCTGACAGGCCAAAACATTGAAATGAAATTTGAATCGCAGGCGGCAGATAATTTTTGGAAAAATTGCATATTTTTCCAATGAGGATGAATTGATATTTTTCTAATTTGTATCTCGCATAAGCGTTAAAATGTGAAAGTTCATAAAATTTAAAGTAAAACTGTAAAACCGTGAAAGTCATAAGAAATTTAGCCATTTCAATTTTGCACTTTAAAATAAATCGTAGGAAAAAAGTGAATACTCAACTAACTATAATAATCCTTAACGATCTAATTTTCTTTAGAACCATATGGCCAAAATGCGATAAGCTTTGTACTTGAGTATACAAATAATCTTTCCAAAGCAAAAAAAAAAAAAAAAAAAAAAAAAAAAGGAAAAAAAAACCAAATAGAAAAAGTAAGTAAAAGAACTAAATGCAACTAAATCGTGATGTTCTTCAAAGGAGAAAGAAAGCAAAATAAAAGCAAAAGTCAAACAATATCACTTAAAACAATTGTAAATTATAATATTTGTTGCTGTTGGCCTCAGAAGACACATACAACAATCAGCACGCTTCTATTAAAAAAGAGCAAAAAAAAAAAACTCACAAAAAAGTTAGCAAATCGAAAAAAAAAAAATGACAAACCGAGACCCTCAAGAAGTCAACCAAAAATTAATAATTAAAGAAAATTTACAATTAATTTTGGAATCGGGCAGACTTTTATTTCGTTGAATTTTGGCATGCCAAAGATTTAGATCTAAATCTAGTGCTATTACGATACAGCAATAATTAAAAAAAATTTTATAATTCTCCTAATTAAAATAGGCCAAAATTTCCGATATAAATCAATGAGATAAATTTCTTTGGCCTCATTGTAATTCTCTTATAAATATGACATCGAATATGCAGGCTAGAAAGAAGATAAAGATAAATTCATAAGATAAAGATAAATTGATAATTGATCGATACAGAAACATCGTTGGATCGAGCGATATACAGAAAAGCATATAAATAAAAAGGTTCATACACGTTTAGATAATTTTAAATAAATAAAAGTGAATGTATAGAAATAGATGAATAGATAAGTAAATAGATAGATGGATACACAGATAAATAAGTGCATAGATAATTTGATAAATAGATAAATTAGATAAGTAAATAGATAGATAGACAAATAGATAAAAAGAAAGCTTCATAAATTGGCAGATAGTTAGGCAAGTCCTTAGTTAGAAGGGTTTGTAGATAATTAGATAAATAGATAGATAAATCGCTACAACAATATACAGAAAGATCCACGGCAGAAACGATTTAAGTTTAGATAGTAGATGGATGCATGGATAAGTAGGTGGAAAAATGGACAGAAGCATAAATGATCCTTGAATGGAGCGTTAGATAAATGCACAGATATTTAGGCAGATAAATAGGCATATCAATAGATGTTTGCACAAAGATAATTGAAGTAAATAGATGAACAGATATGTAAGGTATATATTTCGAAAAATGGGTAGATACATATTTGAGTAGATGGACGGATAGATAGATGGAACCGATGGCCGGTCAGATTGTTAGTTATATATGTAAAGATAAATAGATAAATTTATTGAATGCCTTCAATCAAAAGGTAAAATAAAAATGTTAAAAGTAACGACTATGAAAAAAAAAACTAACAAATTGGTAAGAGAGGAGCAAAGTGAAGGAAAGGGTGTAGATAAAATAGAAGAAACTGGTAATTTTCGCAGACATTTTCAGTTAACATGTATAAGACCAATATCATAATATAAATAATTTTATAATAAAAATTATAATAAAATAACTTTGGTGAAGGTGCACAAATACTAAACACACACACACATGCACACATACATACATACACAATGAATACCACAACAAATAGTTGATTTTTCTCTTTGTTTTTTTATTTAAAATTTTTATTTTTGCAAAACACATACACACACACATACATACATACATACATACATACATACATACATACACGAATATTTAGCCATCATATTTAAACCGTCTGTAGTCAAGCAAATTGAAATCAATAATAACAAAATTCGTTAGCACATTTTCAATAGCATACATTTGACATTTAAAGTAAAACTAAATTAAAAATCAGAAAAAAAAAAAGGAGGTGAGTTGAATTTTGAATCGCACTAAATCGAAACAGATCGAATTAGATCACATGGAATTGAATCGAAACGAATTGAATTGAAGCGAAGTGAGGCAAGATGAAACGAATTGAACCGAAATGAACCGAATTGAACCGAATTAAGTTGACTGATAGCTTTTACTTTTTAAACGATTTTCTCGTTTATCGTTAATGCGATAACGCATTATAATATAAAAATTTTAGATATGACGCAACATTAAACATCGATCAACAATTATGAATAATTAACGATTAAAGCTTTTATTATTAAATATTAAAGAAATATTGAAATGTGTGGCATGAAATTGTATCGATTAAATTGGAATTGATATTGGAATAATTCAAAAAAAAAAGGCGAATGGAATGGCAAAGCAAATTTAGATAAAGGCGAAAAATGTAAAATAAAATACAATAAAATGGAGGAAACAATCGAATCAAAAGTGTAACTAAATAAATATTAAATGTTATTTAGCAATGCAATTACATTAATACACTCTCTAAATGAGGGAGAGAGATAGAGAGAGAGAGAGAGAGATAGAGATAGAGATATACATATATATCCATATGTAAAAATGTCTGCGCAAAGCGTGAATTTTCATTTCAAATAAATTGAAACAGAAAGCGCACAATAACAATAACAACACACACATACACACATACATACATACACATATGCACGCTCATATGTGTGCATTATTGTGATAAAATATTGTATAATAATAATAAAATAATAAGCGTGTTGTGCTACACTGCTTGCTCTGCTCTGCTGTGTTGTTGCATTCTGTTGTTTTCTGTGTGCTATTTTTTTTGCTGCATTTCGTTATTATTATTTTGTTGCCAAGAGTTTTGCGATGTTTATTGATTATTATTTGAATAAAACGTAGAGAGCGGCACCCGGATGTCTTTCATGATTATTATTATTTAGTATTAGTATTTCTATTAACTGTTTTATATTTGTTGTACAACAATAATAATAAGCAATAAAAAAAAAACAAGAAATTCGAAAACCAAAAATCAAAAATAAAGCAAGAAAACCAAACCACCATAAAATTGCACAAAATAATAATAAAAAAAAACAAAAAAACAAAGCCAGAGCAAGTAAATAGCAGCAACAGCAACAGCAAAGCAGCAGCAACAATAGCAATAGCAGCAACAGCAATAATAATGGCAACAAATTGCAATATTTCATATAAAAATTTCATTTTCAATAGATCGCGACATTCATTGACTAATTAATCGATTATGCCATGACTGAATCAATAATAACAATAACAACAATATTATTAATAATAATAATAATAATAATAATAACAACAACAACAATAGCAAAGATAAAATTATTAAATAAATTAAATAAATATCAACAACAATGAAAAAAGAGCAAACAAAAAAAAATAAATCATTAAATAAATAACGTAGAAATTAATAGAAAGAAAGGTAGGAAGGTAGAAAAACGGATAAAAAGCAGGAGAGGAGAAAAAAAAAACAGAAGAAAATTAAACAAGAAATGAGAGACGTTACAATCATAACATTTTGTAATTGAAACATATGTTAAAAGATAAATAAAAACGCAAAAAAGAACAAGCAAAAAAAAAAAATAGACAAAAAAAGAAGTAAGCACGTTTCTTTGTGGGTGGTGGTTCAATTAATAAAAAAATATAAATATAAATGGTATGGCCTTATCATCTATCTATTTATCTAACTCATTCTCTCTCTCCCTCTTTTTATCACTACTTTTTTTAACTGTACTAACGGTTTTATATAAATATTATTACTCAAATGCAAAATGACTCGAAATGAATTCAATTCAATTCAATTCAATTCATTTGCAATAACCACGTGGTAGCATCTTGAAGAATGAAGAATGCGCATGACATAACAAAAAAGTAGGAAAAAGTAGAAAAAAGGGAAAATTAAATCAAATCAAATGGAAAACGTAAAGAATTATTACATAGAAATGAAAGAGAGTAAATTTGGCAGAATCAACATGTGTCTATTTCATATAGACACATGTTGCTTCGGGCAAAACTTTCGCTCTCTCTCTCACCAAATCCTTTGAATGTTTCTGCCAAGCAAAAAAAAAAAAAATTCCGTTATTCTCTAAAAAAAAAAGAAAAAAACTGTATATAAACTGTTGAATCAAATGTAATGAAATGGTATTGAAAAGGACAGAGCAGAACAGAACAGAGCCGACTGATAGATGAAGCGAAGCGCGAAACGAAGTGAAGTGAACCGAAGTGTAATGACTTGCTATGACGTGCAAGTGGATGGAAATGAATGAATTGCGTTTTGAATGGTTGTTTATCTTTTTTTGTTTTAAAGGCCTGTAAATGACGTGAATATTTTTCTGGCACACTTTCCCTATGTGTTCGCTTTTTCTTCTTTTTGTTTTTATATTTTAATTGGGTCTTGTTTCTTTAACCTTTCAAAGGTTGAAGGTCATAACAGTTAAAATCAACAAGTCTCCAATAATAAGTATAATTCTCCTATTTAATTGATTTCTTTACGCTTTTGAGTAATTGAGTAACTTTAAACAAAATCTAAGATATGTACAGCAAATAATGCATATTCATATAATTCGACACTATTTATGAAAAGTGCGATTGTTTTTTTTTTTTGAGGCCAATAAAAGATGGAGATTTTAAAGCTAAAATTATAGACTTTACGTTTGAACTTTGCATTTTCTGTTATCTAAACTTAAGTAGTTTTATGCAATTGCGAGATTTCCGACTTCGTTGTTTCCAAATTTTATTTTGCTATCATTATTTTCATTTGAGAGTTTTAAAATATTCTTTGAAGGCTCTAAGAAGTTGGTACTTCCATCCACCTATGGTCTGTTGAAAACTTTACCATTTTATATTAACTAAATTGATGTATTTTTTTTTCGATTTTCAGAAAATGGTCACCATTTCAAGTAAAGTTTTCATTGCTTCAATTAAGAATTATGGCTCCGAACAAAGTTAAAGGCCTTCGGTAAACTTCTCTAATATACGTTAACAAACAAAAAATTTTCAAGGCCTTTCGCAAAGAATTTTTACTTGAATAATGACTCATAATGGCTGATTAAGCCTGATTATTTAATTGTCATAACGAATTAGGCCAATTTTATCGTGTTAAGCGAAGGGTGCGATATATTAAAATCATGGTGGTGATTGTGTGAATTTTTCCAACAGGTTCCCACCACCTTGGAAAATTAATTAATTATTATTGCTTGGATTCTTATTTTTTATTTGGTTTTTTTTTTTTTTGAATTTTAAAATTATTTTATATATTTGCATACATTTATATAAATATTTTATCAATGCCATTGCATTTACAATACAATATAATCACGAGTGATTGATTAAGTGAGTGAGTTGTGAAGTGTAAAAAAAATGTGTATGAACAATTTTGAAACTTTAAAGTTATTTATTTATTTAATTTTTTTTTTTAAAGCAAACACGTGGATTTATCTTGTAGCTAATAAAAATCGGACATGAAATAGAATGAAAGTCAGCACGTTTCAACACATACAAATACACACACATCTATACATATAAATTTACACAATGCGACATACAGAGAGAGAGAAATAGAGATAGAGATAGAGATAGAGATAGCAATATAAATGCTCATAATAATGAAAACGAATTTCGCAATCGTAGTTTTTTTCAACTCAAAATATTAATTACATACATACACACATATATATATGTATGTATATTAACATTTATATATATATCCACACACATATACATATTAAGTAGATATAGATAAGCATGCTATTGAGTTCATAGATATCATTAATGCGGGCATTCAATTATAAAGCGATAAATGCGTTGAAATCTTTAGGCAAGCTTTAGGCAATAAGAGTGACAGAGAAAGCAGTCTTTGAAATGTAATAACAATAATAATAACAAATAACAAATAACAAAGAAGAGGAAACAGATATATAACAAAAAAAAAAAAGTCAAAAAAGTGCAAAAAGAGAAAGAGAAATGAAAGTTGAAAAAATAGTGTTGCGAAAAAACAAAAACGCAAAATACTAACAAAAATCTCTTTGCTCTACATCACTTACAGAGTACACAGTATTATGAGTTTGAGCAGATGTTTGTAACACACAAAAGAATTTAAAAGGGACATAACCTTTATTCTATTAATCGTTGTACGATTTAAATCTGTCTGTCCATCTGTCTATCTATAAATTTGTTATTAAATTTTGGCACGCAATTTCTGTAGCAATTTGAATGAAATTTATTATGAAGGTACAATTTAGCTCAAAAGCCTTACGGGAATAATTTTGATTAAGACTAGTTAATTATTACGATCACGTTCCACACAGCGATCTATTTTATCAAGAATTTTTATATGGGGAAAAATTAACAATTCTGCTTACATTTTTACAAGAATGAAAGTATAAGATATCTTATAGGTCCACCTCAACTAACTGCACTTTCTGTATACTTGTTTTTGATTTAAATTTTGCTACTTTATTAAAAATGGACTTTTTTTTTTGTTAGTTTTTTCAGTACAAGGTGAAAAATGTAACAACAACAATTGTAAACAGAAGGCCAATGTGAAATTTTAACAGCACTCTACATTTAAGAGTTAATTCAAGCTGTTCAAGTTTTTCCATAATAAATCCACATAGACACATACATACATACGCAGATAGACAGACAGACAGACAGACAGGCATATAGATAAACGAAATATACATTTGAAATAAGAAGAAGAAAAATTGTCAAAACAAAATCTGTTCGCAAAATCTGTTGCAGTTGAATTAGAAATGACAATAAAGACAATGGCCGTTGGTTTATGGTTGATGGTTAATGGCTGTTGGCTGATGGCTAATGGCTGATGGCTGATGTCAATATCTCCATTATTATTGCATTAATAAAATTGTAAATTTATTGTTAATAATTTTTTTCTCTTTTTTGCTTTTCTACATTTCCACTCTAAATTTTTTGAAAATATCGAATGAATAATGGAATTTAAAAAAAAAAAATCCATACTATTTAAAGTAAAAACGAAAAAAAAAAAGATAAAGAAAAGAGCAACAAAATAATTTCATGTTAAAAATCAAAAAAAAAAAAAGGAGAAGAAAAACCAAAAATATAATAACAAAAAACTGAAAACTGAAAATTAAAATTGAAACTAAAAACAAAAAAGAAAAATAAAAATAAATAAATAAAAAATAAAAACAAAACGAAAAGCTACTAAACCACTAATACAACCATCACCATCACCAACACCAACACCAACACAACACCAACCCAATAACAATAACAATTCCATCAGTGTGAATTATAGCAAAATTTTGGGGCAAAATAGAAAAATCAAAGAAGAATAACAAAAAGAAAAAAATTAAGGGAAAAGAAAAACCAAAAAACCAAAAAAAAAAAAAAACCAAAACGCAAAAAACGAGAAACAATCACAATTTAACATTCCTCTCTAATTTCTAATGTTTCGATGGGTGATCATGACCGCAGATATTTGGTAATATTTACATGCATAACGTGACGGGGGAGCCAAACAACACCATTCAAACAACACCATTCATTTACCATTCAATCTAAATAGCGACAATAAATATGGCACACCTCTCGTTTTTCTATCATGATTTTTTTTCTTATTTATATTTTTTTTTTTTTTGAATACGAATTTGAAAATAATAAATTTTTTTCTTGTAAAAAAATGTTGGTTTTTTCCATCATAATAGTAGTGGTGTATGGTGATGATGATGGTGATGGTGTTACATTTAATCGGCGCCTGCATAATAAGTTTTTCTTTTATAATTTTATTTTACATTTGCTTTACTTGTTTGTGTGCGTGTATTATTGCAAACACACTCACTCACACTCACATGCACAAACTGGAATTCGTTATGTAAAAGATAAAGGAGACAGAAAAGAAAAAAGAAAAAAATGGCAAAAAAAAAAAGAAAAATAACTTTGCTAGTTTTCATAAACCTGAATATCGAGCCATTCAACAAATGCTGACATGTGCAGCCATACAACTAAATTTCATGTGACTCGATTACAAAAATCGTATTGAAATCGTTAAGAAGAAGAAAAAACAACAACAAGAAAGAAAAAGAAACATAAAAATCTATGAGACTACAAAAAAAGTTCACCATCGAGCGTTGCATCGATATTAGAGAAAGTTATGGGGCCCTTATTGTTTTTTTTTATTATAATGTTGTTGTTATTGTAATGATAACACCATTCTAAAATTCTACATGGATCAATAATCATTCTTGTTTTAATAGAAAAAAGCTTGTATAAGGCAGCTTAAGGTCGAATCAAAATGTGTCAACGGAATTTTTAATTTATTGGTTCCAACTTCCAAATTTCTGAAGTTCCAAAATATTTCTACAATTTAATGGCTTTCTCTCTAAAATTCATTCACAATATGGGCAATTATAGAACACTTGTAAAATTTGCAATTTAATTAGAATTCTGAAGTTCGTATGGTTCTTAAGGCTCTTTTCGGATGCTAAGACCCCTTAACAAAAAATACGCCTTTCCTCTCCTGTCAATAATTGCTGATATTTTTTCTTTGACAATTTGCCTTAACACAATTTATAATTTTATAACTTCAAAAGCAGCCCTAGAAAGTTTGAGAGCCTCAAATCCTTTCTCAACTCCTAAAAAAAGAAAAACTTATACATTTCCAATTTCGAGAGTACTATTAGGAATTGTTAAAATTGTCAGAGCTCCGTCTCTCTCTCCATTTAAATTCTTCACATGATGAGATCTATCGACTAAGTTGTCTTGAAATGTATGTTGCAAATTTTATAAATTTACAAGGAATTTCTAGATCCCAATTGAGTTTGGTAATTTTTATATTCTCAGAGCCCCTCAGACGCTTAAATCATTTACATGTCAATGACTTGTCTTGTCGGGTCATTACAATGGAACTTGACTTGTTGGATCCACAATTCCGGCCTCTGCTTTACAACGAAATACTATAGAAATGGACAATTATAAATTTGCGATTATCAGGCACTTCCTTTCTAGATTGTTATATATGAAAACTGAATCATTCCAAACGAAAATTACATTTGGATAATTCATGTCTGAATTATTTCATCTTTCACTTTCAATACAACAACATTCCATTTTTATTTGCATTTTTTTTTTGTGGCTTTTTTCATCACATTTATAAATGGCAATGGCGATGGGGATAGCGATGGCGATGGCCATGACAACGGCGTTGCAAGCCTTCAGTTAAAATGTACAAAAAAAAAAAAAAAAAGAACAATAGCACAAAAACACTCAAAAAAAAAAAAATCAAGAAAAAAATATGAAATTAAACTAAGTTATTACTTTCTTTCCGCTTCGATCAGTTGTAGCGTTAAATGTAAAAGTATGCAAAACAAGACAAAAAAAAATAATTTAAGTAAGGAAAAATGAGAAAAAAAGTGATGATGAAAGATTGGCAAAGGAATTTCCCATTTTCTCTCTATATTTATCTGTCTGTCTGTCTGCTGTCTGTCTGTCTGTCTGTCTGTTTGCTTTTATATCATTTGATTCTCATTAACTTTACAAACTTTCTTTATACAGACAGAAAACGTATAACAACACAACGCAACACACAAATCATTCGAAAAAAAGTTGTTTTCAATGCTTTTGAGTTTGTATTTTTTTTTTTTTTGTTTGATTGAATTTTTTCTTCTTTCTTGCTTATTCATGATGATGTTGGTTGCCTAATTTTCATATTATTTAATCCCTTAAAATAGTGTAGTGTAGCGCAAAGAGTCGTCTAGAGTTGTGTCATATTGTGTCGAGTTGTGTCGAGTTGTGTCGAGTTGAATGAAGTTGAGTGTAAGCGGAAAAAAAAGTAATGCAATTGTGGGAGACCACCTTTCACTTTACAAGCAAACACGCACATTGCATAAAATTTTCAAATAATATTTCTTTATGTATATGCATGTGTATGTATGTGTGTGTGTATCTGGGTGTGTGTGTGTGTGTGTGTGGGTGGGTATAACAATAGTGTTACAGTATTCGGTTACATGTTGGTTGAAAACTATCACCATCGCCAATGCCGATGCCTCCATTCTTCCTGCCTGTCTGCCTGCCTGCCTGCCTGCCTGCTACTTGTTGTTTTCATTCTAATCATCAACAGTAACAATAACAATAACAACAACAATAGCAACACTTATAATATCATTTGTTTATTTGATGATTAAGGCATAATTTAGCAAACGGCGTGAAAATTATTTCAATTTGAAATGTTAACTGAGTTTTGGAAGAGAAAAAACAAAAGCAACTGCCTTAACTGACTGCCATTCCATTCATTCAAAATGCTTGTTTTTTTTTATTATGTTTTATTGTGCCTTGTTGTCTTATTGTTTTCTCTTTCTTTCTTTCTCTCTCTCCCTCTCTCTCTCTCTCTCACTCTCTCTCTCTCTCTTTGTCTCTCTTTAAGTTGAAACAGTTTGTTTGTTTTTAAGTTGGTTTGTTGTTGAGGCATTTTGGTTATTTTTTCGGTTTTATGGATGATGCAATTGTGCTCCCATTTTGTTATAGAATTTTTTATAAAATTCTAATATTTATACATGAAAATATTTTAAATATAGAATATCATGAATACCTTTAAATCGCGGAGAGTAGAGACTATTTCAAGATAACCGGTTGTACTTCGCATGGTTTCGGTTGTTCTGTTTTTTCATTTTAAAATAATTGAAATTTTGGTAAATTTTCAATTAAGGTTTATTATTTATTATTATAAATAAATAGGCGTAAGTTGGATTTTTTAACGTCTGAATGAAGACCATTTTCATTTTGTATCTTAAGATTGTTCCTAACTATTCGCTTGAATAAACATGGCCTACTTTTAAGAAAACATTAAAAATTTGTTAGCATTTTAATGCAAGAACTTTTTTTATTCTGTTTTAAGACTTTGTGTAATCTTTAGTCTGAGACGTTTTTTTTTGATGAGCAAAATATAATTGAACCTGATACAAAATTCAATGTTATTCAATTTAACATAATTCGGTTATAACATCTGATGGGGCCTTTAAGCTCAAATGCCAATTGGCTCATTTTGTAGGATTGAAAGTAAAATCTCAATCCATTATAAAATCATGAAATATTCAAAAAAGGGGAAAAAAACTTGGCAAATTATAAATTATAACACTTTCGATACTTAAAATATTCAAATGGCAAAAAATGAGTATAAAGCCGAAAAATTTATATAAGAATTGATCCACTTTCGTTTGCTGAAATACCATGAAATATCCAAATTGATAAAAACTAGAAAATTGTATATTATGAGAATGGTTTATAATGAGAATTAGTCTATTTTCGATTCTTGAAATATCATGAAATAACCAAATAGAAAAAGAGGGAAAATTAAAGCCAGCGAATTTTGAGAATTGATTCATTTTCTATTATTGCCTTGATTTTATGACTATTGTGAGAATTCATTCGACACTTTAATTTAGAAGTGACTGTTGAATGTGAATACATAAAGTGAGTGAATCAGGCCTAAATGTAATTTTTGTTTAATTTTTGCTTTTCCTTTTTCTTTTTTTTTTTTTTTTTTTTAAATATCTTAACATTTCATTTTAAACTCTACATGACTAACATACATTTTACATTTTACAATTAAAAGCCATTTTTTTTAATGAGATACGAAATGAAGGCTGGCACAATAATTATCTCAAATAATTATAATTATTTCTTGCCTTTCTTTGCCTTTTCGTTTGTTTTGAGATACTTTTATTTTAAATGGCAATACCAAAAAATTTCAAAAAAATTAAAGAAAAAGAAAAAGAAGAAAATGAACCTTTTCCTTCTCCTCTTTTTCACTACCACCAAAACAAAAACAAAAGCAAAAACAAAATTAAGATTTAAAAAAAACGGCAGTTCTTAGCAAATTGTGAGGTTATCGAACTTTACGTTAAATAAAATATTCATTAAAAAAACACACAAAAAAGTAATATTTTTTTTAATAAAAATTTTTGTTGGTCATGCCTAAATGATTTTGCTTTGTTTTCCAAAAAAAATCATCACTACCAATAACACTAACAACAACACTAACAACAACAACAATGACAAGAGTAGCAGCAGCAGTAAAACGTCCGGGAATGCCTTTTAGCTTTTGATAATTCGAATACAAGCACACATAAACACACATGCTTATACACAAACATGCACACACACGCACACACTAAAACTTTTGCTTATGTTTCTCCAAATGAAGTAAAAGTAAGAAGAAGACTGAAGGAAAGACGAAAGAGATAAAAAGCACAAAATAGAAAAATAGAAAATATAAAAAGCAAAAAAAAAAAAAACGTAAAAAAAAAGTTGTCCATACTTGCGTCCGTCTGTATTAAATCATTGCTTTGGCCAAAATATAAAAGTTTCATGGCAATAAATGAAGGCAAACATTTTTTATTATTATTGTTATTTTTTATTATTAATCTCTTCTTGATACTCTGCTTCTTATTTTTCTTGTTATTTTTATTGTTATTATTATTTGCAAACAAACATTCAGCAGGTATTTTCAATTGGGCCGCGCATGTTCAACGCATGCTTTTGCTTGTTGTTGTTTGTGATATTTTTATATTATTATTTTAGCACACCTATGGAATTAACGGTTTTATTGTATCAGCAAAACCATTCACCATACACATATATACATACATACATGCATACATACATACATAAATACATACACATAACAGACATATAAACTATTTATAATCGTGTATAGTAAATGGCAAAACGAAAAAAAAGGCACAACAATGAAATTATATGGAATGTAATGAAATGAAATGTAATGAAATGTAATGAAATGAAATGAAATGAAATGAAATGAAATGAAATGAAATGAAATGAAATGAAATGAAATGATATGAAATGTAGTAAAAATCAATGATTAAATATTTTTCAGTTATACAGAAAAAGAAAAAGATAAAGATAAAAGATTAAAAGATACACAGAATGACAGAGGCACAAACATAAAGAGCGTGAGTAAGAGAAAGGGAGAAAGAGAGAGAGAGAGGGAGAGATAGTGTAAAAGAATAAAATAAAGAGAGAGAGATAAGAGAGAGAGAGAGAGAGAGAGAGAGAGAGTGAAAGAAAGAGAGAAGGTAATAATAAATATGGATTACACCTCAAGCCGGCTATTAGCTTCTTCTTCTTCTTCTCCTTCTTCTTCTTCTTCTTTTTTTTTTTTAGTATGCTTCCTCTCCTACTAAACAACTTGTTGCTTGTAATTGTTAATTGTTGTTATTGTAACAATTTATATGGGATTTGTTTGTACAACCAAAATTGTTTCATAAACCGTTAATTATTCTGTTTAAGCACATTTATTTTCTTTTCAATTAAAATTCTCATAAATTTCCAAGCAAATGAATGTTTTAAAATTAATGATATTTTACACATATTTACACGTACCTTACCTACACACACACAAATACATACTTGCATATCTTAGCTGAAACAAAAAAAGCAAAATAACACTATAAGAAGAAATCCAGTTTTTATATTATTTTTTTTTCATTTTATTTCTTTTTTTTACTCATAAATTTATAAATACCGTAAATATTTCATATAAATGTTATGCTCTCTATTATTGTTATTGTTGTTATACTTCTTCTCAGATTATTTATTTTGTATAAATTTTTTCTTTTGTAATTGACTTTATACTCTCTCGCACAGCATAACTTTGTTGTTTCTATGGTGCGGTTAAAATTGTGTAAACTTCTATCACAATGAAAAAAAACAAAATGCCAAGGAATTTATTTAGCATAATTTTTTTTTCTGAACTGAACGTGTAACTGTAACTGTAACTGTAACTGTAACTGTATATATATCATTTTTATACCCAACAGCCGGAAGTTGGAGGATATACTCCTATTGTCATCATGTTTGTAATGTCGAGAAGGAAGTTTTAGGGGCTCTATAAACATCATCAAATCAGCTTGAAATTTTCAAATGATTTAAACATGTCTGTCCGTCTGTCTTTCTGTGTGCCTATTTGTTGTAAACATTCTGCTTGTCGTAAAATTTCAGCTTTGAACTTCAAGCTTAAATTTGTCAGAACCATTAAAAGTTCCTGCTGTGCAAGATGGCCTTTGAAAATGGATAATATAGATCAAAAGACACGCCAACCGTGTAACATAAACTGAGAACTTCAATTTTAAACAAAATTTGATCGTTTTTTTTTTGCTCAACATCTGCAAACTGCAAAAGATAGAAAGCTGAAATATTGCTAATGTGTGGAGGTAATTAATCGAAAATGTCTGTCCAAAAATCATGCAAATCGGGCAGGCCTACGCAAAATTATGTAATACCAAATACACAGTTTTTTTGCTTAAGCTTTTTATTTCCTCCTAAAAAAAACTGAAACGAGCTTTGAATGAAAATATCTTAATGTCTGGGTGGTGGGTATTCAAGATTTAGCTCCAGTTAAATATAATTTTCTTACTTGTTCATATTGTTATTTAACGTAATCATAACGTTATGTAACGTTATGTAACGTTATGTAAGGTAACGTAACATAAACAAGAATAACATGAACATTAATAAGAAGCATTAATTTTTAGGCAATCATTTTTCATGCAGTTTAACCTGCAAGCTTTAAGTTTTAAATGGCAAAGATATTACAAAGAAGAAGAAGAAGAAGAAGAAGATTTATAAATACTCTAAATAGCATAGCATACGGTTAAATGTGATTAATAAGTACCGTCAATTTATGTTTTTTACAAAAAATAAAAAATAAATAAAAATATGTCGTCATACATTTTATTTATTTATTTTTACATTTACTTTTATAAATGTGAGGTTAAATCTCCCAACTAAATTGCCATTATATGCTCCCTTAAATCTCGACTACTACTTGTGCAAGAGATTCAGTATGTTCTTTTTTTTTTTTTTGGGTTCTCTTGAAATCGCACGTTGACACATTTTTATACATGAACTTTTTATTCAAATTCAACGTCCTTAAGGAAGGTAAAAAAAGTCTTTTTATACAAATCTAACAAGAGCAAGTATAGCATTTGTTCCTTTATGGGCGATCATAAAGTGAATTTTATTAGCAGAAATTTTAAAGCTATTAAAATTTCTGCCTTGATATTTTTCCATAATACAAAATGAAAAATTTTTCTCTATGATAGCACATAGCGTTGCATTATATTCGGCATTATATGGGTCCGTTTACCTTTAGTTCAGAGAGTGCGGCTTGAGTTTGTCAGCTACCCTCTCCCCTCTAGGAATTCATTTTTTGTAACTGTACGTATTATTTATCATTTAAGAGCGCCTGTTATTTGATCATCTATTAAAACGATCCGCTTGAAGTTGGTTGCATTTGAAAGTGAATAAATGTACTTTCCCAACGTCACTGCCCAATCTTCAATAAATGTAGCTACATTTTCTATGCTTTAAATTCAAAAATTTCAATCCCATTTCAATAACATGTGTTTGTAAATGTGTCTCATGTATGCAAAATAAATTCGATCATTCCTCATTATTCATTAGTTTTGAAGGCAACAAATGATAAATAAACGAAACAGTGCAAAGCAAAAACAACAACAAAAAGGAAAAACGAAAAAAAAAAACAAAAAAAAAACGTCAAAAAAGAAACGAACAAAATAGAAAAGTAATTTAAATAATTAACGTACACTGATAACGACAGCCCTATCAGGGAAAACAATTCAAATTAAATCACACTTTCAGCGAGACAATTTCATATATAGAAAAATGCACACGCACGCATCCACATATGTATGTGTATAGAGGTTTCATATTACATGCATTTTTTTTTTGTTTTTTTTGTTGCTAATAATAAGAAAATTCGTTGTTGTTTATCTAAAATAATAATAACGGTTGTTGTATATTATTTAAATAAAATTTTTTTGTTACCGTTACTCGAAGAGAGTTGTTTAGTTGTTGTTTTTATTATTATTTTGCTCTTATAAGTTTTAGTTTGCTTTACAAATGTAAACAAATTAACTTAAAAACTTACATGCAATAAAAAATACCAATACATATAAAATGCATTGTAGAAGTGGAAGAAGTTACTTAAAAGACATGACTTTGTATACAATAAATGTAAACATGAATATACATATACACTTGCACATACAAACATATATATTTATATATATTGTGTATAAATGCATTTGCAATAAATTTGTTACATGAAACGTGCTCACTTCTTGTTCGCCTTGTAAATGTAAAATAAATTACACATAAATGTATGCATGTATGTATGTATGTATGTATATTTGGGTTTTTATAAATGTGTATGGTAGAAGAAAAAAAAAATATTAACAACAACAATAAATGAACACAATTGAATGTAATTCTCATTAAATTATTACTTAATTATGCAGTTTTTGTATTTGTATTTGATGGCAACTGGTTTTTTTTGCATGGTTTTGCTCCGCTGTTTATTTATTTATTTCTCTCTATTGCATTTTAATTTTTACCTTTTCGTCAGCGCTGGGTTTTTTTTTGTGGATTTTATATGTACAATTGAGACTTTCTGTTTTTTTCTCATGTTTCTCTGGTTATTTTTCTTCTACTTGTTTTATTTTCATTTATTTATTATACTGTTCTTCTACTTTTGCATAATTTCTATTTTAGAGTGATTCACTGAAATTATCAACAGATAGCGATATGCATGATTGGTTCATGGAAAAGGATGTCAGAGATGGTCCCGTTATATTAAACGATAAATTAATATCAGATGCTTTATTAAATGGCACTTTACCCATTAAATCGGAACATTCATATAGTTTAAGCAGCGATGGCGACAGTCTACCCGATTCACCAGTTAGCCTTAACACTAGAATAGATGGTAATAACAAATACACTCGAATTAACTGTACTAACATATTAATAAATTACGTAATTATAATTATATATATATATATACATATATATATATATTTATATATATATATATACATATATATATATATTTATATATATAAATATAAATGAAATAGTGGTAGTTGTGAGAAGCTCAACGATAAAGGCGTAAAAAGACAATGCCGTTTGCGAATGAATATACCCTTCGACATGTTTCTACATGTCTGTGTAGTTGTCTATTTGTGCCGGTAAATAACAATTGAATAAATATCGAGTAATTGCAATTATTATACATAAAATATTGAAACAAGTGTTCAAATTCTCTCTCCTAAGCTCCCCCGTAAGCTCCCCCCTAGAAAGTAAATTAAAGGAATATTTTCAGCTTCATGCTAAATTTAAATATGGGCAACATGAATCTAAACAAATTATTTATAGAATTTCGCAACATAATCTATAAGCAAATGTTGCGTAAACAAAAAAAAACAACACACAATTTAATTCAATTCAATTTCATAGTATTTCATATTGAGCAGAAAATGAAATAGAGTTTAGTGTTCAAAGTTGCATTTATTGTTTGTTAAATTCTCAGCAAAATCGCGACCGCTATTTACTTCTACTTAAAATTATCCTTTCTTAAGATATATTTTTAGTTATTTGTTAATAATTGTTGATCGACTTATTAACAATTCACTTTATGATAAGAAGATGTAACAAACATTTCATAAATTATAATTTCGAATCAATTGGTTAATTATTATGTTGTAAATTATATATGAATAAATTAAAATAAATAATGTAATAAATTGATTTTAATTTTATAGATATGGAGGATGAATGTTATCCTGCCATTTCTCTTAAAACGGCTACCAGTAATATAAGAGCGCCAAGTACACCAACTCTTATAAATGATGATCATAATATGGATCCAAAATTTGTTAGCGTTACAACCAGTACATCAATAGATAATAATAACCGTAATACAACCGGAAGCGGTTTTAATTTACATAATTTAATGCAAACGTCTGCTAATGCGAATAATACCAATAGTTATTTAACTTCTTTAACATCCACTAGTAAATATACAGGCCTATGTAAATTAGCTACGGGACCAATAAAATTGAGTTTACGTTCAATCGATCATACTAACATCAACAATCCACAAACCATAACAGATAATAAATTGATGACTGATAAACAACAACAACGCAGTTTACAAATATCACACCAACAACAACAACAACAGCAGCAGCAGCAGCAGCAGCAACAACATCAGCAATATCTACCTCAAGACAGCATTGCAAGTGCAACCATAATGGATAATGATGGTGAATCGAATACATGCTCAAGAGAGGACAGTCTATCACCAGATATATGTTCGGATATAGAAATTGATGAGTCATGCGTTAAAAATGAACCGTTATCGCCAGGTTCTAGTTGCCCGCCCAGTCCAGAAACTGCTGAATTCGCAGTTCGCAAGAAAAATAGTACAAATAGCACATTAAGCCTAACAATGGCTAATATGGCAGCTTTCACCAATTCCGATTTAGTATTCGAACATAGGAATGGTTGCCTCCAATTGACACCTTCATCTCAAAACCTGCTTAAAACGCAACAGATCATTCTGACTGCTAATCCACAAAATGTTATCGTGCCGAAATTGAATATTAAAACAGAAAATACCGGAGCAGTCACCTTTGTGCCAACTACCTCGTCATCCTTAACGAATGGCAATACCAATAACAATAATAACAATAACAGCACAACTTATGGTTTACCATTAACACCGCCATCGTCATTATCAAGTGAAGGATCCGAAGGTAATCTTACACCCGAACATCAGTTATCACCTCTTTCGCCCGCTACTTCAGCTACCAATGCCAATCACAATAATAATAATAATAATAATAATAATAATAATAACAACAACATCAACATCATACGATCCGTGACAGCTTCTTCTACAACACAATCAACGAATAGCACATTAACTGTTACAACTATGAGGCGTGCTATTCAAAATAATATCACTTCATTATGTAATAATTCTACAACAACGAATTTCGTTTCGAATTCTTCGGGCCGCCATAATAACGGTGGTTCTACACGCCAGCCAATACATACACCATTAATCAGTTCTCAACCGGTTCGTATCCTACACATTGCACTTTTAATCAATAATTTTTTTGTATAATGTCTGGAATCGCAAATTTTTTTCTTTTTGGTCTTTTCCTTTTTATTAATGTATTTATAGAAAGGATCAACTGGTACATTAATGTTGACGGAAGAAGAGAAACGTACTTTATTAGCAGAGGGCTATCCTATACCACAAAAATTACCCTTAACCAAAGCTGAAGAAAAGTCATTAAAGAAAATTCGAAGGAAAATTAAAAATAAGGTAATTAGTTTCTTCATAAAAAGCCATAAATGCCAATGCGAAGAATACTTCTAGACTATTTTTATAATTTTTAATTTTTTGTTGTACATTTTTTTTAATTTTATTAATTTTTGGTAATTTTTTCTTCTTTTTTTTTTTCGTTTCTAGATTTCCGCTCAAGAGAGTAGGCGTAAGAAAAAAGAATACATGGATCAATTGGAAAGGAAAGTTGAAATTTTAGTTAATGAAAATAGTGAATATAAGAAACGTGTCCAAAATTTAGAGGATTCGAATGCCAATCTACTTAGTCAATTGCATAAATTGCAAGCTCTTGTTAATAAAACTACCATGAAAAAATCTTAAATATATAGAAAAATATAATCGAATTTCGATTTAAAAAACATTCCTTTAATTTTCTCGCTACTCTCGCAATAGCAAAAAAGAAAAAAAAAAATAAAAGAACAGAAAAGAAAAGAAATGAAAAGAAACAGCATAAATTATAAAAATATATAAATTTAACGTAATTCTCTTTTTTATATTATTCATAATTCACAAAGTGAACTTAATTTTTTTTTAGCTTAACATATTTTTTTTTTTTTATAATCTTCTTCAAACAATTCTGTAATTCAACTAAACATTTTGCAAATCTTCAAAAGATAAATAATCATTTTGTTATCTATGTGGCTTTACAATTTTTAGCTGTTTAAATATAAATTTCGATCTGTCCGTCTCTTGATTTATATAAAATGATCTATCTATGGGATTTAAATTTATCATTATAAATGCATCGGAATATTTATCTGTAAAATATTTGGTGGATTAAATAGTTTTCGCTTTCTTAGAAAATTTTCAATGAGATAAATATTAAATACATGAAATTCTCATTTAACGATTCTCAACTTTCTAAACTAAAAAAAATTCTATTTTCCTTTTCTTTTTATTTTTACTTTTACTTACTAAGATTCCTGAAAATTTTCTTCTTTTTTTTAAAAGCGAACGAAAATGTAAGTGCCTTGTTAAGCCATCAAAAATTAAGCAACATGTTGTTCAAGAGAAGAATAAGAAGAACTATCAGAGAAAATCATGTTGCCAATGTAAGAATATAGATCATTTAAAAGCATAAGCTCTATAAATGTTATGTAAACGGTTTCCCCAACCTCTTTTTACATTACATTTTTTTTTTATTGTTTTTGTTTGTTTTTCTCCGGTTTTTTGTTTCTAATTTTCTATCTTTTGCTTAATTTATATATTTTATGTGTAAGTAAAGGCCTTTAATAATAATCGATAAACAAAATTCCAATTGATTTTCATTGTAATATAATAAGACATTCCGCTTTTACCATCCAAAATGTTTAATTAAAATAAAATTGAAAATGTTTCAGTCATTATTCATGTGTATTATATTTAATATTTAATAAAAATAGGAAATTGCAAGAAAAAACTATCTAAGAATTATTGTTTGGATGGTAAGCTTCATCATTATTATCATTATGTTTTAATTTCGTTAAGTTGTTTTTTTGTGTTTTTTTTTTGTGTTTATCTCAAATAACTTTTTCAAGCGTCTTAAAAAATCATTCGCTTCCATAATTGTCTTATTTTTTTCTATTTTGTATTTTATTTATGGCACAGAAGAAACGTAGAAAAAAGGCTAATTATTCTTATTATTATTATTCTTATTGTTATTATTAGCAAAATGATTTAGCAAAGTTGAGACTTTTCTTATAAGTAGAACTTAAATGAAAATACAATTTTGTTTACATCTCTTTATTTTTTTATATTAATTAACATATTAATTAAATGAAATAAATGCAAATGTTATGTTAAGTTTTTTTTTTGCGTTTCCACCAATGCAAACCAATGCATTGTTAAAAGTAATTTTTGCCGGAAGGGAAAAAAGGAAAAGAAAAACAGCTGCACATAAGATCAGATCAGATTTAAAGCGGCCTAATTGAATTAAAATAATAAATGTAACGATTTAAAATAATTAGTAATAAAATGTCGATATGATTTTATACAGAAATGATGAGTTATGCTCATTAAACTAAATATTTATGTTTATGTGTTTTTTTAAAGAAAGCACCACTTTTATTATATAAAATTAGTTTAATTTGATATGTTAATTTTTTTTGTTTTACTTTTTTACTTATTGTTCAATACTTTACGCAAAAGTAACAGTTACGTTTATGTAACTGTAAACGTAACTGTAAACGTAAATGCAAACTGGTGCTACGTTTCATCAAAGTTATCAAAATAGTGCAGTTTTTATGTTAAATGGGAGAGTTAGTCCAATTTAATAGATAGATAATATATAAATATATATACATATATATACATATATATGATATATGAAAAATTATACGAATAACGGTTAATAGTAATCATTAAGATGATCATTATTATTATACCAATGATTCAGACAATAGAAAACAAAAACGGAGAAGAAAATGTAAAAACAAGTTACTCTATTTTTGTATGGATATTTTTTTGTAATACAAAATTTTTTTTAAAGTATGATGTAATTTTTGTATGTTTGTATACAAAAAGAGAAAACAGAAAAAAATAAAAGAGAAGAGCACTAGGAAGAGAGGACCTAATCAAACCTAAAAAAGAAATTAACCAAGTATTTTATTGAAATGTAAAGAAATGTGAAAAAGCACAATTTTATTCGCTATTATCTTGTGCAATTTTATATATAAATACCTGTTTTTTGTTTTCCTATGTCTAATTTGTTTTGTACAATTTCTTATGCTTTCTTTTCTTTGTCATGAAAACGTTTTGTAGTTTTTGTAAAAATTTTCTAAATGTTACTCATTTATATGCGTGCCTAAATGTTATATAAAATTGTTCAAAAAAAATGTACTTTAAAAGAATTTTTTTTTGCAAAACATTTTTTGGAATAGAGCAAAAAAAATTTTAAACGAATGATGTAAAATTTGTGTCAAAATGATTTTATGTATTTTATAATGAAGTGAGAAAAGAAACAAAAAAAAAAAAAATAAGAAAATAGAAGGATATAAAGAAGAAAGGACAAAGAAGAAGAGAAAAATGTATTTTAAATATTGTTATGTCAACATAAACAAAAGAAGTATAAAACAAAAATATATATAAATAAATTAAATATATAAATAATTGTTGTCCAACAATATTTATGAATTTAAATAAATAAAGTGCAATTGAAAATTTTGAAACAATAAACAAAAATTATTGAGAAAACAAAGAAGAAAAATTTCTCTCTTTTTATTCTTATTGATAAATTTAAAAATTGTATTTTATTACCATAAATAATTCTTCTCACAATCAATGCCAAATTAATGAGTCCATTAAAAATTTTAATATTTTGCAAATTTTCATTTTAAGCAGATTTATTTATGTAGATATCACTTGTAGATATATCAAGCTGAAGAACAGAAACGACTGCGCTTTTATTGTTGAAATTTATAAAGATGCCAAATAACAAAAGAGCATGAGATCTATTTAAAGTGTGAGAATGAAATGCCCTCACCATGCCAAAGTCCTTTATTTTTACAAAGTTGATGGCATTTTGATGGTTCTCAATTAAATTTGACTGAACTTGATTTCATTACTTCAAAATAACCGCTACGCATGCATTTTCAATTAGAAGTTATTTTAAATTGTACAATTTCATTTTTCATGTATCCATCATAAATTTGTTTTATAGAAAGTGGCCATTAAAAAATTCGATTCAACTTATATCTAAGCGCTTTTCTTTTGTAAAATCAAAATAAATCCTTATAACAAAAATTTAATAAAGAGTTTGAAAAAATTCAATTTTCACTTTGATATGGATAAGTCCACATTGATTTAGAAAATAATCCTGATTCAATTCTTAAAATAAAATGTCAATTCTATTTCAAATGCTTTTAAGTGTTGATCAAGTGTTGATTTTAAGTGTAGATGGGGTCTATTGATCTGAACTATTTAATGTGTGCCAATTTTATTTTGTGTTTGAGTGACGTTCCACTACACGTGTAATTTTTGTAAAAATTCTATCTCATTTATTCGCTGTTCAAAATTAAGCCGGCTTCATGAGTGCTTCATCAGTCCAAAATTACAAGAGCTATTCACTTGAAATTTTTCCATCTACTAGAATTCATTGAAAACAAGTTTAGGTAAAATATTTATGAATGACTTAAATGCAACAAACACGTTGATCGCAAAAACTACCAACAAACTGGCCAAATAATGTCGAGTATTTTTCTAAAGGAGTTTATGTGAAATTGCAAAAATTCTCATTTTCTAAAATGACAAGAATCAAGTAGAAAATACAAAAAAAAAATTCTAGAAACAACGAAGCCACGCATTTATCTGTGTTATCTTCTCGTAAATATCATTGTCACATTACACTTATTTATTCAACATTCTAGAAACATTTTATACTGAGACTGCGTGGCTTATGCCCATTGCTTATACAATAATATCGACGGGATCATCTCGCCGCTTCACATTATTAACAATGCACTTTGAGGGGCATTTGCCCCTCAAAGTGCTTTGTTTAACGACAAATTCTAACAATTTTTTAAAATAACTACTGGTGATTGTAACGGATTCAAAATGTTATAGAAATATCTACGTTGGCATTTACATGAACAAAAATTAATGAGGAAGCATTTTTTACGCTTAAAAAGGAAAGAAAAAGGAAAAAGAGTAGAAGAAATATTAAGAAATGTGAGTAATGCGGCCTCGGGTTTTATAAAATCAATAAAAATTAGATTCAATGTTAAAGAGCGATAATAATTTTATGAAAAATAATATACGAGATGTTAATCAAGATTCCAGCATTTAATGGTAACTGTACATTGCAATTGCTCTATATTAATCTCATTTCTTAAGAATATCACTGATATCAAATGGGAACTCAAATGGAGCTATGTAATTTGGAAATCTCTTCTTGGGCCTGCATTGAGTTTAACTTAAGAAATAACCTTCAATTATAAAATTTTACAAATTCATAACGGTCAATTTGGCGGGTAAGTGAATGAAACTAATGTGAGACACGATCAACTGTATTTGGCAAATAATTTGAACACTTTATTACCAATATTATTAAATAAATTTACTGCCATAGTTTTTGAAGCGAATTGGTACACTATTGTGACCTAAATTTTTTCAAAAATTATCCCCATTGTTATAATGGCGATTGAAATTACTACGTTTTTTAAAGGATGTATAATCCAGCGATATGGATTTAAGTAATGTAAAGTTTATCAAACTGGTACATTTGCAAGAACAGTATTGCTAAAGCTCTTCCAATAATCGGTGTTTACACTGAAATTTTATCTTTTCTCTGAATTGAAAGGAAATGATAACAAAATGTATGCAGAAACAGAAATATAAAATCTGATAAAAAAAAATGTAAAGAATAAGGAAATTGTATACTGCAAACTTATTAAACAAATGTTACATAAAAATATGTTGTTAACTTTATACATTTAACATTTATATCACGACTCCTCTCTAAGAGGTATAATTTTATCGCCATAGTTAGACGTAATTAAGTTGATATCACAGCAATATAATTTTTTTTTGTGAGTTTTTAGCCAGTCAATTGGGCTGCAATATTTTAATGTAAAATTTCATATAAAAGAAAGAAACATTTTCATTTCAATTCAATTAAATTCTTTGTTGTCTGTAAACACTTGTTAAGCTATTTATTTATGAAAATCGCTGGCCAAAAATAATTACACTTAATAGAGTAACAAAAAAATTCTAACTATAAAAGAAACGCGCAATTATTTTTTCTTTTTTTTGTTTTTTTTCTTATGCTTCTTTTTATCACGTTTATGACTCTTTTTCATAATCTTTGATTTTTTCTTTAGCTTCTGCTTTTTGTGTTTAGCTCGTTCATTATTACCATCATTTGAACTAGTATGGCTTGTATCACTCTCGTCTCCTTCGTTGTTGTTATCTTCCTTATTATTCTCATCAAATTGATTCAGTTTAGTTTTTTCTATCCAAATTTCATTTTCTCTGTGATAATTAGGATTGTCAAGTGAAATCTGATTGACTGTTGATGATGATGACAAATTTTGGCTTGATGTAATTTGAGAATTTTCTCTGTTTAAGAATTTTGTGGGTAAAGCCGGCCCATAAACATCTTTATTGATTTTCGGTTGAAATATAATTTTCTCTTCAATCAATTTTTCATTTAATTTTAAGTTGCTATCAGCATTTGATTTGACTAATTTGCCACATTCGTTTGATACACTATTCCTATTCTTATTGCTATTGTCGAATGAGAATAAACTTTTAAATATACCACGTGGTGGCGAATTATTTCTTAATAGATTAATAGCTGCTGCTGTTTTTGTCCCTGTTGTTATTGCCACCGTTGTCGCTGCCATTGTTGTTGTTGTTGTTGTTGTTGCTGCTGCTGACTTAAAAGTTGTATTATTATCATGTTTCACCTTCTTGTCTTTATTACCAGAAGCATCATCATCATCATCATCATCGTCATCTAAAAATATGGCTTTAAAAAGTTCCTTTTTTTGCGTGGGCGGTTTATTTAAGCTTTCCACAACTTGTTTTTCCAATACTGTCTTTGCTACGAAACCCTTCTTTTTTAATTTATCTGGCGCTTGTATCTCCCCAGCAATCAATGGATTTTCCATTTCCATTTCCATTTCCTTTTTTTATATGCTTCTTGCTTTTCAATGGGCTGCTCTTCTTGTTGCGTTTTTTGTTCATTGATTTTTGATTTTGATGGCTCTTCAAGCTTTGTGATAATTTGTGGAGTTTGAAAATCTTCTTTTTTGTTGACACTTGCCTCCAAGTAATCGAACACTGATAATCTTTTCGTTGACTTTGGTATTAGCTCGTCCTTTTTTATAGTATCAGCGTAGGGTTCTGAGATATTGTAGCGTTTGCATAATAAAGCATGAGGTTTCCACGTTTTTACCTGTCTCTCAAATTTAATTGGCTTATCGCCTGCATCATGATTTTGCTTTTGTTTCTTATCATTTACTCCTTCCCGTTTTATTTGTGCTTCACTTATGAATCTATAAAAGAAAAGTTCAAAATTTAATGGGATTTCTTTTTATTTTTTGTTGTACATTTCAGTGTTAATTCTACCTGTCAGCTATGATGCCCTTTAATGGTTGGTAGAGTTTTCGCGCTTGCATGAATTCTTTCAATTCAGTCCGTTTATCCCAAAACGACATTTCTTTAGGTTGCATTTGATTAAGAAATTTTTCAATGTCTTCCTCCACTAATAATTTAGATTTTAAAAATTCATCATATCTTTTTTGTTTTTGAATATCACTTGAAAATGGTTTAAATGTATTTAATGATTCTGACTCCGTTTTTGTTGCTGCTTCCTCTTCCACTTCTGCTTTTGCTTCGGTTCCAGATTCTTTTATAACTAATTCAACTTGTTGTTCTGTAATAATTCCACCTTTTCGAAAGTTATCTGATTTTGAGGAAATTTTCTCCAATAGCTCTTTAGTTTTCTTCTCTCTTTCTTTGTACACATTCTGCATATCTTGGAGTGAAAGTTTTTCATTGAGCTCCGGTGATTCTCCAAGAATTTCAATTCTTTGTTTCCGATTTAGTTCTCGTTGCATTTGCTCGAATTGTCTCTCTAATTGTTTGGCTTTGCGCGGATCTAAAGGTTCAAAACGATTCCGCTTTACCAACCAGTTTCTAGGGTTCCAATTAGGTGGTATTTCCATTTCACTTTCCATCCAATTAGTTGATTGCTTCTCAGGGATTCTGCTTAATAGAAATTCTCCAAAAACTAGTTCTTGCTGTTCCGCAGCTTGGCCTGAAGATTTTTTACCAATTTTAGTATTTTTATCTTCTAGTGAAAAATCATAACGTGTTAAATCATCTTTGGCAAATAAATCCTCATCATCATCATCTTCAAGAGCTCCGATGCCAAACGCTTGTCCACTAAAAGAAATTGGCCGATCATTCTTATCTAATAATCTTAATGGTTGACTCTTATGAATATGTTCATTATTTCTATCATCAGATATTGTATTATGGAATACGGGATGTTGACGTAAGGACTTATAACCCAAACCATAACGATCTAGTTTATTTGAACATGGTGGCATATCATAGTCTTCAGGTGCAAAAGTAATATCAGCCATTTCTTCAGGATCCTCATCATCTTCATCATCTTCAGTCATTTCAAGATCATTGTGCTCAAGTTTTTCTATTTTACTACTGTTTCTACTGCTGACTACATCACAGCCGTATCTTTCCATTAAATACAATTCCAATTTATTGCGTTCTTCAGCTTTTTTCTTTTCTTTACGTGTTTGGCGTGGCCCAATGCCTTGACCTTGACGCCAACCCCAAGCTCTCAAAATACGCATAGAAACCTTATCTTTAACTGGCTTTAAAAGTTGGTGCAAAACTGGTTCACCGGACGAAGATTCTTGCGTACCAACTGGTAGTATCATTCTTTTTCGTTTGGCCTCTTGCTCAACAGCTGTGTAATTTTCATTTATTTTGAACACTTTAGGAGCTATACCAAATATACATCTGTCTTCTTCATCCATGAAATCCTCTGGACATTGCTGTAAACGTTCTGCTGCCTTTTCACTACGTGAACTTTTAAATTGTGCTGGCGTCCAACCATCTTTTGAGCCTACCGTATTCCAATAGCCAGCACTAAAACCACCAGTAAAGGCACCGTGAAAACGCCTCCTACCCTCATTATCTGTGGCGATTTGATCTTGCACATAACAAGCTTTCTTATTGGGTACTTGATCTAATTAAATTGTCATTATTATTTGAGTATTTAGTTCGAGTTAGAGTAGGTCATCTTAATTTTGTACAGAAAATATTTACCTAATTCAAGTAATGGCAATGCGGTGCCGTAGCAATGTAAATTGTCCTCTGAAAACATAATTCTTTAAAACTATAAAATATTCTATTACGAACATGGATCGCGTAAATATTTCTTTTATTATTAACACTAGGTTTTTTTTACTATTTAATATCTTGCGAAGCGTATTTGAAGTAATAAAGTAAAATGCAACAACAAATGAATTCTGTTGAGCATTTCATACATTTCACAGAATTTTCCCGTTTAGTTGAAAGATGTTAATTAATAGAATTAAAGACTACGACTTTATCCATTAAGGAATATAAAGAGTCCAATAAATGTATATAAATAATAATAAAAAATATATTTACATGTAAATATTAAAAAATATACAAAAAAATTTCACTGAATGTCATCGCTTCTCTTGTATAAATTTTGGGACTGTTGATTTCGTATATACATACTGTTTATTTTGCTTATGTAACACAGCTAAAATTGATTTGTTTTTAGTTAGACTTATTAAACACATCCAATATGATTTTAATTAATTAGGCATAACACACATGTTGAGGGAAAAAATTGTTTAGGTTGATCTATTGCAAGTATAATGTCTGCTGTGATTTTGGGCAAAATCTTATATAAATAATAAAATAATTAAAATATTATTTTGAAGAACGCATTTTATGGAAGTAAACGCGTAAAAAAACATTAGTCGTGTGTTTTTAACAAAAAGTGTGCATCATTAGATATTTCTAGAAAGTAATTGATCAGTGCAATATATAATTTTTCTGAACAGTTAAATCAGCAAGAGAGGTGTGACGTGTATTCACAAATACAACATATATTTGGTAAGTACTTTTTTTTTGAAGCATATTTAGTTAGTAGACGCGCTGCGCTCATTCGCAATTTATATGAGAGATTTAGTCTATTTTGTTTTCTTGCGTAGTTGTTTGAGTGTAAGCAGAATAGCGAATAGAGAAAATTTTGCAAAGCGGAGTGTGCATTCTTTCTAGAATAGTTCTTCTTTTTATTGTATTACATTTTTGCATTGTTTACGCATCGCGTAGATAAAATATTTATAAAAAACAAAAAAAGTCTTTTATTCTAAACAGAAATTTAGAAAAAAAGTAATAAAATAAAACCAAGAAAATATCATTAATTAGGAAAAGCAAAAGTGACAGTTAAAAATTTGAAGAAATTCTGTTTAACTTTAGATTTTAGTGCGTGTTTTTTATAATGTTTACAAGGATATCGGATATCTTGAGGAAACGTCGTCGCCTCGACGACGAACATACCTCAACTGAGTTTTTAAATGTTGATGAAGCAACAATGTCGGTCTGTGATTTTAGTAGCAATCAAAATGCGCGCGATAATTCATTATTGGATAAAAATTTTGATGATAATGCGAACACTACATTCGCTATGTGTATTGACAGGCCTCTTAATATCAATGAAAGGTTTGTCACCGTTTTGGATCAGTTGGATGCCCGTGTAGAGAAATTTCGAAAGGATGCATTGAGTTTACAGGAGAAACGAGATTTCTTATACATGTCCGTTGATTTAATAAAAAGTAACGAGTTGATGCAAAGTCTCAATGATTGTAAGTTCACAAAATTGTATTTTAATATTATGAAATATATCAGAAATTTTCATTTTAGATTATTCCATTCTTTGTCATTACATTTAAAATCGAATTCCAATTTCATTTCGTTCAATTTGATATTTGTTTTTTTCTTTTTTGTTTTTTATAGCTGAACGTGAAGAGATTTCATGTTATATTCAACGTGTACATTCTAGGCTTTCCACAGTTGAACTACATGTGCGTACAGTCCGTGATACATCGCAGGAAGACTCATTAAGTCAAATTAATTCATTTATTGATATGATGATTACTTTGGGTGATCCGGTATTGTCGCGACAACGTTGCCAAATGTATTTGAATGCTTGTTGCAGTACTGATGAGACCGGTACTGCAAATATTGGTGGCCAGACGGCGATCTCCACTACCAGCATTATTGATGGTGCCGGCGGTGATGAAATATCAATGGCCTCTACTAGTGCCGATAACAGTGCCAGTGATATTGATGCTGGACCGATTGATAAGAAATTCGAAGGTGTTTTACTCGGCTGTACATTGGATGATCAAAAGAATATTAAGAGGCGGCTGCAAGCATTGATGGGTTACCTTAATAAACAAATAATACATCAATAAAACATTTTTTTTTTTTTTGGTTTCAAGATATTTTATTGTACTAATTGGATGGGAATGTTGCATGTAGATATTGGCGAGCAATGACAAGAATTCTTCTTAATGCATGTCACCTACTTACATATTTGAAATTTATTTAATCATCAAATTAAATTTATGTTATTGTGAGAAAATTTATTATAATAAATACTCTGAATTGAGAAGAATGAACAAATTCTTGTTAAGGAGAACAAATAACTAATGGTTAGGAAGGATCTACAAGGGCGAGGTTTATCTGTTAAATAAATGACAATTGTGAAATTCTTCATATTTATAGGAGTTTAATTAATTTGTTTTCTATTAAGATAAAAAATATGTAAAATTTCTTGAAATTACTTGGAATGTCATGATAGATTGCCCAAAGATATAGCAGTCATCCGGAAGTTAAATATCTTGTACTTGTGCATTTTATAAAGAATTATGTTGTTTGTAGGCACCACCAAAATTAAAAGAAAATGCGTACTTTTAAATTGTCGAATATTTTGGGTACAGAATGACATATATGTTGTTGTTGTAACTTTTACCGTTAGTTATATTTGTATCCTACACCACTTGCGGTACAATGTATTATGAGTTTATGCTGATGCATGTAACATTTAGGAGTTCAGATAGACCCACCTTTTATTATATCGATCTATCTGCCGGTACCTTTGTTTTCTATCCCTGTAAATTTGTTATCAAAGTACACAGTGCAATTTTGCAGTAATTTTAATAAAATTTAATATATGTACATGGTTTTTGCCCAAAGATACCCGGCAATAATTTTGAGATCAGATTATCCATATACCTTCTAAACTGGTCTATATTGTAAAGGGTTTTTCATGTGAAAAAGCAGCAGTTCTTGGTATTCCCTTATTAAAATGTGGTTTAGGGTATTTAGTAAACAACTAGGTTAACGCTGGCACTTGTTAAATCGCTGAACAAATGATTAACTTAGGGCAATGATCACAATTTTGATTTTCTGTTGCATATTTTTCAATTTAATAATTGATTTATTATTTGCCTAGTTGCTTATGTTTCATGTAAAATGGGATATTTCCAGTAAAAGTTTTGGTTTAAATTGTCATTGAAACAACAAGAATAATAAGTACTAATATACACCGTTTGATAAAAAAAAAAAACCAAAAAAAACTGCGCTAAATCCTAAATGAATGTGCTTTGAACTTTAGGAGAGTTCTAAATCATCTAAACTAGAAGGAGAATTTTTGAATAGGACCTTTTAGATTGAGATTACCTTAATTTCATAATAATATTTATTGCAATAAATTATAAAAAAATAAACAAAATAAATAAAACGAATAAGAAGCATTGGGCTAATTGTTTTTTTTTTCATTTTCTAAATATTTCTTATTGTATTTATATTTTCAACATTTTTATAATTTCTAGATTTTTTCTTTTTATATATAATAATTTTTCCATTATTATTAATTCTACTAATGAGTTTTTTTCTTATTATGCCTTTTTCTACTTATTTTATTATTTCTCTTTGAATGAATAATGAAAAAAAAGTGAGAATTGAAATTTTCATATTTCTAACGGATAATTTTAATAAGTTCAATTGTTTTGTTTGTTACAATTTCTTATAATTATTAATTATTAATTATTATTATTATTATTATTATTATTATTATTATTATTATATTATTATTATTATTATTATTATTATTATTATTATGTTGTTGTTCAGTTATTGATTAATAAATTATTTTATTAAATTCTCTTACATTAATTTTTATGCACATATAAAAATTTTAATTTTAATAATTTACCCTTTTTTTCAATTTGTTATTTCGTTTGTATTCGTTTCTAAAAGTTTGCGTTACTATTACTTAACTATTTAATTCATTATTTTGTATAATTTTAAAAATTAATAATATAATAATAATAATAATAATAATAATATTTACATATATAATGCACTGTTGAATAAGTTTATGGAATGTCATGGAATTTCGTTGAAATTTTTTTAATAATATTTAAAAAGATATTCGATGCATTATTTATTGAACAAGATTATGCAAACTCATAATCATACATCAAACTATTTCGTTTAATGAACTTCAATTATTCACGATAATTTATATAATTTTTTTAATGGCATTTTTATGATGATTTTTGTAAATGTTTCTCTTCATTTTTTACTTTACTTTTTCATTTCCTAAATTTTCAACCAAAAAAAATTTATAATTTATATAATTATACCAATTAATATTACTATAATCTGTGCGCGTGGAAAGAAAAATCAAGAAATTCTTCATTTCATTTTTTCTTCTAATGATACGCTTCAAAATTAAAAAAAAATTTCCGCTCTTTTTAAATTTCCATTCTAATATTTTTTTTGTATAATTTATTACTAACAATTTATAAATATGTGTCTATGCGTGTGCATTTATTCTTTTATTGTTTCACTTAAAAATTTTTTTTAAAATTATTATAATTTTTTTTACATATTTCATTTTTATATAATTCTTAATTTTATTTGCTTTAGAGTTCTTTTGTTAACATTTGTTTTCATCTTCTTCTTCTTCTTTTTCTTTTCTTTCTTCATCTTCCCTTTTTTTCAGTTTAGAATTGTTGCTGCCTTTTCTTTTTATATTTATTTTATTTTTTTTAATTTCAAGGTTATGTCTCTTCTTGTGTCTCTTTATAGACGACATTAATTTATACAATTAACAATTACAGTTAGCATTTACAGTTAAGACGATTCTTTGCTATCTATTGAAAGATATTGTAAGAAAAGAATAATAAAAATCAAAAATAAATTAATGAAAAAAAGGAGAGGAAAAAGAAATTACATCGCATGGAAAAGTTTTACAAGAATTTCTATAGAATTGTAAATTATAATAATACTTTAGTCTAGTTGCTAGTTTGTTGATAATTACTTCTTTTACATTTTTGCAATAATTGTAAAATATAATAAAAGAAAGGAAATTTAATTCCATTTAAATTATATTTTACAATGCTTTAGGTCGAAAGAAAATCATTATTATTATTATTTTTTACTTAATCCTAAAAAAACAATAATTTTCATTTAAATCAATAAATATGAATTTTTAAGAATTTATAAAAAATTATTTACGCTGTATTTACAAAGATATTTACAACAAAGGAATAAAACAAATAATTGTTGGCCGCTCAATATCATTTTGATAAACTTTTTTTCTTCATTAATAATAATAATAATAATAATAATAATAATAATAATAATAATAATAATAATAATAATAATAAAATAATAACTATAAATTATTCTGAGATTATTATTGTTCTCACTAAAAGAAAATACTTAATAAAAATGAAAATTTGTTTTGGACGAAACAAAATTTACATTCAAAAAAATTATTTTATGCATTTTTCTTTTTTCTTTCTTTATTTGCTTTCTTGTTGGTTTTTTTTTTTTTTTGGAAGGAGAGGGGAGAGGGGGCATATAAAATAGCAATCTTTTATATATGGCAAAATTTATGGCACTCAAGAGCAGAGATGAAGAATTATTTAGAATATATTTTGTAATGAAATAAATTTTCATTTTCTTCATTTCTGATTTACTCTCTGAATAACCATTTATTATTATAAGGTTATGCTGCTGCAAGACATAATATGGGAGATAATAGAATTTTCTATTAGACCATGATGGATGTAGGAGAATTTTTTTTTTTCTAAATTTGCGTCAAGCTTAAGCAGCCGTCTGAAGTGAGTTTACACTACTTTTTAAATAGAATACTCGTTTGCCAATTCTTTGAGATACTTTAGCAAATTTCATTAAATAGAAATTGAAAGATTCCTGTTTTTTCCGGACTAGGCATTTTTTCTTAAAAAAAGGGAAGGAAAACATAATGCTAGAAAATAGTACTTTGAAGTAGTTAAGTAAGAATTTAAAGAAAACTTCTGTTTCAGTTTATATATAAATCTATGGAATTTACAATCAATTTCAATGGATTTTCGAAATTTTTGTTTGACAAATTTGAAATTATTGATTTTTTTGCCATTTTAAATACATTTAAAATGATATTTAGATATTTAAGAGAAATGCCCAAAAAGTTTTATACATTTAATAATTCTGATTTTATCAAAAGTGAATTATCAGCTTTTCTTTTACATAAAATTCTGTATTAATCATTAGAGATGAAATTTCATTCTTAAAAGAAACATCAATTTAATTGTAGTTGGAATAAACATTATTAAAGGAATTTAATGTAAATTGAAGCCATTAAAATCAAGGAGTTATAATTCTATTAGACTTTTTATTTTTAGGGTCAGATTGTTGGCGACTTTGAAGTATCGTGATCTCGTTGTTTAGATCTTGATCATTTAATCTAATAATGAATAAAATATGAAGAAATTAATATTTCAAGTTATTGCAGGAAATTAAATGTATAAAACAAAAATATATATGAATATTAATTATGCTTAAGTTTGTCTATGTCAAATTTATTTCAAACTGACTTTTCTTAAAAGTCAGTTTTGCCTCAGTTTTATTTAATGAATTAATTATTATACAATGGGTGGTGGTGGTGGTGGTGGTGGTTTCATTTGTGCTTCTATTTCTTTTTCTTTTTCTTGCTGTTGTTGTGATTGTGATGATGATGATGAGGATGATGATGGCATTAAAGATGTTGTCGACGCCGGGGATAATGCTAAAATTGACTTATTCAAACAATCTGTTGTCCCATTTTGTGATTGAACATGATCATGATAATGTTGCTGCTGTTGCGGTTGCTGATGATGATGACGTTGATGCTGCTGCTGCTGCTGCTGCTGCTGTGTTGTTGTTGTTGTTGTTGTTGTTGTTGTTGTTGTATGATGATGATGATGTTGATGATGATGATGATGATGATGATGTTGATGTTGATGATGATGATGACGCGTATAATGATTAGGATGATTTAAAGTAGCCTCATCTAAACTATCTAAATCTAAAGCGGTATCGATCATGGTGGTGTCATGTAATAAATCTATACGATTTGAACTTAATTCATTAGTGCTATAATTTAAATTTAATGCATCTATTGTTGGTGTTGTCATTATTGTCGTTGTTATTATCATTGTTCCTGTTGTTGTTGCTGATATTGTTGCTGATGTTGTTGCTGTTAGAGTTAATATATCGGGTACAATGGCCTTATTATTATGATTTTTTATTAAATAATTACGCAAATTGTCATTATCATTATTATTAAACGGTTGCTGCTGTTGTTGTTGCTGGTTTAGATGGTGATCGTGTTGGTGGTATTCGTGGTGATGATGGTGTTGATGAGGATAAAGTTGAGATTGCTTAATATTTTGCGCAACAAATGATGCACTTATGGGATCATCTAAATCGAGATCATCACATAAAAATGTCGAAGGTAAATTTAATGAATAATTCGTTAATATTGATGCAGTCGTTGTGGTTGTTGTTGTTGCTGTTGCTGTTGCTGTTGTTTTCGCTACTGCTGCTGTTCCTGGTTCTATTGCTGTACATAACTGTTGCTGTTGCTGTTGCTGTTGCTGTTGCTGACGCCTTTGTTGTTTCTTTTGCTTCTGTTGATGGATTTTTAATGTACGTTTTTGTTGCTCACCAACTTCCTCCAATAAATTGGAATAAACATGTAGATTAGGATCCATATCGATTACCTCAATTGCATTAATATTCATTTGATCTGCTGCTGGCAAATGTGATGCTGTAATATTACTGTACATATTTTCAGTTCCATGTGCAATTGAGTGTGTATGTGTATACTGCTGTACAATATTGGCAATACAATTTTCATTATCATTAGCACAATCACCATCACCATCACCATCACCATCATCAATAGTATCAGAACAATGTGCTGTTAAGTCGATATCGAAATCCACATTAAATAAATTATTATAACTATCAGATAGATTATGACGTTGTCGAGCTTTATTCGATGCTGCTATTGCTGCAACAGCAGCTACCACTTCCGTAGTATCTACAACAACTTTATTATCATCATCATCAACATCATCATCAATAATGGCTGCACATACATTCTCTGTCATGTCATTTTCACTTTCATAAGATTTTGCCAATTCTATGGCATCTAATTCATCGGTCGAACTCTCAGTAGATGAATGAAATTTTTGCTGCTTTTGTTTATGTTTATGCTTCTGTTTGTGATGCCTAAAGCGTCGTGATTGATTATTTATATTTACACCAGCAGCATCTGTAGCAGAACTAGCAACATTGGCAGCATTGGCAGCATTGGAAGCATTGGAAGCATGAAAAAGTCCAGTTTTTGTATTAGCCTGACTTCCATTTCCATATTGATGATGTGATGTTGATGTTGATGTTGATGTTGATGTTGATGTTGCTGAGCTGGCGTTACATCCATCTCAGATAAGGGTATTTCATTTTCTACCAAATGGGCTAAGCTATTCGAATTACCTGAAATTATTGCTGAACATGAAATGAATAAGAGAAAGAAAAAGAAAGACAAAAACAATAACAATAATAGCAAAACGAAAACGAATTAGTAAATATTTTTTAAAATATTTTAGAGAAAAACATTTAAAGAAAATTCTCAAATATTTTTATAAATTAAATTAAACATATAAATATAAATCACATATAAATTACATAATTAATTGTATTAATTAATGAATTAATTAAATGTTCACATCGAAATTATTAAAATTGATAAAAAAATGTGCAAAAATATAATTTTTTAATCTGGCATTAGAATTAAAAAAACAAATATAATTTTAGGCAAATTAAATTTCTTTAATTTCTATAATATTAATTTTAATAAAGTAAAGAGATATTATAAAATAAGTAAAATAGTTAAAGACGGTTATAGCCGACTTTTAAAGACTCTACACCACATTTGGCTTTATAAGATCGAGACAAAGTCGAGAATGTAAAAAATAATGAAAAAGTTGTTTCTTTAAAACAACTTTTTCCATATTTAAATCCATCCATTTGGGACCAATTTAATTTCAGACTCTATTTAAGGCATAGCATTTTAATAGAAAGTACTTGTAACCATTGTCTGATCCATTTGTCTTTGAGTTGGCTCCACCCTTTGCTATTTTGCCATATGTACACAGAAATTTCGATCTAAAAAATATTTCCGAATTATTTAATATAATTAGAAGTGATTATATCTCAAGCCACATATTTTTAGAATTATAATGAAAATTTTAAAATGACGAAAATTATTATCCAACATTATTATTATTGTTGTTATTACAGAAAATCTATTACAATTAAAAATATAATAAATTTTTTTATGTTTTATATTTTTTAATTGGAAAATATCCTCAATACAAATTTTTCTTATACACTCAAAACTATTTTGCAAAATAGTATACAAAATAAATTCTCATGCAGATTATTAATGGCCCTAAACATTCAGAAACAATTTTAAAAAAATTCAAAGAAAAAAAAAACCAAAATATAATGAAAATTATAACGCAGAATAATTTGAATATCGTTCATGGAAAATAATAAAACAAATATTTAGTAAATGATAGAATAATTTTCAATCATATAAATATATATAGATTTTTTTCTTCCCATTTAATATTTTCTAAATTGTATTTGTGAGAATTTATTTATTGGATTATTTTAAATGAATTCAATTAACAAGTTATTAATTTAGATATTATTTTATGCGTTTTATGTTACATTTTACAAAGAAAGCATTTGAAAAAAAAAAAGAAGAATAAGAGCAAGAAGCTTTAGTGTGTCAGGTTTACTTTACAAAGAAAAAAAACGAATAAATTAATTAATAATAAAGAAAAATTTTGTCATACGAAAAAGTAAAATTGAAAATATAAATATTTTAGAAGCCGCTAGACTCATTTTCGTATTTAAACAAAACAATTAATTAATTAATTAATTAATTAATTAATAATTAATGAAAAAAAAAAGAACAAAATGACATTTATTATAGTGCTGTAGTTAAAGAACTCACCGTGTTGGTAAAGGAAACACGATCTCAGAAAATCGTTATTTTGAAAATGCGCTCAGAAATTTCATTAAACTTGTACAATTTATTGATTAATTTATTTATTTATTGTTTTTTTCTTTGTATTTTGATTTTTCTTTTATCATTTTATATGCATGATTTAGTTATTTTGGGGCCTCACAATAAAATCGCAGAAGAAAGCATTAGAAGAAGCAAAAAAAATTTTTTTTTATATTCGTTGATGTTTTACTTTTTTATTGTGTTTTCTTTAACAGAAGATGAAAATAATGATTTAATAGTAAATAAATGTGGAAAAATGTTATAAGGAGAAACTTTAACAAAAACCAAAATTCTGTGGCAAATTCTGCATAATGTTACAAAAATATTTTAAAAATGTCAACAAAAAAGAAAAACAAAATAATCATCAAATAAATGATCCTTTTACAAAGTGTGATTATAAAGTATATTTTTAAATTATTTAAAATTTAGTAGAATTCCAGCTTCAGATGAAAAAGCATATGTAATAATACAAAAAGGGACCTGAAATTTGAAAGAGGCTAATCATCCTAAAAGTATGCAGTAGATTGCTTTTTAAACTTTCTAATAATTCTTATCTTAATATTGAGAATAATGGTGTTCGGAATTAGTTCCATTTTGTAATCATAATTATAAAATTTATTCCAAAAAGCTTCGTATTAAAGATTTGAGGAAGTTTATACTTTAGACTGAGAAGTGAACTAATTTTTCATTATGCAAACTTGTAAAAAACTGCACGAGAAATCACTGCTTTTACAAGCAAGTTAAATTAAATTATCAAAAAAAAAAAAATAGTGTTAACTATAATTCAGTACTTTGTTAGAAGCATTTACGGAATTGAAAAGATTTTCACATAGATTTTGCTTAAAATTTAACAATGTTAATAAATATTATTATTTAAACTTATAAGTATGCATGATGATCGTATAAAGATAGCTTATTTTATAATTTTCAATATAAATAATAATTGAAATAATTCTGTATGAATACTGTGTTAAAATTCGATTTCAGCTTTTCATTTTGTTAACAATATGAGTCATCTAACTTTATACATTTGTGTTTTCATTTGTTTTATGTATCTTAGGTGAAATATGTTTCATCAACATAGTGTTGCAGTAATATATATATTTTTAATGAAATTTAATTGGGATTTTGTTGCGTTATAAATTTAATGCTTTTAATGAGGTGTATGTATGTTTCATCAACATGTTATTTCAGCTATATACATGTTATGTGTTAGTGCTACTTGATGGGCTACTATTTATAAATGATTATACATTTTATTATTGCATTATACCTTTTATAACAAATCCGTTTAATATTGCTTAGGCTTTATGATTATAATATATTAACAAAGCAAAATATAAATTTGTTCAATAAATTAGCGGAGTATAATTTGTTATTATTTCTTTTGTTTTTTTTGTATCCGGTTCTACGAATTTATTGAACAAATTTATACGCATATATATTTAACATTCTTTAATATTTGTTAACATTTGTTAGCATATATTTATTATTGTTGTAGGCATGATGTGCGTGTTTTATAGGTGTGTTGCTAGAAGAGGAACTTCATACTTTGTTTTTCTTTTTCTTTTTTTTTTTTGCTTCGGCATATCAGTTTATTGTTAGTTTATATACATTTTTTATGTTTGTACGTTTTGCTTTTACTTTTTTGTTATTGTTGTTACTTTTTAATGTTTCTGTGATATATTTCCGGTTTTTAGTTCTGTACTTTTTGTTTCTTTTTACTTTTTCTGTTTTTTTTTTTGTAATATTTATTCTTGTTTTATTTTTGTTCTATGTCAATTACTCTACGTCTGGATGTATAACATTTTTTTCCCATTTATTTGTTTAAATTTTTATTTCTATTTCTAGTTTTGTTTTTAATATTTTTTTTAGATTTTAGTTTTATTTTTTTATTTTCGCAGAGTACTTCTCATGGCAATTTCATAAAAAATGGCAGTTTTTTAGTTCTTTTGTTCTTTATTATTTGTATTGTTTTCTATTTTTGCTTAATTGTGATGTTATTGTGGTTGCAGTTATATGAACCAAAAAAAAAGAAATTGTATTTAGCAATTTACTATAAATTTAATTGTCACATGAACATTTTCTGCATTAGAGTACTTAAATTATTAAACAATAAAAATATAATTATATTGAATTTTTTCGCTTCACTTTTTTCTACTCAGTTCATAATTTACATCACTTAAGATATTAAGGTATATAAAATGTGTGATATTCAAATGGACTTGTGGCTGAATTATCTAGAAAAAAATCACTGCAAGTCAAATAAGTAAAAACTTTATGCTTAATCTGCACCAATATATCTCGTTATGGGCGATCTATAGCTGGATAATAATAAATAAACAGTAAATGGGCAGAGATATGCAGGAAACGCAGATCTCTACCATTCACAACAATTCAGAAAGCAAGAGAATAAATTAATGGGCCATAGACTTACTGTCGCAAAATACAATTTTTTTTGTATCCTTCGTTACCAAGAAATATACATAATTGTATAGTTTATTACCAAGCACTGACCATAATTGTGAAGCTTTTCCGCATAATAAGTAAAGTAGAGCGTTATATGATTCGTGATCGTAAAAGTGATCCCGGACTGCTTTTGTACAAAAAGACGTTTTTATGGCAAATTCTCTTTAAATTGCTTTAAAATTTGTTTTATGATGTAATTATATTTACATGGATAGACAAGAGACATGCGGATAAAGTCAGAAGGTAGTTAGAAGCCTTCCTCACAAAAAATTACAATCGTTGAAAATTGCTTCTTTAATTTGTACAAGGAATTAGAAAATTAGAGAAAAACATCGTTTCTTTCAACGACAAGCAATTAAACAGTGCTACGATTTCTTATCTTTTAAATGATTATCGTCGTCGATGTGAGTAATAGATGAGAGTAACTTTTGCTTTTTCATTTCCATATAACTCTTACTCTCATTGTCATTTTCGGCTCGCTCTTAGTACACAAATTATATTTGGAGAAAATCACCATCAAAATGATAGCTCTCAGCGAGTTCGAAATTATCGAGTTATGTGAATGACAATTCAAAAAAATAAAGATATCGTTACGAAGATTGTTACTTTACGCAATCGGGACGCACATTTGATATAAAATATATGTATTAGTGTTTTAGTAGTGTATGCGTGTGTATGAATGTTGCTATTTTTTGTTTTTCTTTTTCATTAAATTCTTTTTTCTCTTTCGCTTTGTTTTTATCTTGTTTGGTTGTCATTTGTTTCATATAATTAAATATGTTCCACAAATTCATTAAACGATTTACTTATGAATTGTTATACTTTAAAATGGGAAGCGCTTTTGTTTTTGGTTTCCTCTTTTTGGTGGCATTCTCTGTTACATTTTGTTATTTTTTTTTGTTGTTGAGTTTTTCTTTTTCAATTCGTCATTTTTTGTTTGTTTTTGTTTTGTTTCTTTTTTGAACTTGTTTTTCTTCTTTGTCTACATTAATAACAATTTCATTCGGTTAGCGTACTTATTTTTAAGAAAAAAAAGAAGTTTACATTAAAATGAATGAAATTAACAATTAATCATATTTTTGATTAGTTATAGTTGAGATGCAGTATCAGCTGTTTAATTGTTAGTGATTAACGGTGATGGTGGCGATGGCACTTTGTGATGGCGAATGTATTGAAAAATTATTGAAATTATTAAAATTTTTGAATATAACAATTTTACATATTTTATATGATTACTATAAAATTTTTCTCATTGTTTACATTTTAATATACCAATCAAAAGAGAAATTGTATATTTTTAATTGTGTCATTCTATTTTTCTTCCTTTTTTTCAAAATAGATCTCATTTTTTTCAATTTAGATCTTAACAATATAAAAAATAATGTGAAATTAAAAAAAAATTGAATAAAGATTTAATGGGAAATAAAAATTAGCCAAAACAAAAAAAAAAAGGAAATTGAAAGAAAACAATAAACTAAAAATTGATCATTTGTAATGGAAATTTAAAGACTTTACGCCACAACGAATAATCTGATGAAAAAGTTATTAAATGGACACATAAATCACGAAATTTTAGGGGAAATTTTACAAAGCAATGGTCTGATCTAATTTAAATTTTTTACATCGATTTCATCGATAATGTAATTTTTTTGTATAACTTAAAAATTCATTCAAAAATTCTGATATTATATTTTCAAAATAATGTCATTTTTTTAGAATAGGACGTTAAAATGGGGAATATAGTCGTATAAACTAATTGACTTCAATATTGAAAAAAAAGAACAAGAAAAACAAAAACAAAAAGAAAATGGTGTTAAATATAAAAGTTCTATATAAATATAAACAAATCACTTTAAACTGGCAATTAATTCTTTTGTTTTACTTCTTGGTTACTTGTTTTTCTTTTTTTTTTTTTTTAGTATGTATGTAATATTTATGTGGATACACATTTACACCCGATTACACAACAATTCGATTTTTTTTGTTTATTATTTTTTTTTTTTAGAAAAATTTGAATAAAATGAAGTTTAAGAGTTTTGTAAAGCAAAATCTTATAGAATAAAATAAATGAAATTATACAAAATGCTTTAAATCATATCACAATCATATGATATTTAATGTCAACATGGGCGTGGTCATTTTATTTTTGCCAATTTTGACTATATTTTGTGGGATCGTCGCTGGAAATATAAGCAGGGAATTTCTTTTTGATTTATAAATTTCAAAAAAAAAATTCTTAATTTAGACTGTATTTAAGGGCGTGTCTCTTAAGCCGATTTTGATTGTAATGTAAGGTGAAATTAATATATTAAAATTTTGCTTTCACAAATATTCTTTACAAACATATTTCCAGAAAAGCAGCCGAAGCAGTAGAAGCGAATTGGAATTTGAGGTTTATTAAGAATATAAATAATAAATAAATTATTGAAATTTTCTTAATCTGTAATATTTGACCTAAGTTAGCAGAATTACAATGAAATTTGATTTTAGAATTTCTTTCAACTGGAATATTTTTGCATATCTAAAATGATGACTAAAAATGAAATCAAATTGTGAATGTTAAAAAATTTCCTTAATAAATTTTCATCAACTGAAATTATATCAACAAATTGAAAGCTTTATATATATAAATATTATATAATTTCCGTTGTTGGGATGCAATGCGATGCGTTGTGATGCAATTTAATGCAAAACAATACAATTTATGTCCAATTCTAGTTACGCTCAATTATTATAAAATAATAATAAAAATAATAAAATTGTAATTATACCACACTACCACACAAACACAATACATACATACATACATATGTTTCGGAATTTCAGAATTTCAGAATTTCGTTAAATTACCTTACCAATTAAGTGCTTTTGCTTTACTCGATTTTTTTTTTTTTGGCAAAAATTTCTACTTTTTCTGTTGTTCCTCCACTTGTTTGTTTTGTATTCTTTTGGTTTTCTATGGTTTTTTTTGTTGGTCATAAAGACTATAACAATACATATATAAATATATATTTACACAATACATACATATATACATGTACGTAAATAATAAAACATCATCAATTGTGCTTTAGTAATGAAAAATTTAAATGAACCAACAGTAAAGTAATAATTTCAAATTTTTAATAACAACAACGATAAGAGCAGCAAATGCAACAGCAACAGCAACAGCAACAGCAACAATGTGTAAATAGTATAAATTGTATTGTTGTTTTTAATGATGATGGGATTTAGATTCCAGTGGAAAATGGAACATGTGCGGGTAGTTGAGGGAATTAAAGAGGAATAAGCGAAATGTTTCATATATACAGCAACAATTTCATAATAACAACAGCAATAGTAACAGTAATAGTAACCGCAACAAATGGTAATGATAATAACAATATGTGACGGAAATAATAATAATTATAATAATAATAATAATAATATTAACAACAATAGGAATAACAATAATAATTAAAATATTATTATAATAACGATAATTCAAATTACACAGATTTTGAGGCATAATAATGTGAAATGAAGGGAAGCAGAATGTCGAGTATCAAATGGCGAGTGGCGAATGGCGAGTGGCGAGTGGCGAGTGCTGGGTATCTAGGGTCTCATGAGATATAGACAGAAAGTGCTTTTTCCAGCATATAATAGAATATAATAGAATTTTTGAATTTGAAAAAATGCCATCTCGCAAAATTGGAAATGTCTCTGAGTGTTTATTAAGGAGTAATTAATACATATAGAGGGAGAGCTTGAAGAATTGAGGTAGTTATGGTTGGTTAATCTTTTTGTTTTTTACAAGCGCTTCCCTTCCGCTTGCCGTTTCATTCGTAGAAGCCATATTTCTATCAAGGAGCAAAAACTTAAAAAATAAATCGAAAAATTACATATTTTTTTTAAAAAGTTTAAAAACTCGGGAATATTAAACAAAAGTCAAGAAAAAATAATCAAATTTCTTAGATCTTCAAAGCCTAAACAAGCTTCTTCAAGATATTGCCAAAATTGCTGACTGTGATTTGATTAAAAAAAGTACATTCACAGACAAAATTAACTGGTTTTCGGAAAGTGATTCTGAGGCGAAAAAGTTTTCGGAAAGTAAGTGTGAGGCAATTGGTATGATAAACAATGAGTCCATCTTAAATTTTTTTAAGTTATACACCCATATTTATTTATGCTGCCCCCACATATATTGTGAGAGATATAATAACTTCAAAATTTTATCTAGCATCGGGAGTATTTTAATAAAAATATAATGCAATGTACTTTCTCACGGATGTGGCTTAATTTCATAATGGGCCAAGTAATATTAATTTTTTCAACTTTCTTTTATGGATGGTTTTACAAATTTTAGAAATTTCCATTCCATTTATTCTGATAATTTACAATCTTTCGGCAACTTTATAATGGAAAAATTTCGATTGAAGCAATTCCTCAATTTGGCTCTTTTATCACTTATTTGTTAATTATCATTATAATAAGATTTAAGTATTTAAATTTAATTTACTTAAATTATTTACAAATTGTATCACAATATATATAATTTTTATGGAGAAAATAAGGGGATCTAAAATTCACAACGTCATATATTTGAACTATCCTTTAAGAAATGGAAAAGTAAAAAAAATTTATGGATAACCTGAAAATTAAGAGAATAAAAATATATAATTATTTGAATGGATAGCGTCTGAATCCAGTTTCCGAAAATTGGTAAAATTATAAATAATGGAAATGACAATGACGGAAATGATGGAAATGGCAACAAAGGCATCGATTATAGGGATAAGGTAAATATTATAAATTTCAATATTAACTATGATAACCGTGAGAGAATTGTGTAAGAAATGTTGTAAAATAAAAATTTCGTACTATGATGAATCACTGCCTGCTGCATCTTCAATAATCGAATTAAGATCAATATTAAATGAGTATTCGTAAAGATTAGAATAGCGATCACGCTCTTTCCATGGCGATCTGTGATTCATGTAAAGATTTCGTTTACTAACACGAAAGATTTGACTGTCTTTGATCGATTGATCATCATCGCATGGCTCACCGCCACCACCAAAGTCACATTCACGTATTGTTAAACGATTTGTGGGTGATTTCAATTCGAATAGAACTTCTTGATGTTTATAACGTGGCCGCAATGGTAATGGCTGATAGCCAGGTATAACTGTTTTTTGTGAATCCACTGATTGTGTAGATAATCGACGCGATGCAGCACGTCCCTTCATATTTAATGCAATATTACGCATCATGCGAGAATCGGTGCTACGTTGCGGTGAATAATATTTGAAATCTGTTGGAGCGGGCGGTTGTGGTGCTGTCGCATGTATTGTAGTTAATGTTGTGGTACTTGATGATAGGCCACCGGTTATTTGCAATTGTAAACTTGATGGACGTCGTGAAGCTGGTGGTGGTTGTAATGTTATACTACCAACATCACCAATTGACATGGGCGTTAAAATGGCAGCATCTGATCGTAGGGCACTCCTCACTGAAGTTGATAAAGATCCACTTTTTTTCAGTGGTATTGTTGTTGTGTTGTTGTTGTTGTTGTCGTTGTTGTTGTTGTCGTTGCAGTTACAATTGCTATTGCTGTTGCTGATTGTGGATGCGGATGATGTAATAATGGCAAGGTGAATGGCTACGCTCATCAAATGCTGGCGATAATGGCAAATGTAGAGATCGCCTTAAATTTAAACGATAGGAAGCAGCTACTGGTGATGATGTTAATTTGGGTGTAGCCAGTGCGCTGCTTAAATGTGTTAGATCGTCGTGTTGAGATGAATGTAAACGGCGATCCGTTTGCCGTTGGTATTTGCTACTAAATTGATGTGCGGGTGGTAATAATGTTTGCAATGAACATTTCTGATGCTGGTGTTTCTGGTGTTTCTGGTGCTTAAATTGATGATGATATTGATGTGCTTTATGTCGTGACTTACCGTTTTGTAAATTGTCATAGCTGCGCGGCCGATAGATACCACCATCTGCCATCATACTGCCAGCCTCTAAAGCTGAAGATGAAATATTGGACTGATATTCGATTTCAATTTCGATTGCAATTTCGATTTCAATTACGATTTTCCATTATTAATTTTTGATAAAATTCATTTATTTATAATTGTTTGTCAAATTTTTTAAGTAATTTTTTTTTTGAAATTTTTTTAAAAATTAAAAATTTTTTTGTTTTTTATTTTGCAATAAAAAAGTTTTTATAGTTGTTATTGTTATAGTTGTTGTTGTAGTTGGTGTGTAGGCACATATTCATCAAATTGCAATTAATGACGAATAAGTTTATAATTTTATGATCGGGAATAAAAAAGACAGAAAGAACGAGAGAGAGAGAGAGAGAGAGAGAGAAAGGTATTGATATAATAACAAAAAAAAAGAAAGAAATTGCAAATAACAAAAATCCAACTTAAAGTAGCAAAGAGTTTTTTGTGCTTTTTGTAAAAAAAATTTCGTTTCGTATAAGTAAAAGTTAATAGAGAAAAAAGTGCTCAAAAAGACACACACATTGAGAGGTTTAAAAACGAAAACACAAAATTTTGAGTGAAATTTTATTTATAGATTTTAATTTCCAAACAAAACCAAAAAAAAAAAAAACAAATCAAAACGTAGAAACGAAACGAAATCAAAAGCCAAAAGTTCCACAAAAAAGAAGCATAGAAATAGGAAAAAAGACAAGTAAAAAAGTAACGTACCTCATCATAATATCTCTGCTTAAGGTTATTTTCTGCTATGCTAAGGGCACTACTGGTACCACCATCTCCACGCCCATCTCCATCACCTACACCAACAAACATTGCCTGAGATGTGATCATATTGCTACTCGGTACATGAGTAGCACTGATAATATCACTTAATGGATGACGTGGACTGCTATGCTGATGCATTTGGGCAATATATTCATCGGTGGCAATGCCACGCCTTAAAGTACAATATTACATCTGAAGTTTGTTCAACTTTCAACTCCAATTACTCTATTTATTTACCTATCTATTAATGATGGTGCCATTGGACCGCATAATATATGGCAACAATTTAAGCAAATATTCCCCCGAGAATATGGATTTAATGAACGTTGTCCACCTTTTGCTGAAAATGAACCTTTGAGATCTTCATTTGTTGTTTGATCGCTGGTCGTTAAATATGTATGAAAGCCCGCTAAACCGATTACGGACCATATGGAAAAGAAACATATAAATACTACAAGGACAGTGAATGGTGCTTTCTTTACAACTTCAAAAATTTTCTGCTCTGTCTTCATTACTTTATGTTTTGTAAGATATTAAAAAAGGATAAAAAAAAAAAAACGAAAAATTAAATGTAAAGTAAAAAACCTTTTCGGCTCTTGCATTTTCCTGTATACACAATTTAATACCCAGAGTATTAAAATTTCGTTAAAATGTACGATTTTGGTAGCCCAAAAAAAATCTTAGTGATATTGTAAAGTCAGCTCTATGTTAAAGTAATCCATTTTTAAACTTGTCAGATAATCGCCCCTTAAAAATCTTTATTGAAAATGAGCCGAGTTGTCAAAAGGGAGACTCCCCCAGTACTAAGCACAAAGAAAGAGGTCCATTATCTTTGTGTCTTTTTTTACAAATTTGTCATTACATTTCATTTCAGTAAGTCACACATGGCCACGCCCATTAAACAGTATAAAAAACCATTGCTAAATTTTGTTTTTTTTTTTTGAATGCTTCTTTCTAAAATTTTCACAAAGTTGCCGTCATGCCATGCCATTTCGTCCAATTTAGACCCATTTTGTTTAGGCAATAATATGCCACTCCCATTAACAATAATAAACTATAAATATCTGGATATTCAATGTAAAATTTTGACTATATGCCAAAATTTAAATACTTGGTGTTTTATATTGAAATTTTGAGTGAGTTGATTTTTGTACTCACATAAAACTAAATGCGTCACTGAACATGAAAATACAAAAACTGCTAAAAATGCTAACGAGACTAGAAACAAATAAAAGAAGCGATAATTACGCTTACCGACACAATTACCCACCTGTAAGAAAAATAAACAAAATAGAAAGAGAACTAGAATAAGAGATGAAGAAAGAGTTGAAATTTGCTTCTTTAAAATGTTTTCGCAAACTTTTCTTTGGTTTTTTCATTTCTCTTATTTTGTTTGGGCTTTTTTATTCCTTTTTTTTTGTTCTATGTGTTCAAAGTAAAAAAAACTACACGTTTCTTTCACTTTTTATACCCTACACAAGGTATTATAAGTTTATGCAGAAGCTTGTAAAAAAGATTTTGACTTAGACTCATTTTTTTCACACCGATAGACTCAGTATCAATTTTTGATTCGATTTAAACCTGTCTATGAGTCTGTCTGCCCATCTCTCCTGCCATCTGTTCGCCTGCGTGCTACAGATCGTAATTTTAGAGGTATTTTTATGAAATTTGTTACTTGAATGAGTTTTGACTCACAAATGAATTCTATTGAAAACGGCCATGCCCCATATAACGCATTTAAAGAAAAAAGTTGATGCATGGCAAAAAATTAGAATATTTAATATAAAGTGGCGTTTAGTTGTATTTTAATATAAAAAAACCTGTACATAAAATTTAGTCCATATTGGTCCATTTTAACGATTATTACCCATATAACGCCTTTTCCGAAAAAAGTCATTATATGAGCAAAAGATTCTATTTTAAAAATATTTTAGCGAAATTTGACATAAAAATTTTGTGTAGCAAATTTGGTTCAGATGGATCAATTTTTTGAACCTCTTTTCTTCATATAATAAACTTTTTAAATTATTTAAGAAATACAATTTTTTCAGTTCTCTTGGCTTGCAAATCTCTTATTTGACTTTTTAATGACATTAAACAAAGCGGTGTAGAATATTTAAGAGCCAGCCCCAATTAACTATAAAGTTCTCACTTGTTTTTATTACATTTAAAAAGTTTTGTAAAGTTTGCAGTTTCGTAGCCATAGACTTACAGTTTGAGTAGACTTAGAGTATCAGCCTGAATACGTGTGTACTAAGGAAGAACTTTAGTGAAAAAATAAAAGCGGTAACTAAAATTAAAGGAGTATGCCATACACCCACAGACCACACACACCACATGAACAATATCAATAACAATATATTACAAACACTTTACACTTAACCAAAGTAGAATAATTTAATTACATTGACAGTTGAATAGACAATTTAATTTCAGACTTAATCATTGAGTGCAGTAAATTTATAGTCGCATATAATTCTTTTATGTTCTTCTTACATGACTCCTACAAAGTGATTTATTATTATTTCATCATTATATCAATATAATTTAACTAGGCGCTATCTACTTTTTTGATCTCTCTTTTGAAAGCAAATAAATATGAATAAATTGAATCATTATCCACAACGAGCATTTAAACAGCAAATTACATCAACTACACCGTGACATTAAAAAAAAAAAACTTAAGCAAATATAAGAGAATAAAATTAAGAGAAACTGAATGTAGTTGCTGGTAATTACGCACTTGGCTTCAAAATCTTTCGCTCATTTCTTTCATTCGCTCATTTATCTTTCACACAAAAATACAGATAATTTGATGTAGATGTAATTTTATGTGTAAAACTAACAATTTGCTTGGTTTTTCTGTTCTTTTCTTTCTTAATTTCCTTACCTTTTTTTTTTTGTTTTTTTGTTACTTCTTGGGAAAAGTGCAAATTCTAAAATGTTTCTTTTGGTGTACTTCCCACCAATTGTATGCATACATTTAGGCATATCAATATTACACATCAACATACCTCCATATATATTTGTCACGCAATAAATTAACGGTCTAATCGGCTTTTTTTATTATTCCTTTAGGTAGTCATATAAATCAATGAGGTTACGACATGTTAAGCCTTTTTTAAATACAATCGCGAAATATCGCGTCTGAAGTTGGGACGATTATAAAACTCTCAAAGTCAGACTTAATTTAATTTTCATGAATCAGATTTGGTTTAATAGATCTATATGTGATATCTTGCCATTTGAATTTTTGAGCAACTTTAAGTATTTTGTCTGTATCGTCAAGACGTTGCTTCTTTGGATTCTTTACAGGAACTTATGTATTTTTATTAAACATCAACATTTATTGTTTTAGGTTCATGAGGCTGCGATCTGGGCATATCTATGAATCCTTTGCCGATTTCACTCGACAAAAAAACAAACCTAATGAAAAATAACAATTTTTGAGTTGTACATTGGAAATTCAAATCATGACCTCTGGTAAAATCACGTGGTATTAGATTAGCCGTCTGTTTTAATATGTAAGCTTTAGAGCAACGGATCGGTAAAGAGACTTAGCAATTACTTTTAAATCAATTAGATTAGTAAATCATGATTAATATCAAATGTCAAATAACTCGTTTTCTATTGAATTTCTGAAAGTATTTCAATCTAGCATTTAAAATACCTAACAGCCTGCTCAATAAGTTGGCCGAATATAATTTTCTTTAAATTGGTTTGCAATGCTTTTATTGCATAAATAATAACCGTACAATCTAAGATTTGGGCATATAAAAAAATAAATTCGAAGGAATATTTATCAAAGGTCTTTTCTTTTTTCTTTTTTCTTTTTTCTTTATATCTTTTCTTTTTGCTTTTGATTTGTTCCATAAAATTATTTTGAAAAACTAAACAAATAGAACAATTAAAATAGCAATTTTTCTTTCTTTAGCCTTTCTATCCATTTCAACGAATTGCTTTACTAGATATTTACTGTTTGTGTTCTAAATAAGTTAATGATTAACTTAAACTAAATAAAGTTATTCAAATCTTAAATGATGTATATTTGTGTGCGCATATTTGTGTGTGTTTATGTAATTAATTGAACCATTTTACAAGAAGAAAATAAATATGCTCAAGTTATCATATTAAACCATTAGACAAAGTAGAATACCATTTTCCAGAATTTGTAAAGAATTTTAACAATTTTACAAAAAAAAAAAAAAATTTATTCAATTTGAAAAAGAAGTTACGATTGTTACTAAAAATGGAAATGATTGATCTAAATTAAGTAATATACAAAATTATCAAAATGTGAAAAATGAATATGAAAAATTTGGAATTTTTTTTTGGAATCATAATGTCAAATCATAATTAGAAGAAGATAACGCTTTAATGTTAATTTTCATTTATAAAATTTTACAACTTACAATTGTTGTCATTTGACGACTGCTTTTTAAATAAATCGCCGTTTTACTTTTTCTTCTTATAAGACCGAGATTCGTTCATTAGATCTCGCTTATTTTGACTGAGGTGTTTTTTTTATAATTTTTTAATTGGGCAAAAATATATTTATATAGCTAAATTTTTATACAATTTTTATATTTGTTATATTTAGTAAATAGCATAATAATTTAGCAGATAATAATTAATTGATTTGATTACACTTACCCAGGGGCAATGATGATCGAAACGATCAACACAATTATCACATAAACTGCAATGTGATGCACGCGGTGGTCTAAATATTTTACATGTAAAACAATACTTTAATTTAACTGTTTGGCCTTTAACCAGTACTTCTTTTGTACGTGGAGGTGGTCGATATGTGGGACTATTTAATGAATTTGGCACTTCTAGATTAAATGATAACATAAAAATAAGATGAAGTAAAAGAAGAGAATCCACAGTACAAATTTTTTTTTTTTAAATTCTTTATTTTATCGAAATTTTCATTATAATTTATTTAACAAAAATTGGTAATTACTTACCAATTTGTTTTTCTATGTAGGCGGCCTCATCGTGAGATGCTCTTGGTATAACACCAGGATCTGAGAATGTTGTTCGTAGTAAGGAACTCATTGTAAAAAAATATAAAACAGCACCAATAATCGGTATTATGGGATTTATTCTTGTCGCTAAAAATGGACAACTAAAAGTGATACAAGTAAAATCAATTTGAATACTTAAATAATTAATAATAATTAAAATAATAATTTAATTCATAAATGAAATTGCAAACAAAAATAACAAAATTAAAACTTAGAAAAAAAGGCAAACAAACGTGAAAGCGAAATTAATAATTGAAGAAATTAATTTTTCATATACAATTTATAAAAATATAGTAGATTGGTCAATAAGTTCCAGAATTCTTAAGTTCAAATTTTTTTTAAATATCGGAAATGAATAACTTTTTTATTTTACAACTTTTTCAATAACATTTTTTAAGTTAATTAATTTCTAAATTTTATTAATTATTCATTAAAATCGTAATAAATTCAGAATTAATCAAACATTGGAAGAATTGAAAAGTTGAGCAATAGAATTTTTATGTAAAGATTGACTTATTCTTTTTAGTGACAGATAAAAAAAAGTGACACAGTTCATTTAGGCTGCACTTTCATATTAATAAACCATAAGGGAATTTAAGGCGCAATAATATTTGTCATGTATAACAGAAAGTAATTTATTGATTAGTAGAATTTAATCTAACAATCAGATTGATCGTTGGAACAATTTGTCTAATAATGCATTTTGAAATTTTTAAACATTTCAAGAATATTTTTTTTTGGAAAAATTTTTCTTCATCTTGGTAGCTTAATTTTGCTTGTTAACTTGATTTTGAAGCTAACAATCTCAATTGGAACTTCACATTTCATTGCTTAATCGTTTTTTTTTTTGTTTTCTTTTTTGCTTTATTTTTTGTTTTGTCTTTTTTCTTTAAGCATTTCTTTAAAAAGGATACTCCAAGTTTGCAAAATGATGATGATTATTATAATGATAATGAAATTTGGAAATAAATTCTTTGATAATAAATGTCAGAGTTAATATTAATATTAAAAATTAGAAACAAAACAGAAATAAAAAAACAGAAGAAAAAGAAAAAACCAACGAGAAGATATAAAAAATAAATCTCTAACGTTTTAATTCTACTTTCTCAATGCACGCTGCAGGGAATTTTCAATTCAGTGATTATTCATTTGACTTTTTATTAAATATTAACTTCATTATTAACTTGAATAAACCTATAAATATATGCACATACTTATATTTTTATATTCTCCATGAAATGAATAAATAATAAAAGGAAAAATCAAAAAAAATGCTTGCGCCCTTTGATTTGCAATTGATTTTGATTGTTGTTGTTCCTATAAATGGGAATGACAAAGAAATTACTTGTGATTGTTTTATTAGTATTATTATCACCACATAGAAGTTGGTAAGTATATTAACTTTGTTATCATGTTTGTAACACCCAAAATGAAGCACTAAAGACTTTGTAAAGTATGGATTAGCATTAAATTCTGTATTGATTTAATATAGGTCTGTCCGTCTGTCTATCGGCCTATCTGTCTACCTGTCCAGGTACTCCTAATAGCAAGAAAAAAGATAACGATTTCATCTAAAGCAGAAACTTTGGAAGTTTATGTATTTGTTGGAATTAGAAATTAGACTAAATCGGTCAAAACGGGCACGCCTACACTAAGAATGCTTTTGTTTCTTTAAGCAAAAACTTATAATTTTCAGCTCATAACTTGAAAATTGAAACAGATCGAAAGGTGAGATTTTGTACAAATATTAAGGCACTTATTCTACAATGTCTGTGGTAGATGTCTACGATTCGGCATCTGCCAAATATAGTTATTATTACTTACTAGTTATTATTACTATTGTTATGAACTTTGAAAAAGTAAATAAGAAATTTCTAAAATCGTTTCGAAATGAAATGCAAAAGTATTTGAAAGGAAAATAAAAGTGAAATAAAATCTATAGAATCAATTTGACAATTATATTGAATTGAGTAATTACAGGATCAATAATATCTTTATATTTCCTGTAAATATGATTCTCTCATCTTGTTCTTCTTCTTATTTCAATTTTATTATAATTTTTTAGTTATATAATTTTATACAGAAAAGTGTTACAATCTCAGTTAAAGGAATATTTTTTAATTGCTATTTACAATTTTTTGCAATTTTTTTCACTCTAAAATTATAATTGAGGTACTAAGAATTACATGCCTAAAATGAGGAGGGGGTGAAGGGGGGGGGGTGGTTGGATTCGACATAGACACACTTTCAACGATTCAATTTAAGTTTTTCTGTCCATATGTCCATGGAAATTTATTATTAAAGTAAAGGCCGCAATTTTACAGATATTCCAACGAAATTTTGATAAATGAGCATGTTTTGTTTTTAATTTAAAGATGATCTCTATGGAAAATGTCAAGAAGCGTATAATTTTTACTACTCGTTATTTCGAATCCTTTTTCATATAAGAAAATTTTTCAAAACACTTTAAACTTTATTTTTTTTTAAGATTTTAACTTTAAAATTCCAATTTTTTTAATTTGTTATTTTAATTAAAGCAAAGTTGATGTAGGGTATTTCAGATTCGACCTCAAATAAATATAACATATTTATTTACTTTGCTTTTGGTACGTTCTATTTAAAAGCAAAGTTGTCGAAAGATTAAGCGAGGAAGAGAGAGTGAATGCGAAAGGAAATGAGAAGACATAACAATAAAATGAGGGACAAATTATTTATCTGCCTTAGCAAATAGCAACAACAATAAAAGCATAGATTTAACAGCAGCAATGAACAACATTAGACCTAAAGCTTTTATTAACAACAAGCAAGAAATCTCGAGCCGTAAAATGCATTCAAAATTTCCATTCGCTGGAGAGTTCGCAATAAAGCAAAACATTTTACTTTTTTTTTTTACTCATAATTTATTTGTTTCTGTTGCGTATATGTGGCCTTGTATGTATATAACGAAAAAAAAAATGTTTAGGAAACAAAAATAATGATATTACTTTTCTTCTAGCTCTCTTTGTGATGGTGGCGGTTACACATATTATAAATATATATATACACACACACATACACACACATATAATACACACACACACACACACACATACACACACATCTATATATATGCATACGTATATAGAATATAATTTTTATATGTGTGTGCGTGTGTGTGTGTATGTGTGTAAAATGTAGTTTAATGCAAATAAAGAAGAAGCAATATATTAAAAAAGAGAATACTTCTTCTTGTTTTTTTTAGTCTTGTTTGATTTTATTTTCTTCTTCTTTCTTTGTTTCTTTGGGCGCTTCATTGCTTTTGTTGTTTAAAAACTTTGCCGCATTTCTTGTTCTTACTTTTTATTACTCTAAAAAATGTTGTCCTTATATTTGTTCAACTGTCCGTCCATGTGTTTATTCTATATGCATGCAATTAAAAGAAAAAAAAAGAAAAAACCAAAAAAAAAAAAGAGAAAAAATTTAAAGCACAAAAGAAAGACGAAAAGCGGCACCAGAGTAGAAATATAGAAATATTTTTTATGGCAAAAAAAAATGAACTTTTTTATATAAAAAATTAATAAAAACAAATTTGAAAGAATGAAAAAATTAAATACCGTTAAATAAATTTTTTGCGCAGAAAAATTTTACAAAATATTTTGATCTGGTTTCCATTTTGCGCAATTATTTTTTATTTTTTAAATTTTACACTAAAATTTTATATAACTATTTTCCAAAGCCAATTCTTTTTTCAAGTATTCACTTTTTCTTTTAAAAAATTATATTTAGGAACTTTCTTAGGAGAAGGTTAGATTGTTAAAATTTTTTGCATTTGAAATTTTTTCTATAAAGAGTCACAAGATGCGATATCATCCATTTAGATTACACGATCGATTTGGTCTTTGAACCAAACAAAAAAAATATCTCAAAAGTATTTGATTTAAAAGTTGAACAACATAAGTGCGTAATTATCGATTTTTGATCGATTTTCATATCGCGTAATCGACTTCGATCGCTCGATAGCAACTGTTTACAGCTCATATTTTTGTAAATCTTATTCTTCTCAATATGGTTTTGAGGTCCACGAAAAAAGATGCCAGTGAAGTGTTCTTGACTTTTCTCTTGTTTCCTCCTTTTCCCTTTTGGCCAAATTTTCTCTAATTTAAAAATAACATTTATTCATGAAAAAGTAAACATCTTAGTTTATATTGAATTGTATGTTTTAAATAATAACAATACATTCACATATTTATCATGTTGTATTTGTGTATGTATTTGTAGAACAGAGATAACAAAACGGAGGCACGCACTTACAAATTCAAATAGCCTTAATATCACTACACTACAAATGCCTTATGTGTATTTTATAGCATAACAAATAGATTATCTAAATCCACATGCATGTACAAACTAACATCAACATTTAAATGTGTAAAAGGCAAGAGAGAAATAGACAAATCGGCAAATTGTTTTCGTTTTTCTATGAATTGTAAATTGAAGGGAAAAAACAAGACGAGCGAATCAATGTAAACGAAATTACTGTTTACGAATGTAAACTAGTTACTTTTATTATAGAAGGAGAGAAGAGAGGGCAAGAGTAATAAAATGATAATAAAATATTGAACATATATGAAAAGAAAAAGAACAAGAAAATAAATAAAAATATGTAAAAGAAGAAATGGAAATAAATGGAAAAACTTTGAAGATATTTTTTCTTCAATCAAAGAAGAATGTGAATAAAAAATATAAATGATGAGATTTAAATCAGATATTGAATGGTCTTCAATTGAATAGCATTCCATAGCAATAACAATTGAATTGTTATTTTAATATTTTGTACAAAAAAAATTTTTTTTTATCAAACAATCTTCATGTTTGAAAAATAAAAGCAAACATTTGGTAAGACTTCTCAAAAAGAAAAGAGAAAAATTGTATAATATAAAGCTATTTACATGTGATATGTTGGCGTTGGCTGAAGGAGCATCATTCACTAAGTGAAAAATGGAAAGTTATTCCGTTAATCAACTAAGGGAAGGGAAGAGGCATAAATGCCAAGAATACAAGAATACATAGCAATTACAGTGAAAGCTATGCGGCTTTTTTTGATGGAAGCCATATAAAAATCGATATATATAAATAAAAAGGATCGTTTAGATTGAAGATCAATTGAATTATGAGATAAGCATTGACTCAACTTGACTTCTTCTATCTTCTATCGTAAGCATATAAATTGACAACTGAAGTTAAAGCAAATTGCAAAATTTATATAATTTCTTTTAAACAAAATTTAAATCTAACTCAGAGCTTAACCTTTGCCTTTCTTCTTGCCCGTGCACAATTTAGAAAATTATCTCTCATTTATAAGAATCTTTAAAATGATGATTTAAAAATCATGTCTACACATGAAACCATGTTTTTCATGAACTTAATAGAACTTTCAGATCCTTTTAAATGCCTAAAGTGAGAATTGTACATTCAAATACTCAGCCATCGTTTGAAATATTCAGTAGCCATATATAAATAATTTTTATTAATCATTCAAACTAAGTGCTCACAATATTTTGATTTAATATAACTAAATTAAACATTAAATTATTATTTGGAGAAGAAAACCGTTCAACATTATCCGTATCATGGAAATATTACCAAATACAAAATAAATAAATGGTGAAAAATCTGAATAAAATTTATTAACATGTAGGAGGCAGTTGAAAGTTTTATATTCAATGAAGCACATGCCATTTGGGTTTAGAAAATATTTCAACTAAACAAAACGATTATTATATTTAACAACAATCTATGAGCCATTCCCCAAAGGCCTAACGATTAATATCCATAAAATGAATTGAGCGTAAGCCAGACAAAGACAACAGATCAACAAGCCCAAAAAAACAACTCAAATAGAGAGATGGTTGTGAGACTTTAGAGATTATATTTATTACAAACATATGAATACATGGGAATATGCATGATTGGATATATAATTTCATTGTTATTTATAAAAGCAGAAGAAACAAAAAATGACCAGCAGCCACAAATGTATCTCTCTACAAAATTGCGTATTTTATTAACTTTCCAAATATGTGTAATGCAATTATGGCGTATGGCATAACAAACAGGTGGCCATGACCGCTTTGTCAGGTAACTAGACCAACAAAATCAAGAAAATAGAAACAAAAACAAAACACAAAAAAAACTTGATTAAACTCAAATTTTCAGTAATCATCAATAAAGTGGACATCATTTTATATCTATTTAATGTTCAGCAAAATAACGGTACAAGCAGAAGATAAATGAAAATTTCAAAATTGTATGGAATGTTTATTGGCATGAATAAGTTATTATTATAGAAAATTTCGCAGGAATGAAAGATTTAAAAATATTGGTAAAAGTTCAGTTTATATAAGAGAAAGTTAATAAATTTATGTATTAAATTGTGGGCATGGATACGAGTTTCAAGAATACATTAGATCGATTTAGTAAAATTTTACTGTATCAACTAGCAAAATTACTGATAATTTTGTAATTGTTTCGGCAGACAGATGGATGGACAAGCATAAATAAATTCTTCTTCTCTAATACTTTTGGCCGTTTACAAATATTTTGATATAAAGCATATACTTGTAATATTTAAGTATTAAATGTAAAAGTATGAAGGTCTTTTATCATCACATGTTGAACAATTATAAATTAAAAGTGGTTGGAAAAAAGTCGCAAAAAAAAAAAAAAACCTTCCATTAACTAAATTTCATACAAAATTTTTGCATGGCAAAAAACTACTACCACTACTACTTTTTTTTTTATAGGATTTTACGTATAAGCCCATTTGAATTTTGAATGAAAAAGTTTCTTGAATAAAGTAGAGCAATATGGTGATAGTAGAGTACACTACATTGATCCTACAGAGAATATTAAATAGAAATAGGAGAAAATAGAAAACATACAAAAAAGTAATAATAGCATTTTCAACATCATTATTAGGTTATAGACCTTTTTGGGGAATTTCACTTTTTTCTTCTATTTTGTTGTTGCTATTTTGCTTTTAGTCTTGTGGTATTTTGCCTAACAATTCATGTCATAAATATTTAATGTTTACCATCAGGAGATAAGAAAAAAATAAAAAAAGAAAAACGAACCAAATTTTGCTATAATTTGGTTCGTTGTAAGTTTCACAAGAAAATTCCAATAATAAAATAAAAAAGGAAAATTATGATTATTTGAACTTCTTCTATGGCACACTGCCTCTCTTCTCTAGACCACTTTTTATTCTTGCTCTAGTTTTATCCTTTTTCCTCACTTTTATATTATACCTGTATTAACATATATTTACATTATAGTAAGCAAAATATCCCACGTGAATGGTAGGGATTGTAAATTGTACCTGAGTTTTCAGAGTTGAGTTTCAACAAATTACCTTGATCTCATTTCGCTTCTTTTCATTGCTTTTGCAATGATTTTTTTAATGACAATAATCATAATCATTTGACAGGGATTATAAGTCTTAGTTTAGTTAGGGTCTAGTTTTAGGCGTGCTATATATTTATCTAGATTATGAAATAAAGAACTAACCAAAAAGATTTTCATTTACTTATGAATTTATTTTTAACTAATTTAGATGAACTTTTGTTTTCAGTTCTTCTAAGATTTTTATTTGGAAAATTGTTACGTTTTTTCTAAACAAATTCCGCAGAGTAACTTTTAATGGAGAATATTGCAATTTTCATAGAAATTTTGCATTATTTCCTTTTTAATATTTTTTCAAATAAATTTAACGAAAGAAGCAGTAGAAGAAAAGCGTATTCTATTTATATTCACAGAGACAGACATAGCCAAATTTTATGAATAGAATTTTGATAAGGAACCTTTAAGTCTTAGAAGGCTAATGAATGTTTTAGTATAAGATACTAATTGAATCAAGTCAGTGCTAAATTGCCTCAACATTTATTTCACACTAAGAAAACTTTTTATTTATTTTCGAAAGAGCCTTTAATTGTCCGTATGACGCAATTGTATTTTTGTACGCATTTATCTTAAAGTTTTTTAAGATGTTGAACTGTACTAATGTCCATGTGGACTGAGAATAACAATAGTAAGAAAAAAAAACTATCCTCGTCCACTCAACTTTAGACTCAATGGCCAGATCAAACTGTCCTATGAATTTTAAATTATATAAGCAATTGGAAAATCGCTTCTTTAAGTCTAATGCAGATGTAAAACTCAAGGACATTTGATGTTTCTGTTAAGAAAATTTTTACAATATCATTAAATTATATTGCATGATGAATTTAATTTCTAACTCTTTTTACTGAAATGGTAAAATGTACTCTAACTGAAGTTAGAAAATTTTTCAAATTCAAATCGTAATGAATGCTCAAATATTTGTACAAAATGTTGAAACTTTTTCCATGAAGCAGAAATTTAATGAAGAAAAGGAAGAGAGTAATAAAGAGCGTTAAAAGTAGACAAGAGGAAAATAATTGAGCGACAATTTCTGAAAAGAAAAAAAAATCCATCAAAGAAGAATTTGCAATTTTTTTTTTTTTGACACGCAAAATTACTTCATTGCAATGAAAATGAAAATTTTGAAAAACTTTGCGACAAGTTTGGCAAAAAGTAAAAAAAAAAAAAAAATGCATGAAAAACAAAATAAAATATTTCGTGGTATTCATGGAGGCTGCTTTACAATTTGTTGGAAAATTCTTAAGAGAAGAAAAAAGAAAACCTTAAAAAACTGGAAAGATAATTAAAAATTTCAAAGAGGATCAAATTCAAAAATGTTTTGTACTAGAAAAACTAGAAGAAAATTTTTATGGGGGAAGATGAGAATATCTAAAATTGAAATTATTTATTAGATTTAAGTAAAATTGTAAAAACTTGACAATAATCGAGCAATCAATCAATGGAATTTGAGCGGACTTGGCTTGGCAAAGAACTCCTTCATGTTAAATGTTGTTAAATGATATTTGTTTTGGATAAAGAACATCAATGAAGGTCAAAAGTCAGAGTGCTAATTTATTAAATAATTAAAAAAAAAATCTGGCAAAAATTCCTAACACAAATCGATTTCATCTAAATTTGCTCTTTAAATGAAAATTTCTGCCATAAAATAATTTTTCTTTCAAAATAAAGTTTTGTATGATAAAAGATTGTAAAAATCATGCAATTCCAATTATTTGCAATGTCAGCCATCTCTATGCCAAATTATGCTTACTTAGCAAGTTTCATCAAAATACCTTAAAAATAGAGTGATCGATTTGATAGAAGCAAATCCGTATAGAATGTGATTTATGAATCGAAAAATTATAATTTTGAATTCATTATTATTCTAAATGTGAAAAATACTCAAAGCGAATTATATTCGAAATCAAAATTTCATTTTATTAGAGATTTTAAAATTTTTTTGATCTATAAATTGTGATCCATATCGGTTTATTGGTGGCGTTAAGATTTTCATTTTCTATGAGAAACGAAATATTTAAGTAAATTTTCATATAATAATATTGAGAAAATTTTATTTCAAAATAATGCTTTCTAAATGGCCGATATAAGTGGAACTGATTCTGATAAGAGACGTGAGACATAATTCTCATGTCAATATAAATCGATAGATTATTTAGATATACATCACAGGATGAGCCAGTTCAAAAATAAAGCGAAAATTTAATATAAAGTTAGTATTAGACCTTCCATAAAATCGGATTGTTATTCTGCATATCTAAAATTGATTGTAAAATAAAATTTTTCAAAAACTTTAACATTTAGTTTATAGTTGAGTGAATTCAAATGAAATGGGATTTAATTTTGTCTTTTACATTAAATAAATACTTTAAATACATTTGCCTTAATAAACTTACTTAAGAGATCTAATATATCGCTTTTTAATGTTGTACAAAAAGATTTAAATAAAAATTATGTGGGCGTGTAAATGACAAAGCCAAATGGCTCATTGTCTTTATGCCTTTTTTGTTTGGTTTTTTTTTTTTTTCCTTTTCAGTATTTTCATTTACTCTTTTGTTGATTTATTTTCCTATTGTTATGAAAAGTATGAAAGTAAAATTTTGGGGAATGGGAATGAGAAAAATAGACAAGTGCTGCAAAATGGAAAAAAAGGAAATAAAACTAAAATATAAATATAAATATAAATATAAATATAAATAACACAATGATAAATATTATTTTATATACTTACTCGAATGCAAAAAATAATGCACTTGTACCAGTGATGAGTATACAGGTTAAATAGAAGACGCCAGTATGAGGTGCTGACATTAATAGGCCATCACAATAGAATTTATTACGTCCGGCAAATAGTTCCCATTTGCGTGTGACGCGTGTATTTGGTGCCATGTTATAACAGCAACAACACAATAAATTCATTTAGCTTAACACAAACATAAAATGGTTTAATATTATTATGATGATGATTATTATTGGTCCTGTCACGTGACAACAGAAAATGATTGATTGGAATGGAATGGAATGGAATGTAATCGAATGGAATGCAATGGAATGGAATTGAATGATTTGTACAGTGAAATGAGCAAATCAAATAAATGGTTGAGTGAATTGAATGAATGAATGAATGCATAGATAGATTGTTTTGTTGTTGTAAGTATTGAAGTTTGGGAAAGTTGGAATTTTTAAATGAGATGAGCCAAGATGGAAAACAAGAAAAAAGTGGTAAGAAGAGAAACAAAGAGGAACATAAAAAAAAGAAAAGAGAAAAAGAAGAAAAAAACAATTATTTTATTGTATTTTATTGTTGTTCTTGTAATAATATTAAAAATAATAGCAATAATGATGTTTCCTAATATAATAATAAAATTCATTTCCTTTTTCCCTTTTTTTTTTCTTCTTTTTTTAAGCATCATTGAAAAAAGTATTTTGAATTAGCTTTATTCAGTTTTCTAAAACAAAGTATGACTGAATTTATCATTAATAATAGCAACAACAACAATGAACTAAAATAAAATATTCTCATACAAATTTTATTTGGTCTTTGTTGCGTCTTCTTGTTTTTGTTTTCCTTCCTTTTATTGGGTTATTAAGAATTGAAGTTGTGAAAGAGAAAGCCACAAGGCAGAAATTTATTCTAAATTATTCATTTATTCATGATTGAAGCTAAATTGAACTTTAATAATAATTTTAGCATATTTTCCTATGAATTAAATTCAATGATAAGTTTTAAAAGTTCATTAATGATCATTAATTTTGAGCGATTGTTATTTGGCAAACAGATCATTTATCAATGGCCAATTTGGCAAATCAATTTTGAAAGTGTCTGTTGCATTGTTATGGGAAACTCCAGCAGGCGATTCATGTTTCATGATTCATGTAGAAATTTTTGAGCGATCTATTTTTAAGCAGAAATAAGAATGCGCTCTTTACAAAAACTTAAAAATTTTTTTATTAAAATCTGATATATAAATTATTTCTTCGAGCGATATTTATAGTCCCTTGAAAAAATAAATAACATTAAAATATTACGGTATTTTTAAATAAATTGCTGTCAAATTGAGCAACATTATAAATTTCATTTCATTATAACTCAATACTTTTGCTCTCTTTTATGGTGTAGGCATTGCAACATGTTGCTGGAGTAATGGCATCATAGCGCAACATGATGCCATTACTCCATCAAAGTTTATAAGAAATGTTTCATTTAGAAATGTTTCCATTTTTTGTATTTAGTTCAATTGTTTTTTTTATTGTTATTATTATTTTTTCATTATTATTATTATTAATATTATTATTATTGTTGTTGTTATTGTTCCATGACATTTCATATTCGTTTTGGTGTTGCATCAAAGTAAACATGCCAATTGCTGTCATTTAATAACTCTCATTTAGTAACTCTTTCAAAATTCTGTTTTGTTAAAATTCAACTTATTTTATGAATCTTTTAATATCTATTTCTTTTTCTTTTTCTATCTTTCTCTCTCTCTCTCTTTATTTCTCTTTGTTTCTTCTCTTTCTCCATTTCACTCTTTATCTATCTTCCCATTAATCGCCATCTGACCAAATTTTTTTTGTATATATATTTCTATCTTATTATCTTTGTCACTCTCACTCTTTCTTGCTCTATCTCTCTCTCTCTCTCTCTCTCTCTCATTTTTATGATGATTTAACTACTGCATTATTATAAATTTTATTATGGCATTTCTTTGCTACTTTAACTGCTGTTGCTGCTAACGGTTTTGTTGTTGTTGTTATTGTTGTTATTGTTGTTATTATTATTATTATTACATCACAATTGTTATACGTTTCATGTATTATGTGTGCGTGAGAATAAAAGGAAACATCTTCCATGAAATACTTTAAAATATATAATTTTATTATTTTTATAAAACGCTTAAGCGTTTTCATTGCCCTTTAGAATTATTTGTTTATAATTGTTTGCTGCTTTTCTTGCTTTACTTTTTTTTTGCATAACTATCGCTATAGGTGTTTTTGTTTAATTTGTTCTTTCTTTTATTACTTTTTTAGTATGTTTATTAAATGAAATATTTTAAAAGAGAAAGATAAAGTAAGAGAGAAAGAGACAAAGTGTATATTTCATTCTCATTTAATTTCATACTTTTCGATTAATTTTTGATGTTGATTTCTTTCTTTTTTTTCTGTTTATCTTCATTCTTTATCTGTATTGTTTGTTGATTATTAATTGTTGTTATTGTTATTGTTTTTTGTTGCTGCATCTATCTTTGTCGTTGTGGTAAAAGTTTTTACTATTATTGTTATTGTTTGCCCTTTTGGACAAAAATTTAATAAACGTTTTGAGTTATTTTTTCTAAAAGTCCCAGCATTTCATATATTTCCAAAATATTGGGTTGGTAATTAAAGGATTTTGAATTGCGCTATTGTCATGGACTTACACATTCTTTTATTATGTTAAAATAATTAAAATATATTTAGGAATGTACAACTTAAACTTTACTCCGTAATTTTCCAAAAAAAAAAAAAGGAGAAAGAAAAACAAGAACAATAATAATAAAAATTTAGTCATTCAGTTTTATATAAAAATTTGAAAAAGCATTTTAAAAAAGAGTTTTTCTCTTCAAAAGAAAAAAAAAAAGAGAAAAGAAGGTAAAAGCACATCAAAAATATTAAAGAAATTGTCTGTCCATATAAAGACTTAAAAAACTCAAGCAATGTGAAAATGAATCAAATTTGAAATTAAATATCTTTTTAGAGAAATTTTTTAAACAATTAGATCTGAATGCATTATTGAGTCATTGAGATTGTTTTAGAGCAACGTTAAAAAAATTTGAGGGAAAAATTTAATAAAAATAAAAACAAATAGAAATTCGTTCTATTTGTTTGGAAACTCGATTTTTATGATTTTTATGAATTTCTCATTATTTAAAATCACTTAATTTCCCATAGAATTAATTTGTATATGTATGTATGTATATATGTGTATATATGTGTGTAATAGAGGCATCTAACTTCTATATGTGTATGTGTATGTGTATGTGTATGTGTATGTGTATGTGTATATGTATGTGTGATTGACAATAATTGAAAATGAAATAAAGTTAGTGCTGCACTTTTTTCTATAAATGTTTTCTTTCATAGATTATTGTTGCTTTTTGTTAAAATGCACGTATACGCCACCATGCATTGGCTCGTTCACTCAATTACTTATACTAACCATTCACATTCACAGTCACAATTACACATTCACAATTACACCAACATAAATACAAATACATACATGGACGCCAGAAAGTATTCATATAATGAATGTTTATGTTAAAAATTAAGCTCCATTTATGGTTGACAGTGATGATGTTTGGCCATGATGATGGCAATTGCTGTTATCCAACCAAATTGAATATTCACTTGTATTTATGGGTGCCTGTATATGTGTATATGTTTGTTTGTTTGTTTGTTTGTACGTTATTTAAATGTTCATTTTATAGTTGTTTAACTTATTATCTTTGTTGTTATTGTTATTGTACTTTGTTAAGCTGTTTAAGTTATACTTTTATTATTTAATACTTTTTGAATTTTATAGTTTTATTTTTGAATGAGACTAATGATCGTGAAATTTTTTCATTTTTTCATTTTTTCATTTTGTTTCATTTCTCTTTGTTTTGTTTTGTTCTGATAATTTTTTCCTTTTCTTGCTGTTTTTCTTGTTGTGTAATTTATTTCATTCTCATTTTATAAATTCGTTTAGTCTTTTGTTGCTGCTACAATTATTGTTGGTTGCTTGTTGTTTTATTGTGTTGTTGCTTGTTACTTTACGTTATTTATAAAATTTTTTATAATTTTTTTTTTCTTTTACTTGAAATTTTTCTTTTTTTTTTTTGGCTTTTTATTTTTTTTTGCAAACTTATTATTGCTATAAATTTATTCATTTTGTTGTTATTGTTGTTAATGTTAAATGATCAAAGAGAGGAAAGCAAAATATATGTAAAAAATAAAGTAAAAATGAAATGTAAAAAAAAATTCCTTGAGATTTAAAAGGAAATATTTCTTTTTTTTTTTTTTTTTTTTTTTTTTTGGAAAATTCTTCTAAATGTTTATTGCAGCTCTTCTAGCTGTTTTGCATTTTCATTCATACCACCATGATTTATGAGACACGTAATTGAAAATGATAAAGCAAAATAATACGAGGACAACAACAATAACACAAAAAAAAATAAAAATAAAAAAATATGGCACAAAGGCAAAAGGTGCAAAAAATGTAACAAGATAAACTCAACAAAAACGAACGAAAAATAATAATTATAAAAAATGAGACAGAGAGAGAGAGAGAGAGAGAGAGAGAAGAGAGAGAAGAAAGAGATATAATTAGAGAGAGATAGAAGGAAAGTGTGTTATTCCTCAATGCGTTGCTTTCGTTTATAATTTTCCCTCTTGTTTTCCTTTATTCAATTTCATTTGATTATTTGTTTATTTATTTATTTATTTATTTATTGTGTTTATTTTACGTTTATATGTTACATTCAATCTGGCATCTGATATCTGAAAAAGAAGAAGACTATGATGAAAGTTAAATAAGTTAATGTTTAAAGCTTGCGCCGTTCAATTGAACAACAAGTGTTGAGCAAATAAATTATTTAATTTTTACTTATTATAATAAATAAGGATAATTAAATTCATTCTCACATTTAATGACAAGAAGAATTCATAAAAAAATACCTCTGCCTGAAATAAAGCTATTTATCTTTTATGATAAGCTAAATTTAGTCTAAGGAATAATCTTAATTTAATAAAAGGAACTTTATATTTAATTTCATTTTTAAGGGCTACAGTTTTATTAGTAACACGAGTTGAAGCAAGTTGAAGCAAATTACAACTTGCAATACCCACAACTTTAATTGCTCATGTAAATTTTTTTATGAAATTGTAGGGTGCAATTTTAAAAAATATTTGCTTAAATTTTTTGATTGAATGCAATGACATCACTTATTTATCATTTAATTTTTAGCAATAACAATAACAAATAACAAGGAAATCTATATAAATTTGTTACGGGGCGTATACGTTATTATGATTTTCCAATTCAACCATATTTCATAAAATTTCATTAATTTGCTGTTGAAATATTGTGTAGCATAAATTATTACAATAACAAATAAAACTGTCAGCTGTAAATGTCAATTTAGAAAGTACATTTTAATAATTAATTTATTTAAATAATTATAAAATAAAAATCACTCATACGTAACGTTGAACAAAATTAATAATAAAATTTCCATATATCAATAGATATCAATGCACAAAATTTCAAATTGAATGAAAAATATAAATCCGCAATAATTTTCTCACTATCTATTTTTTCTATAAGAGCAAATTTACTTGAAAATTTGTTGTGGCATTTTAGAAATGATTATAAATAAAATGCGAACGTGAAAAATTCCAAGCGTAATGGAATTTATTCAATATTCAATTATCCATTATCCATTATCCATTTTATTGAGAATATATTTACTTAAATGCTTTAGATGCATAAATTCTAAACTATTTTGCCATACGTTCATCATTTATTTTTTCTGATTTAAAGCACAAAAAATTACTTAGTTGGAATTTCATTAAGCGAAAACAAGTAAAAGGAGAATCATTAAATTATTATAATTATTTTCACATTCAATTTATGTTAAATTGAATTGAATTGAGGTCTTCCGTGCTGTTGTTCTGCTGGTTGCAATGCTGTTTTGTTAGCTCTTAGCTTGTTCCTTTTATAGATATTTTTTCAAGCAAATTATAATTAAAAATTTTTTTAAATAACAACAAAACATTATAAACATAATATTTTTAAGTATTTTGTTGCTGCTTCTGGCAGAATATAAATTATAAATAAATTTCTATAGACTTATTTAAAAGCTAGAATAGTTTTAGATAAAATTTAACTTTTATTACACCGATCAACTCAAAAACGTTTTCATTGAAGTGCATATTAATTTTCCGTCCATCTGTCCGCGGCTTATAGATCGATTACTTTTTTTTTTTTTTTTTTTTTGGTGACACTTTATTAAAATTTAATAAATTTCCCTAAAATTAAAAAACAATAATCGGAAAAATTTTGTAGAAATATAATTCACAATTTTATAGATTTCTTTTGCTACAAAAAATTTAGCCAAATTACTATAAAGCGATTAGTTGAGGCGCCTAAAGTTATATAATAAATTTAAAGCACTTTTTGAAAATTGACATTCTTTCCTTTGCCATGATTTCTTCTTACTATGCTAAATGGCTTGGTGTAGGGTATATATTAGGCAGCGTTAGTCGATTATTTTTTTCCAACAATTTCATTGTTGACTTTAAATATTACAAATGCTTAAATTGTTGTTGCATTCATTTCTTGTTGCATTCATTCTATTCCCATATCTTTTCAATTATTTAACTTTGGAAATACATATATACACACACACACATACACACACACACACGCATACATATGTATATGTAAATATGTATATGTATGTATGTATATATAAATATTATGGACATAATTTTTTTAGTTTAGTTCGGTTTCTGTATTAATTTAGTGCCAGCATAATTTACTCATAAAGCATGAATTAGTCACGAATGATGGCACATAAAGTATTTTTTTAATTAAAACAAAATGTTGATATATTATTTAAATATATTTATAATATTGCACATATAAAATTTTTAGGATAAAATTCTTGATTGGACTTTTGATGGACTTTTTTTTTTTTTTTAGTTTTTATATAAATAAAGTTATTCTTAAAATGGCGTAATCATTTTTAGCACATTAATAATGGAGGAGACTCTTAACTAATGGAAAACTATTTTCAAAAATTATACCAAAATTTAAAAGAGCAATCAAATCTAATTTTTATAACGCTTACACAAATTTTGGATATAATTTAGCAGATTGTTTGATAGACTTTCAAATGTTCTCATATATTTTTATTTATCCATCTATTTTATAAATGATTTTTAAAGTTGTAAAAGTTTTGTTGGATTTTAGATTTGATAAAAATTTAGAAACTTTTTTTAGAAATAAAAATCAAATTATTTACCTCACCTTTTTTTTTTTTCTTTTTGATGAGTATTTAAAATTTGCTACCACTTGTTTGAAATCGTTTTCATTCGATATTAATTTATCTACAATGAAATGTCCTTAATAAATAAACTCATAAAATATGTTGAACGTATCATTCATTTCATTATTTGATTTTATCATAATTTTTATATTTTATTATGGCCAAATAATATAAATGAGTTGAATATAAATAAAAATAGATTAAAAGCAAATTAAATCTCTGTTTGTATAAGTTTTTAGTTTAATAGTAAATTTTAATGGCAAAATGTATGGATATAACTTGGCCAAAAATTAATAGAAAAAAACAGATCGAATTGAAAATTCTACAATCATAGCGAAATGCAATCATATTATATGATTTAGCAAGCCAGTAAAGCAAAGCAGTACAAAAAAAAAAAAAAAAAAAATAAAGATATTTTTTTTGTGGGTTTTTTAGAAAAACTAAACGGGCATAGTTTTTAGTTTTTTTTTTTTTGTTTTTTTACATAGAATGATAATAAATTTAAATACTTTTATTGGTGATTGAATCTTTGGCAATTGTATAAATTTCATTTATGTTTTGTCTTTCTGTATAAAAACATTTTTTTTGTATTTTAAGAAAAAAACGAGTTATTTTGGGCGTGATTGTAAAAATTATTTAATTAAAAATTTTTTTTTTAATAGAGTTTTGCGTTCGAGCCAAAACACATTAAAATTTCAAAATTTCAAATTTCATTAAAACATTTTTAAAATTGTGAGCCTTAACTTAATAATAAATTTTACATGAGCAGTTGGACAGACAGACAGACAAATATGCTTAAATTGAATCAGAAAGTGATTCTGAGTCGATAGACTTTATTAAAGGATCTAAGCATTTTTTAGATGTTACAAATATCTACATAAACATAATGCTCTATAGCACAAATGGTGTAGGGTATAATTATTGTAATTCACTTTGGTATGTTAAATATTTTGTAGTAAAATAGAGAAGTAAAAAATCTCAAAAAATATTTAACAAAATGCTACAAGTACATGGGTGTATGCATATGTTTGTGTGTATGTGTGTGTGTGTGTGTGTGTGTGTGTGTTGCTTATTGAGTGCAATTTCAATTAGGTTACGGTTGACATATTTGAAGTTACGTGAACTGTAAATAGCAAACATGGTTATCACGTTTGATTAACTTCAACGGCCGTAAATGGGTAAATGTCTCCAACTAACTATGAACAATGATAATATATATATACACATATACACACACATATTTATATAGGAAACATTCAAAATTCAAAATTAACCCGTGACTTGGCGCTTGCAGGCGCTGGCAACCTTATGGTTATTATTTTCTCATTGAATTCAAAATGTATTCACTTTATTTATTATCCAACTATGTTTTATTCTCAATGGATGATGCTTTTAAGACACACATACATACATACAAATTGAATATTTTGGAAAATGTGCATGTTTGCCCAGATTTATACATCGTTTTGCATCGCTTGTACTTTAAATGGAAAGGGCAACAAAAAGACAGACAGATAGACAGATAGACAGATAGACAGACAGGCAGAGAGAGGGAGAGAGAGAGAGAGAGAGAGAAAAGATAAAGAGAAAGAGAGATAGAGACAGAGAGATAGATAGATAGATAAAGAAGATAATTTTATAGTGAGATTTTGGTGCCTGCATGCAAAAGGCATTGCCTGACCAAAATTCATAATCAAAAATTTCAAAAAATTACATATATATATGAAAATACAGATGTCTATGTGAATGACTTGTTGTTTATTTGTTGTTATTTGTTTATTTGTTGTTATTTGTTGTTAATGATTAATATTTATGTTAATGACTTAAATGACTTAAATAGTTTAAATGTAAAATGATATTTATAATAAATAACTGTAAATGGCACTATCATTTTATCTCACCTCTATATTTCTTTCTTTGTCTACTTGCTTGTATATATGCATATGCATATATTGGCATTGTTTATTGTCATTAACTTTAATAACCTAAATGTATTCTATTTCACTCACTCACGAGCATTTTACATTTACATCTTCATAACAAAATGTGCAGGCAAAAGCTTTCATTATCTTATTATTATTATTATTATTATTATTATTATTATTATTTTAATTATTATAATTATTATTATTATCGTACTGATACTTCTTCTTCTTCTTTTCTTCTTCTTCTTCTTCTTCTTGTTATTATTATGAGATTCTACCATAAATAATGATACTTGCCATCTTTTTATTTGTATGTTTGTATGTATGTAATTTTGGTAAATATGTGTGTGGTGTTGTAACTTTGTCAATTACAAAGATAAATGTGTGAGTTTGTGTGCGAGTTTGTGTGTGTGTGTGTGTATGTATTAAAAAATAATTTTGTGTAATTGGCACTAAAATTACTTTTATATCACATTAATTTTCATCTACATTTAAATGCATATAGAACTTCTAAAACACATAGCCACACACACACAACACACACACACACGCGCGCGCACATACACACACCAATATATATCAAAATGACTTAATTAACAGAATAAATCCCAGTTAAATGTTTTTCTCATTCTAAATTTTACTTCGATTATACTTATTATAAATTGTTATGATCATGTGTGTGTGTGTGTGTGTGTGCGTGTATCTCATAGATAGATATAGATTTTATCCATATCTTTGCCATGGTTGTTTTAATATCCCATTTTCATACATTTTCTGTTATTCATTGTTCATTTCTCATTTTCTCATTTTCTCATTTTCTCATTTCTCATTTTCTCATTTTCTCATTTTCTGGTTGTAGCAAATCACTCCGTTTCTCTTTATAACAAAATTTAAGCACTTTACTTTCTTGCTTTTATAACTATCACTAGTGCTAATTTTTTTTTTGCTTTGCTTTATTATAATCAACCTCCACAGATTGTAATTATATTAATTTTGTCATTATGTTCGTATGATTCAAAAGAAAACATCAAAAATCCTACAAAGTGCAACCAGTTTCAAATGCACAAACAATTTACATATGTCTGTCAGTCTGTCTATACGTTTGTTAGTAATATTTAGTAAAGTTTCTTTTAGACGCAAAAAAAAAAAAAAAAAACAGAAACATTGGAACACGCCTACAATGCAATGCCATTTGAGAAAATCTTTGCCCTTTTAAGCAAAAATGCATAAGTTTTCCCTTCAACTTAAAAGGGGAAAAATTGAAAAAAAAATAGAAAGCAAAATTTGTATACAAAGATTAAGACCCTTACTCCACCAGTTTAAATTAATTATTTATACAATGGCAAACGCATTACCAAGTAGAGTGTCTGAATAATGGATATCAAAGACTTATTTCAAGCCAAATGAAATTTTGCCATTTAATTCAGTTTATTTGATTTGATTCAAGTTGATTTTCCTTAACAATTAATCACAATTTATTTGGTATTGTGCTGGTGATTATGATTGTGATACTGTTGCCGAATTGTTATTGGCGAATGTTAAATTTGTTAAAATTAAATTAAAAAAAAATTATATTATTTGCTAGAGATTTAAATTGATAATTTCCATTACAATAAAATAAAATGTTGTCAATTGCAAAATGTTATAAATTTATTGGCAATCACGTGCAAAAGGTTTTTTGCTAAGTAAAATGTAATCTAAAAAAAAAAATTGAGGTTGTTTTTCTGGCCACTTGAAGGCGCAAAATGTTCAGTGAGCTGGGCAATTGCTTCATCAAATTGCTTTAAGTCTTGACTTTTGATCAAATAATAAAACTTTTTGAGTAAGCGCTCTAAGAAAAATATCGTTTTAGATTCAAAAAACTTTCTAAGCAATTACTGTTGAGAAAAGGTCAAGGCAAACTCAAAAATAGATAAAGATATTCTAATTTTTCCTAAAAATGCAAACATTTATAACAATTGATAAATTTATTTAGTGTGAGAAAATTTTTTTAGAAAAACCTCTTAAACGTCGAGCCGGTATAAGAAAATCTATTCGTTTCGTGCACACATTTGATTTTTATGATAAATATTTAACAAGATAAATATTTATCATAAATTAGCCCTTATAAATAAATGAAAAATTGATTTATTCATTTCTTTATTTTTATAAATTTTAAATAATTTTCCATAAACATTAAATCAAAACTGCTCCAATAAATCATATTGGAAGTTAATTTTTTTTTTTTTTTTGAATAAAAATATATGAAATTATTATAATAAGTTATCAGTTAGATAAATAGATGGAGTGATAGACATATAAATGGCAAAGTTTTTCATTCATGATAATAAATTTAAATTGAGATTGACAGATAGAAAAAAAAATTTGTATAATTTATTTAGCATATTTCTCAAATAACCAAATAACAATTTGCAAATGCATCAAAATGGAAATTATATCTAAACAAATGCGGTTAATTTTCCATTTTCTTCTTTAGTATTGAGAAAAAGCTGAAAAAAAAGTCAAATAAAAGAGGGTTTAAGGCAGAGGCAAATTAAGTAAAAGAAGCGTAAAAAAGAAGACATTAAAAATAAAAAACTTTTTAAATTTATCTTCTTAGTTTCAATGTTTTTATGAATTTCATTTAACTACTTCAATTCATACTCATAAGAAGAAGGTTTTTATTAGTACAAAAAATTTTACAGATTAACTTTGTAATGCTAAATATTTTATATTATATTACGCTTATATTAAAAAAGTATTTAAAAATGTTTGTGTGATTGATTTCTTAAACTATAACCAGGGGGCCGGCCATGGCTTATTAGATTTCTCATTAATTTTTAATATAAATGTAGTGCTGATGATTCACATGAAATGATAAATGATGAAATTTCTATGAACGCTTTTCAATGCTCTCATTTCTAATTTGTCTACTAAAATTGTAGCTTTAATTTTCAAATGTTGCTCAAGTTGTTCTTTTACAACATCATGCACGGACGGCCACTTGAATAAATTATGACTAAGTTCTTTTAAAATCTGATAACAATATTCTATACGTTTCACCCTTTTTACTCTCCAGTAAATAAAATGTGCCATTAAACTTTCTACAAATAAAATAAACTTCAAGTTCTGTGGTAAAACTTTAAAAGTACGTTGTGTTGCTTCTCCTACGCAAAACTTATAAAAAGAAAAACTTATAAAAAAAAAAAAACAAATGTAACCAGGAAAAAGTAAAAAGGAATAAGAACAAAGAAAAGCATATTTGAATTTTTCCTTCATTTTGTTTTTCTGTTTTTTGAAGCAAAAACAAGAAAAGCAAAAAAAAAAAAAAAAAAAAAAACCAGACAAATAAAATTAATGTAAAACAAGAATGGAGAGAAAGAGATAGAGAGAAGAGGAGAGAAAGTAATAGTTCAAGAGATTGAATGGGAAAAAATGGTTATAAAAATTATTAATTTGTTTGGTGCCAAACAGACTCGCCGGTCAATGATAAGTGCTGTAGAATTTGTCACCGTATGGTCGTTGACTTGTTTCGATTTTTATTTAATCTAATTTTTATTTTTTTTGCTTCCTCTTTACTCTTCTATGCTTTAATGCTATTTTCAAAAACAAAAACAAAAACAAAAACAAAAATGAAATCTATTTTTTGCGTCTTTCAGACACACATCGGAATATTTTATTTTATTTTATTTTATTTTATTTAGTTGCATAATTGAATGTATTAGAAAACCAATAACCAACCAGTGAGAATAAAACAATAGAATTGATGAATTGTGATTTCTAACAATAATAAAGAAAAAAATGTCCTTTTGGTTTCTTAATTTTGGTAGAAGTGATTTCCCCCTTGAATAGTTAAACATTTTATACTAAAGAATAAAGTTATAAACCTCAAACACAATCAACAAGATTAATTGATTTTGAGAAGAGTTTTGTTTTATCTGAGTAATTAGTTTTAAAAGACTAATTTAACTCAAGACTGATGAGTTTCAATATTTCAAATGAATATAAAATTTTAGTTAACTTTACTTTACGTGCTGCATAAATAAAATGAAATAAAATAAAATAAAATAAATTAATAACTTATTCTATGCCTTTTGATCATCTCAGTCATTACAATGCAACAATGAATTGAAGACGTCTGATACAGCGATAGTGGACTACTACTCACGTTTCACGTTTCACGTCTCACGTTTTTTAGTTTAAAAATGCATTGGGAGCTTTTTTTTACTAATCGTTACGTTATATGAACTCAAAATGGATGAAAGAATTTTTGTCATTCCATGGCAAGCTTGGGGGTAACCAATCCCGAGAAGCACCTGCTCAATTGGGAGTGGCTCATGAGATGGTTCTTGATCCATGGCCATCAGGGGGCATCATGAGTTTCACGAGATCAGATCCAAAGATTTAATTTGGTACCACGGGATCATCAGTTTCATATTTGCCCAAGTGGTGATGTTGAGGTTGGCTTCGTGGGGGCTGTGGTGCCAATGTCGCGGGCGTAGCTCGGCCTAATTATGTTTATATTGTGTTCCACTATTATGTTTTAGTCGAGCAGGGTGCCATTTCCCGAATAAAATGGCTAGTTGGGTAGGCTTATCGGACTAAGCTAATCTAAGCCGAGGTGTAATAAGAAGGCTCCGAATCCTTACACCAAGGATTAAGTCATGTAGATGAGGTGCAATACTGGCTTTAAATTGGAAGCTAGTCGGGACGGTGGCATGCACGTGATGTGTCGTGTCCCCCAACGCTAGCGATCATTAAATATGTTTATACCATGCCATACCATTTGAGCCTTTCGCGGCAGGTATGCATGTAAAACACTAATTGTATTCCATGGCAAGCAATCTCTACTGTCATCTATTATTTTAAAAAAAAATTGGACTAACTTGAATTTTCTCTTATCTTTGTTCTATTTAACACAAAGATTGCTTTAGAAGTGTAAGAGGTTTTATAAATCTTTTTAGGCCAGTGCAATGAAGAACTCTGCCTCAATCAGGGATAATGTCATCAGTAGTCTGGGTAAAAATCTTCAAAGTATTTCGAATGACCCCTGCATAAATAAAAATAGTAAAAATTTTTTTTCCAAGCGTAAAACGCTAAAATTGAATTGAATTGAACTTCTTGTACTTGAAAATTAAGTGATTGCAAGTACACGAATATCTAAAAAATTGTTTCAGAATGAAATATAATGAATGTATAACTCGATCATAGTTTAGATATAAACTTCTTTAATGTTTTTTTTTTTTTAATAAAATCACATGCAGAATTTCTACCATTATGGTCTAAATCTTTTCATTTAATGCTCTATTGATTTGATTTTACAAAAAAAAAAAAAAAAAAAAAAAAACTCATAAAAATATAAATAAAATAAAGTGCCTAAAAGAGTATTTTACAAATGAATTACCAAAATAAATAGCTATGAATTAATTTTAAAGTATAACGCAAAATTCATGTGATAATAAACAAAAAATAAATAAATAAAATTTTTTTATGGTTTTAAAAATATTGCTAACACTTTTTACTTTATATTTTATATGTATGCTAAAAAATGTAAACAAAACTAAATTAAAACCAAAAATATTACTGACTGATGCATTCTGTTATGCAATAAAAATATCTAAATATAATAATTTATATCAGGTGCTAAGGCTAGATTAAATGGATCAGAATTGGATTTTAAACAAACAAAAAAAAAAAAAAACAAAAAAAAAAACGTAGACATAATAAATAGACAACAAAATTTGCAAATTAAATTAAAATAACTGTAAACAATAAACACCTGCATTACGTGTTCAGAATATAAATTTCTATATGACTTAATTAAAATAATTATTATAAAATGTATATGTAAAAATATGCCAGCTATTGACCAAAATTGTAGTGCAGAGAAAGAAATTGAAAAACAAAAAATTTAAAGTAAATTTATATAAATAAAATATATAAATATAAATAAATTTTTATAAATAGAAATTTATTACAAAATTGCGATAATAAATTTTTCAATGAAATGACAAAGCGCCCTCTATACGCACATGGTAGCGACCATGTTTCATGGCAAATAGAATGTAGATCGTAAGACGGAAGAAGATCGGGCGAATGTTCGTATGGTGACTGAAGGAAAAATGGAATTGACTATATTAGATCATTCTTTCTGCAACTGTAGCAAGTTTTGATATGATTTTTCTATAAGAATTGCACCAATTGGGTCTATATATTAAATTGTAGATAAAAAATCTTCTAAATATGCGATCTTAATATTAAAATTTCTATTAACACATAAACGATTGATGCCCAACATCTTTATACATATTATTTAGCATGGACATTGAAAATGCTCGCACTTCAGAATTGATGAAATTATTTTTCGAAGAATGCAATATTTTGACCAAAACTTTCTTCTTTTTTTTTTTTAGTTTAACTACAGAAAAGCTGAAAAGATTTAAGAAGAAATTGAAAATGACTTTAAAAAGAAGCCTCATGAATGCTAATTGGAAAATTTTTTTTTTTACTACTGCTCTTTTTGTAAACTAAATATTTTTGATTCAAGCAAAGAAGAAAAAAAGAGCAAATATTTTGAAAACGAAAAAGAAAACAAATGTTCCTTTTTATTGTTAGTCTGGATGAAATGTTTTACTTGTGTATTTTTATATAACGTTACAGAATTTGTGTTCTCATTTTTTTTTTAATATTATCCATTTACGTTAATAACAAATGAAATGATAAACATCTGGTTAAAAAACATGCTTAGCAGAAGATGACGTTAATGACATATATAAAAAATAAAGCAGAAACAATAATAACAAAAAACATTTTAAACATAAAGAAACATCAAATACATAAATTTGACATTTTGTTGTCATTTTTCATATATCAGAATGTTTGTTGAAAAGTGGCGCCTTTGGCGTGCTCTTTAAGCATCATTATTTCATTCGGTTAAAATGTCGATTGTAACTTTGATTGCAGAACTCATATGAAAAATTTGATTTGAAATCATGAAAACATCATCTTTTAATAAATCTGCTATTATTGAGGTTGTAATTGTAGCGCTTGCGATGCCTAAGGCCTGCAGACCATCTACCATCTAAAAATAAATTAATTTAAAATGCCATACTTAATAGTTTTCGCAGTGTTTAAATTTGCGTTATTTGTTGTTAAAGTTCATCATGTTTTGTGGTTTTGACAAAAGAAGAAAAAGTAACAATTTAAATGAATCCTTTAATAATAACTTTAAAAATCGTTAAAAGGTCTCGACTTCATCATTCCATCTTTGAACATTCCTTCCATATAGGTTATTTTTTTCTCAATTGTTATCTAACATTATGGTGGTGGATTTCGCCGTATAACTGCTATATTGATCCACATTGAAGCTGTACAAAAAAACTTTTTTACATTTGCGCTGCAAGGTTTAGAATGGTATGTTAAACAACCCTTGCCTCCCATAAGAAAAATCGTCTAAGGCTACTCAACTTGCCCACTCTATGTAAACGTCGTGAAATGTTGTCCGTTATTTTTATGGTAAAATTAATAGAAGGCGATATTTCCTCGCCAACATTGCTACAGGACATTTCATTTAATATCCCTGCAAGATTTTCTAGGCATTATGTACCTATAAAGCTGCCACAATGTCGTGCCAAATACCAACTTTATAATCCTATCCGTGTATTTTGTAAGTTATACAATGACTATTTTCATTTATTCGACTCGTCGCTCAACTCGTTAAATTATATCAAGTACGTTGGGCTACACCAATAGTTGCCATTTTTTGAAAGCGTTTTTCTCATTTCGGTGATCACGCTCTTCATAATATGCGTATACTTTATGAGCTTTCATTAGTTTAGTCGGCCCATGAAGGTTCATATTTTGTACCATTATTTGCCGCATATTGGCTTATGGATATTTTTTGTGTTTGTTGCTGTTGTTGTTGTTTTTGGGTTTGTTACTATTGTTGTTATTTTTATAACTTAAGTATTTTCTTTGTACTTTTCTCCGTATTAGTTGTTTAAAGTTATTATGTAACTAATAAATATAAATAAATAAATAAATAAAATAAATAAATGATGAAGCATAGCAGGAGGTGACTAAGTTAACCTATTTATGTATATTGCATGACACAATATAAATGATACTTTTAGTTTTGCGGTTAGAGAAATTATTGTTATTGTTAGTACTGCAGTCACTAGATATTACAATTCGTTATTTATTATTCTTATATTTTAATAACTTAAATGGTAACTTATAGTTGAAATTGTTTATGTAAATATTTACAAAAAATGATAAATTGTTTTCAATGGAATGATCTAAGAAATTTGTTGATAGTTTTTTTTTTTAATAGAACAACAGAAAAAATATAGAAAATATAAGAGAATGCAATAATCCAAAAGTTTATTGTTTAACTTTAAAAATATTTCATGCACATTTTGTTGCTTTTTGTTTTCTTCTCTCTCAAAACTCGAACTTCTCTGCGCCATCTTATATTGAGAGTGGCATGAACTTGTGCATCATTGTTATGCCATAATAATAAGTCAAGAGTAAGGAACAATTTTTTAAATAAAATATCAATAAATTCTGCTATGAACATCTGCTAGATAAAGTTTCTCTCATTTCATTTTATTTCATTATATTCATATCAAAGAAAAAAAAAACAAAGAATACAATAAAATTAAATGAAATGAAAATGAAAACGAAAATGAAATCTGTTGGTATGCGAATAAAATGCATGTTCATGTTCATTCATGTTCATATGAATTTTGTTTTGTACAAAAATTATAAATCGTTTTTATTTATTTAAACTCTAACAGTATTTTGTGTTTTGTATGCATAACATTTAACTTTGTATTCATTATTATTATTTTTCCATTTATTTGTATATATAAATAAATAAGAGAATTATATTATTTTTGTAATTTCTTGCCACTCTTACTTGTACTTTCTTGTATTTAGATGTTTCATGATGCGTTATGGCCTCAATTGTTAAGAGAATGAAGCGCATATAATTTTTTGTTTTTGTGTTTATGTCATAGGCAAGTGCTTCTGCTTCTTCTTACTCTTCTTCTCATGTTATTTCATTCTCTTTTATATTCTTTACATTTTTAATTCTATATATGTTGGGAAATGCTATATTCTAAGAGGATGAAAATATTTCTTGTAGTTAGATAAAACTTTATAAAGCAAAATTTACTTTTTGTTTTTGTCTTTTTCATTTTGATTGCAATTTGTGTTGAATTGTGATCACATGCTGTTTACATATATATGCCTCATATATTTCTTTTATATATACATATATATATTTATAATTAATTGTTATTTCTTGTAGTATTTCTTTTATGATATTAACATGCATTTAAAGCTACTTTAATTGAAAGATTATAAATTTGTTATTATTATAAGATCATTCGGCATTCCTTTATATGTCCATACCTTTTTTGTCTATTGAAATAATTTACATTCTTTCAATTTATAGGCAATCATTTGAAATTAGATATTGATTTAGCATATTTTCAGAAATTACATGAAATTTAATTCTGAAGAAAATGATACGCTTCAATTAAACTTAATAAATTACCAATCAAGAGGAATAATTTTGCAAATAAGGCCAAAATTATTGTTTATAACTTAACTACATATTTGGACATTATTTCTGGAAAAAAGATTTCAAATTCCCCATATATGAATATGCCATGAATATTTACTATTAAATATATTAATTGTTATGCCTTAATATATACTACAACTAAGTTTCATTTTTCATTTAATATAAAATCTATATTTTTCATATTTCAATTATAGTTTGTGTTAATTATATAATAATTTTATAAATCTAGTATAAATCTAGTACGGTATTATATAAAGATTATATATGAATGATGAAATTTATAATTAAAATGAATTTTTTTTTTCTAAATAATACTGATTTAAATATGAATATTAAAAACTTTTGATTTCATTTAATTTGTTTTTTGATTTAGATTTTCTCTGATTTGCAAGGTTATCTTAAAAGATTTCTTATCAAATACATTTTAAACAAATTAATGAAATGTATTGAGAAGAATGATGAAAAATAAAATCTTATTTTGTAAATTTGTGAATATTAAATCAAAAGAATAATTATAATAATATAAATATCAGATACGTATTTTAAAAGTAGTCACGTAAATTTGTAAACTTTAAGTATATTGACCATATTATATAAACAATATATATATGATACGTATGTTTAGATAATTTTAAATTTCAAAGAAATGGTCATGTCAACGATTCAGAAAGTTGTGCGCTTGATTTATTGCTTCGATATGTTACAAAAGATAAATAATTAATCCAATTATCGTACGCTTATCTCAAAAATATCTTCAACTGTTTTGTAGTAAAATAAAATCACTTAAAAATATTCCACCAGAACAGTCTAGGAAAATTATGCACATTACAATATTCATATAGAAAAGTTAACCATAATAAATTCAATAAATATAAATTTTATGTGATAACATCTGCATTGATGTCAATAGATCGTATAACTTGCATTCTATTACAAAATAATAATATACAAATCAAGTCACGTATAAATATTTTGTAAGGAACTATAAGAAATAGTGAAATATTTTACTTAGTTTATATAAAAACTGTGTTGATATAAAGAGGAAAGTGTTAAATCGTAATCAACTTTTCAAAGTGTCAACGTGTCGATTAACTTTTTTCAATTCAACTTTCTCAATGGGTTTTCTTTTTCCTTTTTCCCGTTTCATTTTTTTTTTTTGTTTTTTGCTTCATGTTTTTGTTTTAAATAAGTAAACAAAATAATCACGACAGTAATATGAATAATCCTTAAACGTGCTGGCATTCACTAAAGTAAACATAAACTTTTAAAGAGTGACAGAATTTACCGTCTCCTTTTATACCTATTTTCTTTTCTCTATCTACTTGTCCATTCTCTTAATTTTAATGCCAACAGATATGCAACGAAAGTGTTTATCATGATCTACCTAAGAGATCATGATAAACACTAAGAGATCACGCAATTATCTAAGAGATAATTGCGTTTAAAATTTTATGTATTTAATGTCTTCAAAGTGTTTTATGAATAGACGAAGAAAAATGTAACACTAAACTTTTATAGATTTTGCAAATTAATTTACATTAACGATATGATGCTTAATTCTATAAAGCAGTGAAATAAAATAGAGGAAAATTCATGATAATTAATGACTTTCAAGTATGTTTTACCTTAAATGTAAAACTTTGAGATGAGTTAAATTTTTACTCATTATAAAGTTTGCTTGTGCAAATCAAAATATAAACTTTTTTAAATTAAAAACTATTTTGAATACAACTCCTTATTTTACAAAAAAAAAAAAAAAATTCATGAATGGTGACAATGACTATGAAATGCAAAAATTTTCTCTCTGCTTTTCTGACTGACTATCTGACTGTCTGTCTGTGCATTTGGCTATCTTGTTCTTTGTATTTTAATGTTGACATTTATGTGTCTGCTGTCATTACATGACATATACAAATTGTATTGTGTGAGTTTAAAAAAAAAAAAAAAGAGTAACAGAAAGCGAAAAACATGCAACACATGTTTAACAAGGAAAACTTAAGTTTAACATTATTTGTAATTGCTGTTTAAGATGAAGAGAAGAGAGATGAGACACATTACTCATTATTCATTAGTCGTGCCATATAATTTACCAGTTTAATGTAGATTTGGTGCATTATGAACAAAGCTGTATAATCAATGCAACACATTAATCCATAAGTCTCAAGTATAATTGAAAATTTTGGGAATTCTATTTTATTTTTCAACCATAATCTTCCTCAAGATTACTGCAATATATATTGTATATGCCACATTTCAAAGGTCAATAGCTTTCTTTTGCTTTTAAAATAAGTACGGTTCTTGAGGGCTTTAACTAAAGGAGGCCCATTCTAAAGGGTACGATAATTAATATGATTCATTATAATTAACTATAATTTTTATTTCATTGAACCATCCCCTTGAACTTCTTTGCAAGTTAGAACTCTCTTTCTTAATTTTTTCAATCTATCGAATGACAACAATCTCTAATGGAAACCCTAAAAGTTTATCGGCTAATTTTTTTATTGTTTGATCGTTTTAAAGGACTTGCAAAGTTGTAGCCTTTGCTCATTTCTCACGAGTAGTTCTAATTTCTAATTCTAAATTGTTTATCACTTCGAAAGCACTGTATGCATGTTCTAAGTTTTTCATAAAAGAGATCCTTGAAACTTTTAAAATATTTTTTTATTATATTGGCGATATCAAAATTAAATTTTAATTGTCAAAATAACAAATAATTGATTATTAGATTGAGAAATCGTTCAATGCCTCCGTATTTTAGAAAAGAGACTTACTAATTTATATGTTGTGCATTGCGTGTGTTGTGTGTATGTGTGTGTGTGTGTGTGCAAGCATGCAATTTGTTTGCTTTTTAACTTTTTAAAGATTTATTGATATGGAAGGATGCATTATCCACATGAAATTATGATTATGGTTTATTTAACACCGCACATTTCATATAACCACTCTCTCTCTAACTCTCCCTCTCTCTCTGTCTTTCAAACTTGTTTCATTATCGTTGTCTTTCCTGAATCCTTTGTATATTTTTTCTTCTTTCCTCTTATACTTTGGTGGCGTTCACTTCAATAACACTAAATTTATGTAAACTTGTATATTTTCGATTGGCTTTGGCATTGGCATTGGCTTAGCTTAGCGTAGATTGGTGTGCCACACACAATGCTATACGGAATATTTAAATTGTATTTTTTAAGCCAAAACAAGTAAAACACAAAGTAGAATAGAAGTAAAATTATTAGCATAGTTGGGCTATAAAGTTTCTATTATATTTCAAACAACAAAAACAAAAAAAAAAACAAAAAAAAGGGGGAAACCGAGTAGTAAATAATAATTGGAGAATTTTAAAAATAGGCAAAACCTAAAAACTAATGGAAACAATAAAAAATAATTCAAAATGTATTAATTCATAAATATTCATGCTGAAAAGTATGCTTTCAATTGAAATTTTATTAGGTTTTTTTTTTTTATTAAAATATACAACGGAAAATTTGGTAAAATATTTTTCTCAAAGAGGAAACATTCCAATAAATTAAAGTTAAATTATAAGTTAAAGTATAAGATAGTGTTTGGAAAATGTATAAAATTTTAATCAGAATATTAGTTAACATTTTAAATAATTTACACATTCTAATTAAGTTAAACTGACCAAAGGAAGATATTTCATTTCATACACTAAATAACTTGGATGATTCACTTATTTTATTTCCATTAATAATAACAATAACAATAACAATGTAAAGTCAACAATTAATTTTAGACATAAAATTATTAAAAAGAAGACTACTTCTATTCTTCTACTAAATGCTTCATTTAACAAGAAAAAACGTAACGTCCATTGAACTGGTTAATGACAGTGCCAACTTCAATTCTACATCTTAAAAGTGAATACGTTAAATAAAGAATAAATTAAGAATTTATGAAGAGAAAATAAATATCGTTACTTTTAATATTCAATTCTAAAGAATCTCTTAAGAATATTATAAAGTATTTAATAACTGTATAAAAATATATATATTAGAGAAGTAAATAACGAATTTACTTCGTTATTTTACTGAACGAAGTAAAATAAGTACTCTCTCTCTCTCTCTAGAGAGTATTTATTTTACTTCGTTCAGTTTATATAATATCTTCTTAAAAATGTAGCACTTCTTTTCATATAAATTTTTAAAATTGAATGAGTAAAGAAAATTCAAGATAAAATGACCGATATATAACACAATATTTCACTGCACTTATATATCGTTTTATATTATATAAATTTTTATACTTTCAGCTGTCTCAGTTTCTTATTTAGAATGTCTATTGTTCTGTTAGTTCATTTAATTCACATTCGTCTCTGTTGATGGTAATTTATCTTATGTCTTTAGCAATTTTATAAAGCATTTAAAAAATAAAATATGCCCATCCTTTGTTCATACATATTATATACATATTACATACACTTATACGTATGTATGTATGTATGTATGTATGTATGTATGTATGTATGTATGTATGTATTTACTTGTCTACTACTTATATTACTATTGTAAGGCCATTGAAAAGCCACTAGCAAACAATTTATCCAACAAGTTGAAGCATTGCAAAGCATTGCGCCATGCAATGTAGAATGCACTATTTAAGAGATGAGAGAAGCTAAAACATCAACTGTTTATATATGAGAGAAAGTATGGTAAAAAGTGTGTGGGGTAAAGTGAAAGATAGATGGAGATTTTGCAGTAGTTTTCATTCAACTCATTCATTTAATATAATTTTAATTGTACTCAGTAACCAGAGATTGGAAGTATTTTCATTTTATTATTATGCTTGTAAAATTCAAAAGAAAGTATCTGCATCAAATTCTAAATTGATTTAAACATATCTGTCCGTCTGCATGCGTCTTGTTAACATACTTCGGATCGCAAAAAAATGATTTATCGTATTCAAAGTTGGCATAAACTTCTTGCAGATAGGTTACTATTGAAAATGAGCAAAATTAGTCAAAGGACATGACCATAGGGCAATCTAAACTTGAGAATGCCTCAATTTTTTTTTTTAAGGATTATTTGATAATTGTTTTTGTTATTATCTATAAACTGTAAAATAATTGATTGCTCTACAATATTTGTTCAAAAATCAAGCAAAGCGGCCACATCTATGCGAAATTATGCAATATCAAATTTTCACTTTTTTATGTTTATGTTTTCTGAAACTGAAACAGACTTTAAATTAAAGCATCATTAGTTGGGGGGTATTCAAGATTTGGCTACGGTTTTACATAATCTTCTTATTTTTCTTTCATTGTATTATTTACGTTTTGTTGAATAAAAGGTGATTGTTTTTATTGCTGAAAGAAAAAAAAATTAAGAGAAATAGAGTGCTTGCTTCTACTACTTATTATTGTTATTATTATTATTATTCTTCTTCTTCTTTTTTTTTTTGGTTTATTGCGGTTTAAGGCTACATAATAGGCCATTGTTAAAACGTTTATAGAGATATAAATTTAAATAGTATGTACATGTAAATGATGGGGAAATTCCGTAAATTTGAGAAGATAGCAGCAAGAAGAAAAAAATCATGCATTCTTTATTTTGTATTGTTTGAAAATTTGTTTAAAATATGATTTTAAATACATTTTCGATTTCTACATTAAAAGTAGGAAAATGACTTGGAATAAATGAAATTTTTCTTTTCTCCATTTTGGTAAAGTATACTTTTTGGGTGCATTCTATTTATTTGTTAAATACTTTTACTTTTTTAGGGAAATATTTTCTGTAAAAATAGGACCCTCATTTTTTTTTCCATTTTTATTACCGTTTCTATTTTTGGACTTTTTTTTTACTTTTTTTATACTTCCCTCTAAATAAATGTAAAATAATAAAATAAATAACAAAAAAAAAAAAAATAAATAAATGCCAAAGTGGCATGTATTGTAGCAAATGAAGAAGATTTCCAAAAAGTAATGTTGCACTTAATCATTGACATAGAAAATCTTAAATATATGTAAATAATGGCCAACGAAGTAATGTGGGTAGAAAGAAATGACAAGTATTTTTGTATTTCTTTTATAAGTAATTTAAAAGAGAGTCTAGCAAACTATTTTGTAATTACAAATACTCTTGGTGGCTTCTAGTTAATACTCTTCCATTATGGCATATATTTATTATTTTACTATAAAAGGACGAACATGTCTAAGACAAATAATCATATAAATAAGATAAAATTTAATTGGGCTTATAGAAATTACCGTTAGTTATTGCAATTACTAACTGTTACCTCTTGTTCTATGCCTTCATCTTGTTAATAAAAATTAATAACAATATGTAAACTAACTTTGGCATATTGTAGAAATTTAAGAAACAAAAAAAAAAAATCGATCGAATGTAGAAATGTAGAAAATTGTAGCCTATTTTAGCATTAATAAAATTCAATTTGTAAGTTACACTCTCACATGGCTTAAAGCATTTTTTATACCAATGGCGCATTAAACTTTTCATTGCTCTTCAAACATAAAAATGATTAATATTGAGGGGCGTGGCTTATTCACAATATGTAAACTAACTTTGGCATATTGTAGAAATTTTAAGAAGCCAACAAAAAAAAAAAAATCGATCGAATGTAGAAATGTAGAAAATGTAGCCTACTTTTAGCATTAATAAAATTCAATTTGAAGTTACACTCTCACATGGCTTAAAGCATTTTTAATACCAATGGGCGCATTAACTTTTCATTGCTCTTCAAACATAAAAATGATTAACATTGTAGAGGCGTGGCTTATATAGTATTCACAATATGTAAACTAACTTTGGCATATTGTAGAAATTTTAAGAAGCCAACAAAAAAAAAAAATCGATCGAATGTAGAAATGTAGAAAATGTAGCCTACTTTTAGCATTAATAAAATTCAATTTGAAGTTACACTCTCACATGGCTTAAAGCATTTTTAATACCAATGGGCGCATTAACTTTTCATTGCTCTTCAAACATAAAAATGATTAACATTGTAGAGGCGTGGCTTATATAGTATTCACAATATGTAAACTAACTTTGGCATATTGTAGAAATTTTAAGAAGCCAACAAAAAAAAAAAAAATCGATCGAATGTAGAAATGTAGAAAATGTAGCCTACTTTTAGCATTAATAAAATTCAATTTGAAGTTACACTCTCACATGGCTTAAAGCATTTTTAATACCAATGGGCGCATTAACTTTTCATTGCTCTTCAAACATAAAAATGATTAATATTGAGGGGCGTGGCTTATTCACAATATGTAAACTAACTTTGGCATATTGTAGAAATTTGAAGAAGCCAACAAAAAAAAAAAATCGATCGAATGTAGAAATGTAGAAAATGTAGCCTACTTTTAGCATTAATAAAATTCAATTTGAAGTTACACTCTCACATGGCTTAAAGCATTTTTAATACCAATGGGCGCATTAACTTTTCATTGCTCTTCAACATAAAAATGATTAAATAGAGGCTGGCTTATAAATCAATATTAAAACTAACTTTGGCATATTGACAATTTTAAGAAGCAACAAAAAAAAAAATCGTCGAATGTGATAATGTAAGAAAATGTAGCCTACTTTTAGCATTATAAAATTCAATTGAATTACACTTCACATGGCTTAAAGCATTTTTATACAATGGGCGCATTAACTTTTCATTTCTGGCTTTCTAAAACATAAGAAATGGATTACATTTAAGTTCATTAATAAAATAGAGTCACAAGTATGTAATAACTTTGCATATTGTATGAAATTGAAGAAGCCACAAGAGACAAAAAAATTTGATGATTTAAGAATGTTTAGAAAAATGAAATACTTTATATAGCATTAATAAAATTCTAATTTAGACGTTTCAATTCCTAGCTTAAAGCATTTTCTAAATATCAATGACATTAATATTTCATTGCTTTAAATAAAATGATGTAACATTGAAGCATGTTATATAGAAACAATATGTAAACTAATTTGGCTATTAAATTTAAGAAGAAAAAAAAAAAAAGATCGAATAAATGTAGAAAGTACCTATTTAGCTTAATAAATTATTAAGTGAATAATGGTAAAATAATAATGATTAAATTATGATCTAAAATAAAGATAACAATGTAAAGCGAAAGTTAAAGTAAACATATGACACAATGTTCAATAGAAAAAGAGCAAAAAAAAAAAAAATGATCAACTGTAGAATGAGAAATTATGTAGTTTTTTGCTTTATTCTTTTTTTTGAGTTACATTTCATATGCTTATTATAGTTAGCTCTATTCAATTTATCTTGTGTTGTTGTTGTTGTTATTGTTTTGCAATTACTATGATTGTCATTATTAGATTTATCAAATTTACATTTGATATTTCTCTTCTAGTTTTTCTATTTTGATCATAATTTAAAATGCCGCAATATGTAAAATAATTTTGATCCATCTCTTCACAGGTTCCATTCCTCTATGCTTCTCTACATTACATCAAAACATCCACCCATCACTTAATAGATTGTATTAGCATTTTTATTTTAGCTGCCAAATGTATGCTAAACATTTTATGTGGTACATACAGAGTTGCTTTTTTTTTTGAACCAAATATGTAGCCAGAAGTGAAATGAAAAATGTAAAACATTGACAAGTGTGCCAGGAAAATTATTTATTTAATAAGTTCACGTAACTGGCCGCAAACAAAATTCCTGAAAATTGAATAAAATAGTGAATCTGTGAAGTAGGTTTCATTTCGATGGCAAATAGATTTTTCAAGGATTGTGTAGGATCTGTAGAAAAGTTCAGAACATTAATATTATAGAGGGGCTAAAAGTTTAAACAAATACAATAGATATTTATTTTGGTCTTATGTTCTGCAACTAAATGAAATTATTTGTATAAATCTGCCAAAGGAAATTTTCTCTGCTTGTTCCATTTTTTTTATTAATCCAACAATTTTATTGATCTTAATACTTTCCAAAACTTATTAAACAAACTCTATACATATATCAGCATACATATGCACAAGTCTCCATATGTATGTATGTTTGTAAATATATAAGAAGTTATATCAATAATTTTTATTTGAAAATAGAAGATTTTATGAGCATTGAGCTCTTTGATAAAGCATAATATTTTATTGTATTATTATGTATAAAATTGTATTAAATATATAAATACATATGATATTAGTTTAAATGTGGAATGAATATAAAAATGAAAATAGAAAAATAAATAAAAGTGAAATTATCAAAAGATTCAAGAAGAAACAATTTTTACATTACATTCAGGCGGTCATACATTTGTATGATACGCTACACTTACCACTATATGTTTGCCAAAATGGTAGAGATGGGAGAAAGAGAGAGAAGAGAGAAGAGATAAAGATAGAAGAGAGAGAGAGAGAGAGAGATAAACAAACGAAAATGATAGTTATAAATAGAGAATAAAAAAGAGACAGATAGATAATGGTCTTTATGTGATAGAAAGGACAAAATTAATTGCATCTCACACTCACACTTACACTCACACTCACACTCACACACACCACACATACACACATGCAATTATTCCTCAAATATGTTAAAAGGCATGTACGCACGCATTTACATTGAGATGTCTCCGTAAACATATTTATTTGCATGTATATGCAAATGAATATTGGATTATATGAAAAGTGTCGGCTGTATCTGGCAACATAAATTCGATAACAAAAATGGCTTTTACTTTTTATTATGACCCATTTATATGTATGTATACAACTTTTACCATTATCATGCCACTTGATGCTATCGGTATTATGGTTTAATACGGAGCATGATGCATGTTGTATGCACATTTAAATATAATGAAAAAGTCAATACAAGCGAACGGAACTTTACTCAGGTCTGGCTTTGCCAGCTTTTCTAATAGTTTGCTTGGTTTATGCATACGCTTCCATGCATATATGCATGATTGGTTGCATGTTGAATGATATTTAAGTGTTATGGTTGTCACATGATTATTTTGTGAGAACTTGTATGTAAATGTAAGGAAATGTAAGAAGTGTAGCAGCAATGAACAATATGAGCTTCATTTATTGCTGATAAATGTTTGTGTTGCATGTATAAATATGCAATACAAATGTTATTATTGTTATTGTTGTTATTTTTGTTATTGTTCTTATTGTTGGTTTAAACCATGTACATTGTGGGTTAGTGTGATATAACTACTTGAAATTAATACTTCAATTCTATGTGATTGGAAAATGGGTTTTTATTTCAATTTCAATTTACTCGTTTACCTTTTTCCTTTGTTTTTATTATCATTATTAATTCATCTTGCAAAATATTTTATCATAAGTTTTTTAAAATTATTATTACCATTTACATTGGATATTGTAGTCAATAGTTTGAAATATTAATTTTGATTGCTCTTGATTAAAAATTTATTTAATGACTTCACTTATGCGATTTGTATGAAATTATATTAAATGAGAAGTTGCTAAAAAAGCATCTCTTCAAATTATGATAGACTGTGAAATGCTTTAGCAGTTTTAGAGGGACCATTGTAATCTTTTAAGATCACTCATACGCTTAAGGGTGTAATTGCTTTTGATCTCTCTTAAATATTTACAATTTATCCGACTTGGGTGGAATTAAATTGAACAGGAATTTGCCAAAAAGCATCTCTTCAAATTATGATAGACTGTGAAATGCTTTAGCAGTTTTAGAGGGACCATTGTAATCTTTTAAGATCACTCATACGCTTAAGGTGTAATTGCTTTTGATCTCTCTTAAATATTTACAATTTATCCGACTTGGGTGGAATTAAATTGAACAGGAATTTGCCAAAAAGCATCTCTTCAAATTATGATAGACTGTGAAATGCTTTAGCAGTTTTAGAGGGACCATTGTAATCTTTTAAGATCACTCATACGCTTAAGGGTGTAATTGCTTTTGATCTCTCTTAAATATTTACAATTTATCCGACTTGGGTGGAATTAAATTGAACAGGAATTTGCCAAACAGCATGTCTTTAAATTATGATAGACTGTGAAATGCTTTAGCAGTTTTAGAGGGACCATTGTAATCTTTTAAGATCACTCATACGCTTAAGGTGTAATTGCTTTTGATCTCTCTTAAATATTTACAATTTATCCGACTTGGGTGGAATTAAATTGAACAGGAATTTGCCAAAAAGCATCTCTTCAAATTATGATAGACTGTGAAATGCTTTAGCAGTTTTAGAGGGACCATTGTAATCTTTTAAGATCACTCATACGCTTAAGAGTGTAATTGCTTTTGATCTCTCTTAAATATTTACAATTTATCCGACTTGGGTGGAATTAATTGAACAGGAATTTGCAAAAAGCATCTCTTCAAATATGATAGACTGTGAAATGCTTTAGCAGTTTTAGAGGGACCATTGTAATCTTTAAGATCACTCATACGCTTAAGGTGTAATTGCTTTTGATCTCTCTTAAATATTTACAATTTATCCGACTTGGGTGGAATTAAATTGAACAGGAATTTGCCAAAAAGCATCTCTTCAAATTATGATAGACTGTGAAATGCTTTAGCATTTTAGAGGGACCATTGTAATCTTTTAAGATCACTCATACGCTTAAGGAGTGTTAATTGCTTTTGATCTCTCTTAAATATTTACAATTTATCCGACTTGGGTGGAATTAAATTGAACAGGAATTTGCCAAACAGCATGTCTTTAAATTATGATAGACTGTGAAATGTTTTAGCAGTTTTAGAGGGACCATTGTAATCTTTTAAGATCACTCATACGCTTAAGGGTGTAATTGCTTTTGATCTCTCTTAAATATTTACAATTTATCCGACTTGGGTGGAATTAAATTGAACAGGAATTTGCCAAAAAGCATCTCTTCAAATTATGATAGACTGTGAAATGCTTTAGCAGTTTTAGAGGGACCATTGTAATCTTTTAAGATCACTCATACGCTTAAGGGTGTAATTGCTTTTGATCTCTCTTAAATATTTACAATTTATCCGACTTGGGTGGAATTAAATTGAACAGGAATTTGCCAAAAAGCATCTCTTCAAATTATGATAGACTGTGAAATGCTTTAGCAATTTTAGAGGGACCATTGTAATCTTTTAAGATCACTCATACGCTTAAGAGTGTAATTGCTTTTGATCTCTCTTAAATATTTACAATTTATCCGACTTGGGTGGAATTAAATTGAACAGGAATTTGCCAAAAAGCATCTCTTCAAATTATGATAGACTGTGAAATGCTTTAGCAGTTTTAGAGGGACCATAGTAATCTTTTAAGATCACTCATACGCTTAAGGAACAGCTTAAATATTTCCAATTATAAAGTATTTTAGTGTCAAAATGTGTGGAGATCTTCAAGATATCTTACTCTTTAGATAGTTATTTAGGAAATCACCTCGAGCTTTTATTTCTGGTATAACTCCTTCCCAAAATAAATTGCTTAGTGTTTACATGACCATTGTGATCCAAAATATCCATGCGAATTAAGTTTATTATGATTATTATAGTAAAAAGTAAATACGCTCTACTTTTAAATGGATGATTTTTCGTACTTTCATTTGATTTTTCTCTACGTCCAATCGAATCAATATGAAATCTTTGAAATTTTTAGTTGCTCAAAATTCAAGAAAGACTTTTAGAGTTCCGCTATAACTTAACTTAATTTATTGAGAAAACTTAACGAAATCAATTTAATTAAGAAAAATTTTAAACATTAAGTTTTATATTTCTATTTGAAACATTAAAAGGTTTTATGATGGCCTTCTTTGTTTTATATTTCAATTCAGATTAAAAATTCATTGTTTATTAGATTAATAAAATCTTTAATTTGAAATATTTAACTGACTAAAGATTATACAGAAAATTGCTTGCTGTTATAAATTTATGTTATGAAATCAAACGATGCCAAAAAAGTGAAAGTCGTCCATTCATGATAAAGATACGAAAAAAGGAAAAAAAGAAAAAAAAAAAGGAAAAAGCAAAAATGACATGAACAATGTGTGCTTAACTAGTATTAATAAGTGAAACAGAAGGACACAAAGAGATATAAATAGGCTTTTGGCAAAAAATATTGAAATGAGAAGCAACCATTAAAGTAGGTAGATGTAGAAGAAGAGAAGAATATGAATATAGAAATGGAAAGCGTATAAATAGTCAATAGTGCATTAATGATATTCTTGCTATTGTTGTTGCTATTCTGAAGCAATATGAAAGGTGGTGGCAAAGCAAAGCAAAGCATAAAGAAAATAAAAGTAAAATGGGCATAAACAGAATGAATAAACCGCCAAAGCCAACTAGAGTACGTACTTAATTGGGCTTGGAAAACAAACCAAAGTACTGGCCAAGTAATGAATTGTTATGCGTCATATAAATGAATGAGATTTTTCTTCCTCTTTCATACAAAAAGCTCATATTGTCACTTTTTATATGGAACGTACTTAAATTTTATACGTTTTGTAAGGACTTTAGAGAAAGATAGTGTGACAGGCAAAGAGAGAGAGAGAGAGAGAGAGAGATTAGAGAGAGCTGAACAGAGAAAGAATGTCAAAAAGAAAGGAAATGAAATAAAGTGGCATAAAAACGAAAAACTAATTAAACTGTTGTACTTGACTTAGAGATCAAATTTCAAATTGCCATCACTATTTTAAGCGTTATATGGCAATATGCATTATGTGGGTCTTGTTGTGAATTTGTCTCTTTATCGATTTGATCAATATTTCATACAGTTTTGTGTGATAATTATTCAATCCTTTATGAATTATGTGTCTTATTTCTAGAAATTGATACAATATTTCAATTTAATTCAGGAAGGTGCAATACGGTTTACATGGAGAAGTAATACTGGACGCTTTGGACATGTGTAGTGCGTGCCATGAAAAATGTGAGGATTATTTATTCATTTGTAATTGGTTTTTCTTTTAAATGAATTATTCATTTATTCTTATTTGCTGCAACTTCAAAGGGCCAGTAGCTGGTTTTTATAAAAACCAGGGGAATTATTATTTCCCGGGGAATTCCAAAGAACCCAAAATTAACTTAACTTCAAAGTAAAACATTTGAAGAAAACTTATTGACAAATAATGGCACTTCTTCTAAATTAAAGAGTTCCACTAGGTATATTTGGCCGCCAGGCTGTCAGCTGTCCAAATTAGGGTCTTTAATGAAGCTCAACATTTTTGTTATTCTCTGAGTTTTAAGCTGCATCTTGTGGCATTTAATGTTGCTTGAAGCTGGGCAATCATATAGAACGTAATTATAGGATTAAGTATTTTTAAGGATCACTTTTACAGAAATCAAAATACTTTAAATGATAACTGAGAGAGTAATGCAACTCATAAAAGTTTGTGGCTGTTTACAAATTATTGCTTCTCAAGTCCAATAGAAGGCAAATCCCTTAGGTAGCTTCCTTTTTTATTATTCCCTTTTGCCTTAAACTATTCAAATGTTTGTTGAAATCATCTAAATTTTATTATACGATCCTTGTACACAATTTTAACCCAATAAGTCTTCACAAGGACATTTTAATTTGTTTGCTTATTTTTGTTTGCTTTTATTTATTATGAACAAAAATAACAAAAATTATGTTTCATAGTAAGAGAGAAAAACCTTAAATATCACTTGCTGGGTAAATATGTACTTATTGACGGACAACTTTAATGAAATTGAAAGGATTGTGGACGTGATATCAAAAGTTGCCAAACACAACGTTTTTATAATAATAATGGAAGAGTAGTTGAAGACAAAACAGAGCAGCAAAAATATGAAAAGAAAATAAAATAAATAAATAAACAAACAATAAAAATATTTATAATAAGCAGCAGAATGGAGAAAGTGGTTAAACCAAGACCCATGTAGTTTAAAATAAAAGTGTAATAAATCTATAAAACTTCATCATTCATTTATTAGAAGAGTAATTTTTGGTAGGTTGTATAAACCTCTTAAAAACACACATAAACGCTTACGTAGGCCACAATCATTGGCATATTCATTTAAGAGGCGACATAAACTTATTCAATAACACATACCTTTATTTTTTTTTAGGAGAAATTGAGAAAAGGATGATAAAAATGAAGCATAAAAGTAAAAAGCAAATGACCAACACAACAAAAGGACTAAAAAAGTTCAAAGAGAAAAATTGATAATAAGTTAAACGGATGTAGAGACGGATACACAAAGAAAGAGAGAGAGGAGATGACGTTAGAGAGAGTGAGGAAGAAGGATAAATTGTATTGAGGTATAAAGAGGCCGTAATAAAATAATCAGAGTGTAGCTCCAGTTAATATAAAAGTTATCTCAGACCTATGAGAGTACACAATACAGAATAGCAACAACATTTTTTGCCGAGATTCTATGCCACGACTAACCTACTTTATTCTCAAATATAATTAAATGCATACACATACATACCTATGTATGTATATATATTTACATGCACACATAATAATTGAATTGGAGCAAAGAAGGCAATAAGTGAGAGAGTAGAGAGAGAGAGAGAGAGAGAGAGAGAGTGAGGGTAGGAAGATATAGATAGATTGAAAGAAAGTGATACAGCCAAAAAAAAAAAAAAAAATAATGCATACCATTAAAAAAATCTTTAGGCCCTTTTCCCTGTTCTTCTTCTTATTGCTTTTGGTTTACAATATAAATTCAAGTTGTTTAGCATTATGAAAGTTTTCCATCAGTTTAATACGATATAAACATAAACATATAAACGCATATAAACGCATATAAGAAACTTAGATGTAAACAGCGCAATATTTTAATGAAATATGAAAGTATTTTTCTTTTTTTAACGCCATAAATTGCTCAGTAAATTTATTTAAGGGAGATGAAGTAGAAATTTTATTTTGGTAAAAATTTTCGATGTTTTTTGTGATCACTTGTTCAACAAAAAAAAAAAAAAAAAAAAAAAAAAAACCAAACAAAAAAATTAAAGCATACCTTATGGCATAATTAAATATTATTAAGCATTGCATACTTTTTAGAGTGTTTTGCTCAATTATGAAGAAAATAGAATTTTTTTTTAATAATTTCTTTAACTGGAAACTTTTTTATTTATAATTTTATGAGAATAAAAAAGTAAATACTGTACATACAAACACGCCACATACAAAACTTTTCCATATTTTTCATTGCAACATAATTTTAAATATTGACACGCTCTTAATTTAGTGGATACGGAACAAAAAAAGACAACTATAAAGGCAAACAAATTTTATAAATAATTATCTGCATAATGAGTTTATATTTATCTAATTTTTATTCATATGGCAGAACAATTTATATGCGACCTACTTTTAATATGCTTATTATTCATAATTTATATTATGTGGCGTATTATTGAATTATAATAAATATAATTTTAATTTAAGGAAATTGTCCTTTTGTCTATTTGCATAAATCTATGTGTTATAAACAAAATCTCTCTCAAATGGAAGAAGCTTTATGTTTGGTATTACGATTATTTAGATTATTATTTTAATAAAATATTATAGATAACATTTGCTTAGATTGTTCAGTTACATTTGTGAAAATTTTGATTACTCTCGAATTTGGGAACTTCATGTTTGGCAAAAACTCTAACTCATAATTTAAATTCGTAAAGTCTCATATACAGAAAGCTATTCTTTTTACAATAGGCCGAAGACTGAGTTCCATACATATCTGAAGGTTTTTAAAGGACCCTATTGCAATATGGTGCAGTTCATTTTAATTGATCGTTATGATAACGATCAATATCTCGGACACTTGGCTGGACACTTGACTTTTTGATAAAGGGGTGTCACACTTGTACATTACAATTAAACTATCATTCCAAAATTTGCGTTAAACATCCCTTAGTTTACTTTATTGTAAACATTGTTCTACTCTTTTTCCTGTTAGCGCAGCGCTGTATTTATAAACGTCTTTGATTTTTTAAAATATTCTCAACCTTAAATCTTTTTAAATCAGAAATTTAACTTAGAAAAGCAGAATCTTTTAATTAGTAAATTTTATTTTATTGGTTATTTTCTTTTCTTGTTTTGTTATCAGAGGTTGGAGATAGACTGCTTTTGTCACAATGTTTGCTACGGCCAAATGTAATACTGAGAAATTTTATAAAGTCCATCTACAGGAGACGCGGCTTAGAAAGGCGCCAAAGGAAAAGAAGGTTAATGGGGCGACTACTGAGGATGTTGAGGGAAATAGTGGCGCTGCAGCCATAATGTTGTGATGCCTGGCAAGCTAAATGCTGTCCGAAAGATGAAGGCCATTACAATACGCCTATATAGCCAAATGATTAAAAATGTTGACCCAAGCGCTGTTAGATGATGATAACAGCAACTGAGTACAAAGTCATGCTGACTGAATTTCTTGAGGAGAATGCCAAACTCAAGTGGCAATTAGAGGTACTGAGGTATACAGAGTGGAATGTATCCACGGTTTATACCAAACCAGCGAAAGGAATTAAAAAGCCGGTAGTAGTCATCAGTAAAACGACTGCCATCCTTAAAGAGGTAGTAAATAAAGTTATAAAGGACGTCAGTCTAACCCTAGGTATAAGTGTACATGACGTCAAGCCCATTCGAGGCGGTGGTACGATTATCAGGACGTCATCCAAGTTAAAAAGAGACTGCTTAATGAACAATGAGAAATTTAAGGAGACTGGATTCGAGGTCAGAAAAAATAAGAAGAAAGTTGTATGTATAAATATTAAAGGCGTTAATAACGCCAGATGAGTTCATGAATGATCTGTACAACATGAACTTAAAAGATGAGTGTGCTAACGTGAAGTCCTTAAAAAAGAAAGTAGCTTTAGTTAGAAAACCGTGGAACTCTGATGCCAATAAAACGACCGATATAATTATTGAAGGCAGTATAAAGCTGCTAAATAAAATTATCATTCTTAGAGGAGTGTATATTAAGTGGTTCTCTTTTCGGGCGTATGAATTATGTTCGTGGCTGCTTCAGATGCCTGTCATTTGGTCATTGTGTGCGTGATTGCCACATTAAAAACATCGGTGTGAAGAAGAAGATCATCAAATCCGTAGATGTGTTAATAATGTCTGATCACTTGATGTTGTCATCGGTCTGTCTAGTATACAGGAAAATGCCTGAATGGATGGCTGCGGGACAGTAATATGAAGGTAAGTTTTTATCAGTATAATTGTGGAAATAGTTATGCGATGATGGCTGACTTTAGTAGTATACTGGCAAACAATGATGGCAGTTTTACTTTGTTTTTGTTTCACAATGTATATATACAATATCATTATATAACGTATAATGTATGTGTGTATGATACAATTGTATTTTGGTCTCATCTAAAGTCCTTACCACGATACCACGGGATGTTGGAAACTCCCGGAATGATTTCTTTGGCCAACATATGGAGTAGGCCTCCTTGTGGAAGTATCGTGTATATATATATAATATATAAAAAATGAGAGCATATCTGTCTATTTGTGGACGTTACTTGTGCTTGTGTTTCTATGTGTTTGTACATGTATCACTGAGTAAGTGTTTGTGTGTGTGTGTGTGTGTGTGTGCATGTGTAGTAAACATATAAATATAGAATAATTTCATAAACTAGGCTATGGAACTTTTTTGGCCCACCCATCTTTTCCTCATTCACTCACTTTCACTAAGTTCCATCTTCACTCTTTGTTCCATTCAACATTTTTATACACTTCTTTTAAAACTTTCACTTTTATTTTTCCTTTCTACCTTAATTTCTTTCTCACTATCTCTTACGTTCATTTTAATGACCTTTGGGTCAATTTATAAAGTGTTGATAGCTTGAGTGGAAACACATATTTTCTGCAGCAATTATAATTGACATTATTTTATTCTCTTTTATTCAATTCCATTTTCCATTTAATTCAATTCTGTGTTCCCCCCTTTCTAAATCCCTTTTTCTTGTAATCTAAAATGAACTAATTTACTTTATATTATTTCCCTTTCGTCATAAAAATTCCGTTATTCCTTTTCATTTTTATTTTCCTGCTTATCTTTACTCGCATATTCCTACCTTATTCCTTTTTTTTGTTGATTTACTTTTGTTTTTTTTTATGTTTGCTTAACAATTTCGTACGGAAGCTCTTACGAGAATTTTACATGACTGTTGTTTTTTGGTGGTAAATGGTTGCGATTAGAATTTTCTTCTTTATTTTTTTTTTTTTTTTTTGGTTTTTTTATTTTTATTTTAACTTAAGTATGCCTCTCTAATGCCTGACATAGTTAAGGAACAATTTATTGTGCTTTCCCTTTTTTCTGTTTTATTGCTTTTTGTTTTCTTATTCTTTTACTTTTCATTTCATTTCTTTTCCTTTTCTTTTATTTCTTTAGTTTCAAGTTTTACAAAAAAACTTTAAATTCTGCTGCATTGATATACATCGCAGAGCAAAAAGGACGAGTTACCAAATAAAAAGAAAACTAAAAAGAATGTTCAAAAGAAAACAGAAGAAATAAGAAGAAATGAGAGCAATGAAAATTACTGTTTAAAAGGAGATTTCTGTTTGTGTGTATGTTGATCTCAACTGAGCAAATTATTAGCCAAACAATTGACAGTTAAATTTGAGTTTGATAGTTTATAGACTGAAATTTAACTTTATATGAAAGTTTACATTATAAACTTAACTTATTTTTTTTACCCATAAAATATGTTCATTTACCATAATAATGGTTGACAATATTTATTGATGTTATTGTTGTTGCTGTTGTTGTTGTTTTTGCATTCCATAATTCATAAGTTCAACAAAACATTTTTTTAATAGGTTTCAATATAAGTAACAAGAAAAAAAAAAAATAAGGAAAGAGAAGAACCAAAGAAAAATTTTATTTTATAGTTGGAGAATTTTACTTGTGCATAAAGAAGCAATAGAAAAGGCTTGTGCCTTGAGAGAGGCCATCAAATTTTAATATTATTCAAAATGTTTATCATATATATATATATATAGAATTATTCACTATGACTTACGATAGTTATTAAATTTTTATAGCAAACTCACTCAAAAATGGAAGGTATATCTATTTTGTCATTATGCTTATAAAGCTCAAAAACCCAGAGAACCATAGAACCAGAGACCCAGCACAAAATACATATATTCTTGATCAGCTTCATATTATGAAGAGATTTAGATATGTCTGTTCATCATGATTGGTTAGCATTCTCCTGATCGCAAAAAAGAAGATATCGAATTTAAATTTGGTAGTTTACTTACAATGGTTGGAATTGATAATAGGCCAAAAACCGGTTAAATGGCATGATGTAAGGTAAAGAAAATCTCTGATTTATCAAGCAAAACCTTTTCAGTTTTCAAAAATGGAACAGAAAGAAAGTTTAAATTTTCTACAATTAAAAAAGACCTTTATTCTACAAAAAGAAATGTGCAAATCGGCCACGCCTAACCAAAATTATATAGTGTCACATTATCTCGCCACATCATAAAACACGAAATGACGTCTGGATATCCAAGATTTGGTGTGTAACAAATGTAAGTGGGGGCGACCAATCCCGAGAAGCACCTGCTCAATTGGGAGTGGCTCATGAGATGGTTCTTGATCCATGGCCATCAGGGGGCATCATGAGTTTCACGAATCAGATCCAAAGATTTAATTTGGTACCACGGGATCACCAGTTTCATATTTGCCCAAGTGGTGATGTTGAGGTTGGCTTCGTGGGGACTGTGGTGCCCATGTCGCGGGCGTAGCTCGGCCTAATTATGTTTATATTGTGTTCCACTATTATGTTTTAGTCGAGCAGGGTGCCATTTCCCGAATAAAATGGCTAGTTGGGTAGGCTTATCGGACTAAGCTAATCTAAGCCGAGGAGTAATAAGAAGGCTCCGAATCCTTACACCAAGGATTAAGCCATGTAAATGAAGTGCAATACTGGCTTTAAATTGGAAGCTAGTCGGGACGGTGGCCTTCCAGGCAGGTATACATGTGAAACGCTAACTGTATGTATCAAATATAATTATCTCACTTGTTAAAAATAGCTTAACAAAAGGCCAAAATATTTCTTTTTCAAAGACTTTTATCACAAAATTATTTAAAAGTTTATTTAATATGAAAATTTCAGTTGAGGAACCATGTAAAGATCTTTATGAATCTGAAATTAATTTTATAAGAAGATCGTGCCTACAAAATAAGTTTGGTTATATTTCAGTAAACTCAGATTAACATTTTTCATTTGAACTTTTTAAGTTACATTAGAAATTATCAGTTTAAATTTATGCTTAGGCTTGTCTTCATATCGTAATGTTACAGGCGAAGAACTTAATTTGAAGAAATAAATCATCTGTAATTTAAAGCAAGCTAAATCAATTCATTCTTGTTTCAATGTTTCGCTAACACTTTTTCGTGATCTATTTTTCTTTTAAGACCTCCAACTACGACCATTTTGAAATTGAAGTTAGAAAATTTAAACAATTGAAATGCCATTAATTTCTTAAAAGTTTTATAGATATTATCTATCGAGTGGATACATGACAATGCATGATGCATGGACGAACCACCAAAATGTGTAACGGAGAAATTTTTGAACGATAGATATTAAAATACCATTTTTCGCAATTAATATTGAAAATTGCTTATGTGGCATATTTTTTAAGCAGAATTCATGAAGCAATAATAAACCATTAGCATAAATTTGTAATGGATTTATTAATTTACCGCAATTTTAAATTAAATATAAATTTTACAAAAGCCATCAAAAACCTACTTTCGATGCGATTTATATAACATTTAGCTACCAGTTAAAGGCGTCGCAGGAAATGGCAACAACAGCAATAAAATTATCATTTAACAGCATCATTAATTGTGTTAAATGTATCAGCTGTATTTGTTGTTCTAGAAAATTATTAACCCCTTGAATTGATAGGCCCATTTTCTCTCTTTCTCTCTCTCTCTCCTTCTTTTTCTTTATATTATATTCAATGGTTAATTTTTTATGCGCAATATCTAACCTCAGTTGCACTCGTTGGCATAATAAATCTCTGCCTAACGCGCCCACACAACTTCTCATAAAATTGCTTGAAATTGTAAATGATTTCAAAGAAATTGGAACAAAGCACAGACTGCAGATACACTGACATAAATAAGTAGACAATAGACAAAGTACCACAAATATACAATAAACAAATAACAATGACAAAAAGCAAATAACAAAAAGTAATAAAAAGAAAATTATGAATATGAAAAAAAAGATACGATAGAGCGGCAGAAAATTTACCATTCAATTATTTTGTGTTCTGTTTATTCTAAGACTTAATCGATTACCACGACTTTACATTGAGTTCCATTGATCTAAATAAAAATGTCATCTACTTAATTACAACAACAATAACAATGACAACAAATCTTGCATATTACTGTGAAATAAATATAAAAGTTATAAAAGTTATAAAAGTAATTAAAATTAGAGTACCTTAATTGAGTTCTGTGGTTTATTATAATTTTCCACAAAATAAATGATGTGATAGTTTTATAATACTTCGAGTTCAAAAAAAAAATGCTTTAGGCCACTTAATCTGATACATTTTAAGAGTCATTAAAATACGAGAGAATAAGCAAAGTGACAAAATTTTAATTTATGATAAATTCAAAAGTTTTATTAAAAGGAAAGGAATCTGCATAAACTGATCCATCTAATCTAAATTTCTCAAAGAGTTTTAGTCTGCTAAAATATTACTCCTTAATTATTCTTTTCACTTTATTCTTTATTTAACTTTTTTCTAAAGGCATCAAGATTTATAGAAAGTGATCATTCATCGAAAGATGACCAACAATTTCATTAAAATATATTTATTTTTTGCACTTTAATTTTTCAAGTTGAGCAGACAGACCTACAAAATAGAAAATAGAAAATAGTAAAGACTCAGAAGGGTCTCTGCCTTTCAATCCATTACGCAAAATTTTATTATACTTTCTGCAGCATAAAGAAAGTTAATAAACAAGATTTCTCTCTCCACTCTGCCAATTCATAAATTATAGATTTGTAAATATTCATTATGTAGTGTATGTTGGTTATGAAAGAAAACAAGAAGAGTAAATTTTACTTAGACTTTAATAGAAGGAACGAAAGATTTTCACCATAATTTTATGGATGCATGTTTTGTATGTTAAATGAAAGATATTCGGGATTTCGTAATAAACTCTTATAAAGTTATAGCATGTTGTTTCTTCACTTTTCATTATTGTTGTGTTTGTTGTTGTATTGTCTTTACTGTTTTTTTTCTTTTTTTGTTTATATTCATATTTTTTATTTTTTTTTTTATTTTTTTATTTTTTTATTTTTTTATTTTTTCATTTTTTGTTATTATGATTATTATGGTTGTTATTGCTTGTGTTAAATCGAAAACATAAATAGCGATAAATGTTTATGCCTTAAAAAGCAGCTGGAAATTATGTCGCCCATTCAGTAATGCAACACAAATATATTAATATATATACCTACATACATACTTACATATATATATATATATATATATATACACACAAATATATATACTTATATACATTTATACTGCTTTACATACAGTCAAACACTGAGTCAAGTGTTAACTGGAACCATCGAACCATTTAAATGAAATGAAAACGTAGTGAAAGCGAAGTAGACGAAGTAGCTGAAGAAAAAAACGTTAAAGAAGAAGTAGAAAAAAGAAGGAGATTAAAGCAAGTAAGAAAATTATATTCGGCCAAGGCCAAATCCAGACACACTTTTTTGGTAACTTATGATACAGACAGTTAATCTAAACTTATACAATTTCGTGTAGATGTGATCTATTTTCATGATTTTTATATAAGTTTGTTGAATAATGATCTTAAAATTTATATAAAATTTCATCTTTCTATGAGGGGTTCCAATTTTGAAGTTATGAGCACAAAACTATAAATTTTTGCTCCAAAAAAAAAAAAAAAAGACAAGCGTTCTAAGTTTACCTTACACTGTGGACGTGCGCTTTAACCGATTTGGCCCATTTTCAATTGTAAGCAATGTATATAAACTTCAAAAGTTTCCACCAAATTTTACTTCGATATCTCTTTTTTTTTTGTAACCAGAAGAATGTTTACCAAATACAGACACACGGACAGTCATAACTAAATCATCTCAAAATTTGATTCTGATGAAGAATAAAGAATATACTTTCTAGGATCTCCGAGATTTCCTTTTTATCATTATAACATACAAACACTAATGACAAAATGAGTATACCCTTAAACTTTGGATGATGATTATAAAAAAATTGATGAATTATTTCCAATCAATAAACCTTCTCTTTGCTTTTGCTTTCTTTTAAACACCGATGTAAACGATTATCCGTTTAGAAATTTACATGCATTATTTATAATGCCATTTTAATAATAATATTAATAATAAATAAATTTTTTTTTACTTTACAATGTGACATAATAAAAAAATTAAGAACTTAGAATTATAGATTATTAAAAAATTGAGGATACTTCCGGCGTAAACTTAATTAGTTTAATACAAACTTTAGACTTCATACTTCAATTAAATGATGATTATACTTAAAACTCTTTTTCAAGAAAAATTTCTTTTTCTAAATTTTAGTTTAAAAATTTTTTTGTATTAAATTTACCAAACATCTCATAAATTTTTGATTTGAAAGCTCTACTTAGATTTTATGTAAAATTATTAACAGACATCAACATTATTCAAGTTATATGGAACTGTTCGGCTGTGGCAACATCCTAACAATTGTCCATCTCTTATACTTAAGGCAAATTATAATTTCCTTATAATTATTTATTATACATTATAGCACTGAAAATTTGAGTATAATCAAGCCTCTAAAACGTTAACAACTATCAGAAGGAGAGACATTTTAGAAAGTGCCATAAAATGTTGATATTTAGTTCGATTTTTGAATCCATATTTTTCATTAATATCCAAAAATTTATCAATTTATCAAAATATCAGAAGTCTTGAAACTTCTTAAACTCAGTGTTAATATTTAATAAATTTGATCAAGCAGCGGAATGACACGCCTATCGCAAACTAGTGCATTCTTAAAGTAAAAATATGTAATCCATAGCTAGTATAGGATATGGATCCATAAAATCAATAGAAAAGTGAAAAAAATCGTAAAAGTATTAATGTAAAATATTATACCCTCACGATTCACATTTGCCATAGATAATGCATATTATTAGTTGCAAATTTCAGACCATTTTCAAAATGAAAATTTTTGACACAAAATAAAAAATAAACTGTTCAGAGAAATTTACCTCCAGTCAAATAACTCGATGTAAGAGCTTTTTTCCTTTTTTTTTTTTAATAAGAACTTTCTTTGATATAAAAGTAAAGTCCAAAATAGATGTTATGATTTAGAATATGGCCTTAGAATTTAAAATGATTTCAAATTTTATAAAAGAAATATCAAAATCTATAATTTATAATTTACAAACATAAATTTTGAAAGAAATATGATGTAGCTATAATGAAATGAATTCTAATTAATTTGATGAGATGTAAAAGAGGAAAATTTAATATAACTTCAATAAATGTAGCGTACATTAGAATATAAAATTAATAACAAAATATGATAATTTTTGATGGCCCTTGAATTGTTTTATGAGCGGAAATGTATAAATTACCTGCTTACACAACATTAACACTTCCTAAGTCAACAGTTTAAATAAGTTTGAATTTAAATTTGAATTTAAATTTGAGTAATTCATAATACGCCTTGAAATATAAATTTTATAAAAAAAAATCGAATACATTCTATTTTTTTTGATGGGTTTGCCCATATAAAAATCCAATAATGAATTTTTTATTTATTTTTCTTGAAGCATTTTTTATTTGGCTTAATCATATTCAAAAATTATATCGAATCATTAAAGCGTAAGATAATTTCATATAATTTTTATATGTGACTTTTGAATAGAGATGCCATAAATTGCATATCAAACCGTAGACTTATTAAGTCATGTTTTATATTAATAATTGATCATACAAAGTTTGTCTATTTAGCTATTGTGGTTAGACACAAAGTCAAACAAAAGTCAACTAACGCATACATATACATTTTACATGATATTTAATATGGCAGAAGTAAAATGTATGAAAGTTATAGAATTATCTGTGAGAATACCAACCAACACACTTGATGGACTATTTCAAAAACGTATAAGTTTATAAAAAAAAAAAAAAGAAGAAGAAGCACATGGCAACAAGAATTATAATGGAAATGAATATATAAACAACAATAACAATAACAATAACAATAATAATAATAATAATAATAATAATTGTAATGCAATACTTTAGTTTTATACATGGCCTAGAGCAAAATAAATACAATAAAATTATAAATGATAAACAGATGTTTGTATAAATATGTTTTACATATAAAAATATATATATAAATATAAATGGAACCAATTGTATGTGTAAACATCGGATTTTTATTTTGGTAGACTTTTGTTATTAGTCCAAACTTTATTTTCTTCTAACATTTATTTTCAATTCTATGCCTCATATTTATTATTTAGGTTTGTTATGCATGTATGTATGTATGTATGTAGAAATTAAAGAAATTTCAAATTTTTAAGAATAAATTTTTCCTTTTCAATTGCAACATATTTTTCCCTGTCAACTTAAAGGAAGAACACTAAAATAAATTATATGTAGCTGATGATAAATCTTGAATACCCTTCCTAACATATAACTAACATTATTGTTTAAAATTTAATATATTTCATGGATGTGGCCAATTAAAGTTTTTTGGTTAAGTATATAAATTTTATTTCAAATTTTGAATCAAAAATTTTAAAATTAATACTTTATAATTTTAAGTAGGCGTGGCTGGATTGTTTTTCGTTGTTGCAAGGTTTTAGCTGAAATAAATATAAGAAAACTTCAGTTGTCAATTTACTTAAGTTTTATTTTAAAAAATAAGAAGCCATGGGTCCATTTTTCTCGAGTAACAAGCAACCGAAAGGACTTGCTAATGTTGCTGCTATATTTTTAAAGTGAATATATTGAATTTTTCGATGGACACTCAAGCATGATTAAATCTTTTCATAATTTGATGATGATTGGAATTGTATCTATTTTATGAAGTGTGCAATGTTTCCAGCCTAAAGGCACTTCGTATAAAATTAAAAAAAGATTGTTGTAATAACACATGTTGCATATGACATCTACAATTGTACATACATTTATCTATATATGTGAAATATAATTTATAAATATTTATATAAAATATTGCAAGTATCATAAAACAATTTCATCGTTTAGTTAAATGAAAAATAATGAAACTACAAAAAGATGAGGGATCGATTGAAACATTGGAAGACACTGGGAGAGAGAGAGAGAGAGAGAGAGAGAGAAAGAGAGATAATGATAGAAAGATCGAAATATAAATTTCCATAAGCAAGAATTTTTTCATAAAATTTTTAAGAGCAAAACTCATCAGCTGCATAAGAGAAATTTCTACTTAAGAATAAATTATTATGAGTAAAAGTTTATTTTTAATAATATAAAATATACACAACATAAATGTAAATATTATACACATATTTATGTTGGATCATTTGCGTTATCATACCTTTCAATATTAAAAAATAAGATTAAAAAATAAGGAAGATGAAATAGCTCAATAAAAATAAGTAAAAAAATATTTTCAATTAAATGAAAATGCAATTGAGAAAAATTGAAAAATGCAATTGAGATATAAGTATAAATATAAAGAAATATATAAAAATGTCTTATTTAAATTTTAAATATCATATTTTAAGTGTGACTGGCATCAAAAATTTTTAATCAAATCTGATTTTTCCGTGAAATTCCTCCTTATAAAATACTGTCAATGTAACTTTTCAAATTAAATTTGGTAAATTGTTTATAAAATGATTTCAAAAAAAAAAAAAATTATAAAGCTTAAAAATTTTTGCATTGAATTTGAATATTAAATTCATTTAGATGCAAATTTTCAGACATCGAATTATGCTTGCATAGTTCACTGAGGCTCTATCAAAGCAATTCGATGGTAAAAATAAATCTTTACAGTATTTTCTTTCTTACTACTGATTTATACAAGAATTAAAGTTTCGGAAATTTTTTACTTCTTTGTTAATTTGTTCTAAATTCGAATGATAAAAATTGAAGGCCTACTGCAAACTTTCTTCTCATGGCCACTAGAGATCAAATTAACTTAGACAATCTCAAAGTTAAAAGTTTATATAGCAGCATATAATTTTATAAATTTAACTTAACAAAAATAGTCGATTTAGATTTTTGAAGCCCATATATCCATCCTACCTAGCCACTCCTTTCACCACACGCAAAAAATCATTTAAATTTTTTTTGTAATGTGTAACTTTTTCAAATGTTGTGACTTTTTTTTCATAATTTGAAGCACAAATAACTCTCGAATTAAATAGATAAGTCAGGCCTATCAAAATCTTCTAAAATGATAAACATGTCAAACATGCTAAAGAATAAGTTTCTATGATTATTTTACAAAATTATTGAGAGTTTTATGAAGAAATTATCTTTAAAAATTTATACCTAAAGCACGCACAATTTTCATAAATATCATATACAACGAAGAGATATCAAATGTTTTACTTTAAAAACAAACAAAAAAAAAAAACAATTTTTCTATTGTGTTTTAAGCGTTTTTAATTCAAAGTTATCTAAAAAGGAAAACGTAAAAAAACTTTAGAAAAACATCTAAAAATAGGAAGCCAAAATTATGAACTATATTTCTGGTATATAATTATGAATAATTTTACTAAAAAATGAAACAGAAATCTTATCAAAGGAAGGAAGTAAAATAAAAATTCAACAAAATGAAAAGGAATTAAATTTAGTCAAGAGCATGATAACTTTCTCATATGAATTATTCTTTCTCCTCTCTTTGTCATGTTTTTCTTTTTTTTTTTTCCTTTTTTTTTTTTATTTTTGCTTTGTTTTTATTATTTTTCTTAATTATTATTAATATATAAATTGTGGCTTCATAAGAAATAAATGTTGAATTGAAGTTAGCATTAAACATTTAAAATAGCAACAAATTTTAATTGCATGCTCTAACTGCTGGCATTAAATAAAACATTTTTATTATGACATTTCTTTTTATATAATATATATATATAAAACTTTTTTTCTCCTCTTTATAATTATAATTTAAATAATTAATTTAATAATTTATTTTATATAAGCTGCTTTGTTTGTTATTACATTACGCTTTTGTTCTATTTCTCTTTCTCTCTGTCTCTCTCCTCTCTCTCTCTCTCTCTCTCTTACAATTCCAACTCTACTTTTGCATTTTATATAAATTTATAAATATATTTAGAAAAAAAACTTATACCTAATGAATTTTTTAAACATTGTTGCTACTTTTTGTTTGTTTTTGTTGTTTTTTTATAATTTTCATAATTATTGCAATTGTTGTTGTTGTTGTTGTTGTTGTTGTTGTTGTTATGGTATTAATTGCATAGCGTTAGAAATTATTCATTTTCTCTCACATTTATTTTTCATTCGTTAGCTCATTACAAGTAATTGCGGCAACATAGCGCACAACAACAACAACAACAACAACAAATAATAATAATAATAATAATAATAATAAATAATAATAATAATAATAATAACAGTAGCAACATAAATATGAACAATCAGCAACAATAGCAGCATTAGCACAATAGCAACAGCATAACAATCATCAGAATTAGCATGAGCATTGCAAGCAGTAAAAATAGTAAACGCACTAAAATGACGTGGCAGAAGCTAAATGTGTATTATAAATAACAAACCAGCATTCGTAAATTGTAAATTGTAAATTGGTAATTGTAAATTGTAAATTGTAAATTGTAAACTCATGTGATAAATTTATTTTATTATATAAATTGCAACTTCTGGAAGGGCAAACAAAAAAACTAACTTTTAAAAAAACTTTAAAAAAGCCAAAATAAAAACTGAAAATAAATTGTATAATTTTTTTCTATTGCAATTTCATTGCAGTATACTAGATGTTAACTTAATTTACTTGTTATAGCATACTTTTGGGGATTAAGCATTAAATCATCAAAATGTTACCTATTTACTTAACATCCTTTGTATTTTTCACAAGAAAATGGTTAGAACAAAAAAGCAAAAAAAAGAAATGAGTGAAGTGAAATGCTTTACAAGTACTGACCAGGTAGGCGTGGCAATTTATCGATTTAAATTCAAAGAAAATTAAAGAGGAAAGCAACTGCACTGCTAAAATGTGTGTTACATAAAAAAGGGCATGGTCTTCTTTGTCATCGAATGTACCAGCATATGGATAATTTTTCAATGTAAACTTAAAAGTAATGACGAGAAGTAACTTTCGAGGAAAATTGAAAATTTTACTGCTACAGTAGATAAATTTTTACAGATTAAACTTTTTGATATGAAATCGAAAATGGAAAATTCTTGAAAAATTTTAGCCTTCATTTGATAAATACAAAAGGAAAACAATTTCAAGTATAAAAATTAGTTTTTTTTTGGTAATTTTTTTCACACATTTAAATATCCTTTCACTGGTGGGAATTTTCAATGGTACTACTAAATCAAAAACTCAATTTCTTTCAGCTTAAGAAATATTTTTATATGAAAAAATGGATGTAGAAATTGCTAAATCGATTGATACAATCGATACAAAAATTAATAAACAAAAATATTAATAATTTATGAGATGTGAAATTTTTCTTTTTAATTGTCAAAAATATTGTAACGATATGACTGTTTTGCTAATTTAACGATGGCGCACACAGAAAAGCAAATACAAAAAAAATTTTTCCAAAACATTTGAATTTTTAATTTTTTCGATGCAGAGATCGAAGACAACTTTTTTTTATTTGCTTTCATTTACTAATTTATTTAAATCACTAAGAAGCAAAAAACAAGGTATTGCATTTTCTAGAGTATAATGAAATCATCACATCATCAGGTCACAATAACAATTAAAATGATTATGGGAAACTCAAAAATTTAATAAAATTAAATTGAAAATTAAATTGAAACGGCAAAAGAAAGTTTATTGTTGGAAAGTCATGCTCTTTAAAAGTTTGTCAAATAATAAAACGATTGACATATAACTAACTGCCTGCCTATATTTGTCTGTCCGTCTATCTATCTGTCTGTAATTTCATGTTTTTATTTGATAAAAAACTTTTCAAATCATAATAATTAAAATTTGATATTTTGTTTGTTGTTTTTTTTTTTGCTTTTTGTCTTTCTTTCCTTAATTTTATCAATTTTTTTTTTTTGCGTTTTCATCATTAATATAAAAGAAGAAACAAGAAAAGAGAAAAAAAAATTGTAGAAATTTTCGTTTAGTTTCTTCAATTTTCATTATAAACTGATTTTTTTGTGTCGTTATTATTGTTGTTGCGAAATCAAAATAAGAAAGTTTCTTACAATGTAGCTCGTTCTCGCAAAGCAAACATGACGATACTGTTACTTTTATATCCATGAAATGGAATGACAACAAGAACAACAACAATAATAACTACCACAATTACTGCTACAGTAGAAAACCGTTTAAATCCTGACAATTGTTGCTTACAAAAGCACAATAGTTAGTAAAACAAGGACATTTATATGTAGAGGGTCTATCAAGTTAGAGGTCCCTCAGGTGGGACATTTACCTATAAAATTAGAGATCACTACATTTTAAATGTCTAGACTTTAAAAATGTTGTTGAAAGAAGAATGAAAGAAATATTAATGAAAATTAGCTAATTTTATACGAGGGTCGTTTAGCTATTCATTTATTATTTAATTTTCGCGTATTTTGCACTTTTCCCGGCAGATTTTTTCTAAATTTAACTAATACGTACTTTATTTGGTACCGATTTGCTTTTCTATTACAACTCCAAGTTCAGCATAACAATTTAAGGGGGTTATATGGACAGAAGAAGCTTGTTATAAGTAGAAATTTCATATTTTTTCACTTTTAGCTTGAAGACTAAGCATTTTCTCAGTTTCATATTTTCAAAGCATTAGAATTTATGAGATCTGCCATTAAACAATATCAGAAATAAATATTTTATGAAATTCTTTTTGATGGAACTTCTGTTTAATACCCAACTTTCATCCTATTTGTATCAACTATGTATCAAACATGTGTTAAGAACATTTAAGGTCCAAAAAATATAGATTTATATATAATTTTATCGAGAGGGAGGGTCGCTTGTAACACCAACTAAAGGATATAAAAAATGAAATGATATAAAGTGGAATGGAATGGAATGGTATGGAATGGTATGGTATGAAATGATAAAAAAAAATTTAAAAAAAAGTGAATTGAAATATAAAAAGGAAATTCAGGACGACTTGATCAAAGTAAGGTTAAGATGATGATGTTGACAAAAATAATAACAATCATCCATAACAATGTTATAAAATCGACAATACAGCAATTCATTTACACTTGAATAAATTGCTCGTTCATTGTATTGGAATAAATATAAAATTGCAATAATAATAACTTACATAGACAAGTGATATAAGTGACTCATCTACAATTTATATTAAGCGATTTTAATCCATTAAACGATTTAATGGTACAATATTGCTTTACTTACCGTATAAGAATCATTGTATCACCACTGGGAGTTAAATAATATTGATGATTACAACAATTATTGAATTATGTTAAGTTTTATTAAATGATATAATTTAATTTGATTTGATTTGTCTAGAACTAAGGCAAATCAAAAGAAAAGTTTTTATAAAAAAAAAAAAGGTTCTTTTAATATAATTTCGAAATGATGTCCGTTTCAGTTTCATTGACACATGCTTGGTTGAGTGTTTGATTTCCTGCCATGATTGCCTTAAAAGACGTTACTTTTACTCTGATGATTGAGAGGTATAACAGTTGCTTACAGTAACACCTCCATTTCTAATTCTAATTTAAGACTTCTAGAGCATGTTTTGAAATTCCATTTTGATTTGTCAGCGGGTCTTATATAAAACTCTTTAATGAGTCTAAGGAACTTGTTGGAGCAACCATAGTTAAAAAGGCATGGCTCACTGTTTGACACAATCATCTGCAATCTCTACGAAACCAATCTGAGTCTCAGCGGCTATATTGCCATCGTGGCCCCAATATATAAAATTCATTTGACTTGCAAATCTTTAACAAACCAATTACTTAATAATTGAATAAATGGTTTTGTGAAGTCTGTTGGTCTAAGTTGACACCGGCATGGTCCAATCTACATCAAATTTACTGCATTTCATCAAGTTAAAATGTCTTTAATTTTCATGTTCTATTTTCCTTTACTTTCTTTTTACTGCAAAAACGATAAAGTGTCAGACATAAACTGTCATAAGTTAAACTAAAGTTATTTTAATTGTATACTCACTTTTCGTCTAAGTGACAGTGATTATGTAATACATTTTTTACTACTTTTTATATTTTGACAAAAAAAATCTCTTTTAATTCTACTTATTTAATATTTATGACATTTTTAGAAGATTTATACTTTTAAAAAGTAAAAAAAAAAAAAAATTGAATACAAAAGTTATAAAAACGTAACAGCAAACAAAATGTTTAAGATTATATTTATCTGTATACAACATAACAAAATTCATCATTACTTGTGTCATAAAAATTCTTTATAAAAATGCATAAAAAGCAAATACAATTTTTCCTTACTAGAACTTTTTTTTTCTAAATTAGTTTATTTAATGATCTCACTTTCAATGTCAATGCCTTCGGCAAAGGCAAATTTAATTAGAGCTTTGGAGCCATGCGAAGCTCGATCCAACGAGCGTCTAATTATTTCACACATGAAAGCAAATTTGTAAGTAAAATAATTTGGCAAAATTTAATGGAAAATATAAAAATCACAAAATGCCATGAAAAATGAAAACTTTTCATCACTTTTAAAAATATTTATATGAAAGTCTATTCCAGAAATTTATAATCGAAATTTTCTATATAAATATTAATCGGCTTTAAAAATTACTCAGCTTTTATGTACCTTGAGAAAATTTTATGACTTTTCATTTGAGAAAGCAACTGATCATATGATTTCATTTTAAAGTCACAAATTGTGACTTTTTGTGACTAATTGACATAAAACTAGTCAAGTTAAAAATTAAATTATCTAAATGACTTATCAATTTCACATAACACAAAATTCCTTTAAATTTAAGGCAACATCCAAAAAAAAAAAAAGAAGAGAAAAATGGGCTAAATTATTCTTGGTAAATTATCATGATAGTGACCAAATGCTTTACGTTTATGTTAACAAGATCATAATAAGTTAAACATTCTATTTAGTTATTATGTCAAGAAAATTTGTATTATCTTGTTTTAAAGTCATACAAATCTTTGTTTTGATTTATCAGTTAATTTCATTTATTTTATGAATTTGATTTTGAAAAATGAGGAGACAGAAAAAATTGTAAAATAGAGAAAGTAAGGTGTGTTTGTGGGGTTTGTCAAAGAGTCGCATGGTACAAATGTCTAATAATTATCATTGTAATTATAAGAAACGTTTGAAAAGTTTGTTATTATTAGATTTGGAAAATGTTTACAATATTCTTAAAATATATAACGATTTTCGAAAGTTGAAGAATTTTCGAAAGTGAAAGAACTAAAGAAAAGGGTTGCCAAGTATTTGGGCCACGTACTCTTTTGATGTTATATTATAAAGTAGAATTTTAAAATTTAGTCACAAGTGATTTACTTTATTGATGCATTCTGCCGTTCTAAGTCTGATAATTAACTCATTTAAAGGCTTAAACAACAAATGGTCTCTTGATTTCAATTGAGTATCAAACATCTGAACCTTTTATATCAGTGGAATTGATCAACCAAATTTTGTTTAAGGCAAATAATTATTTCAGCTAAAACGTCGAAAATTTATATCATAAAACATCGCCTCCTGGATCATAAAATAAAATTTCTAAGAACATTTTCCAAAAATTACTTTTACTCCCCAATTTTTGATGTCACAACAAATTACTATTACTTTGTCATTTATTTCAAGTGAAATGTGCTGCGTTTAACAAAACTTTGTCATAAATTATAAAACTATGAACTTTAAAGTATTTTCAAGAATGTAAAAATTAAATGACAATTTATGTCATAGAGAAAAATTGCTTGCATCCCTAACTCTATCATTCTCTAACTCTCCATCTAACTCTGTTTCATTTATTCTCGACATATGTTTTACTACATTTTGCAGAGAATGTGACACTTAAGGAAAGCAAAAACAAAAAAAAAAAGCACTAAAATGTCAAAAAAAAAATTTTGTATGATGAAATCAATAACAATTGAAAAACAATATAAATGTAAAAAATTTGAAAAATTTTTAGAATACATGACACACACACACACACACACACACTATATATATATATATATATACACGCACACACAAATACATATATAAATGCTTATAAACTTTTGAATCGATTATTTGAAACATTCTGTAACGCAAAAACCTTTTCCTCTTTCCTCTTTCCTCTTTCATTAATTTTAAAATGCTCACACAAATGAAAAATATCATTTTATGGGAAATTTGAATAAAGAGATTGTTAGTAGGCGGAAATGGCAAAAATTGGACTTAGCTGTGCTAAAGTAGACTTTTAAATTTGCCTTAAATTACATTTACTGCTAGAAATGAAAATAAAAAAAAAAATTCCATAAAATAAAATTTTTTCTACGAAGGAGTTTTGAAAGAAAGAAGTTCATAGTCTCAATTATATTCAATTTCATTTCATTCCATTCCATTTCAGAGCATAATAAGTCTAAATTCGCCTTATAATTTGAGAATGAAAATAATAATGGACAGACACATAAAAATAATAATCTTCAAATTGATATCAAATCATTTTATATATTTCTAACTCTTTTAGCTATTTGTTGAAATTTATTTTTTAAACTCGACACTAGAATTTATGTGCAACCGAAATATAAATTCAAATTTCACTTTAACACTTAAATATTGAATAGTAATAATAATAATAATCAATACGATGTCTATCAAGACAACTTGATCATAATGTCTTCATGCCTTCATGAAGACATGATTCTTATGGCATTTCATGTAAAGCATAAGCAAAAACCATCATGGCATCTTAATAAGAGGCGTAGAATAAAAAATAATAATAAATGAAAGGAACGAGAGGAAATACCTAAGAAACTTGTATTTGATTGAGACTTAATCATCAGCACCCATCACCCTGGCCCTATGGCCCTATGGCCCTATGTTATACATCGTTAATTTAATTGATTTCTGCCTAATTTTGTATGTCAAGAGTAGAATCGTGGCTGGAACAAACATGAAAAATTTTCTAATTTCTATCGTTTGCCAATTTTAGAAAACTACCCCAAGGGCTTTAAAGTTTTAATTTGTAAAATCAATGAAAGTGCCTCCAGATCGTATTGCTTGCTTTTACGAGCGTACTTTTTGATCAATTTGGTTTAAGTTGCTTACAAGAACTTTTCATATTTTTGTATACTTAGAAATCCGTTTCACAATTTCTTCAAAGAATGAATAAACATATAGAGAGACAGAGGGACCGACAGACAGACATATCTAAATTGATTTAGAATTTAGTGCTGTTCAAGAAAAAAAACGATAATTTGAAAGATCCCTGACGTCTGTTTTGGAAATATATTTATAAAACGAAACCACTTTCAATTTCTACATACAAAAAAAAAATTTGTCAATTTCTTGATGGAATTTCAATTATTTTGAAATGAACGAAAGCAACAGCAACAGCAACAACAATAACTATAACAACAAAAAAATAAATTTTCTTTGCTTTTTTTTTTGTTATTTTCTTCTTATTACATTACACTACATTTGTTGCTTCCTCTTTCCATTTCTTGTTTTATTTAGCACTCATTTTTTTTGATTTTCTTTTTTTTTTTTTTGGTTATTATTACAAAAAAAAAAAAAAAATAGTAAATAATACGAACACAACTGTGAATTCAGGTAGCAATGAAATTTTTCTAAACGGCAACAAAAGCTCATATTTCGTCAACAAAACAGCCAAAAAAAAAAAATTTAAAGAAAATTATGAAGAAGCAAAAATTTTGTACGTTGAAAAAAATAAACAACAAAAACAAAAAAACAAACAACAAGAGATACAAAAATGATTTTATACAAGTATGCAAATATTATGAATGACATGCCAGTGAATTGAATGCGGTATTTAGGTCACAAGCCCCATTGAATACAGTTTGAATGACAAACATATGGCCAAAGATATTTTTCATGAATTTTATAAAATCTAAGTTTATTTAATTTTTATTAATTTCATTGATTACATAAATAAAATCTTGAAAATTTAAAGGAAACTTCTTGAAATAAAAATGGACTCTTTTGCTTGTTATTTGTACTTTTGCAAGCCAGAGTGCAAAATTTATGCTTTTGATACACGATAACTAACTAAACAGTAGATCTAAAATTTATCAAGCGCTTGGCAAATTATCAAATTATAAATTTCAGGGGAGGCCTTATTCAATCAAAATCAGCGCAATTTAAGAAATCTATTCTTTTTAAAACTACTTTTGAAATCTAAGCCAAAATCTAAGCTTTTTGCTTAGATGATATTTCAAGAATTATTGGAAAAATATATTTATAAAATTTTAACTTTTTGTATTCAAAATTATACAACTGTCATTCAACTTGTATCATCGCATCGCGTATTAATGTCAATATCAGTAACAATTCACAAAATGCCAATAATAATAATAATAATAATAATAACAATGGTATCCAACAGTATATTATCATTATTAAATTCCATAAAATCCAGCGACAAACAACCATCAAATAATAACAACAGCAGCAATAACAACAACAACAACAAAATTAATTTGTTGATATTTGCAAACAATTTCAACAAAAATGTAAAATAACAAAAATCAACGAATTGAATTGAACGTAACAGCAGAAATGAGAGAAATGAGAGGAAGAATGAGAAAAAAAAAATTGTAAAAAGAAGAAAAAGCAAATCAAGTAAATAAAGAAGAATAAGAGCACTAACCATTTAAACAAATTATTTTGCAAAATATGCGAGAGCTCTTTGTTGATATCACACATTAAATGGCGCGCTGACAAAAAGTTTGTTTCATGAAATGAAATGAAATGAAATTATCCTTTCCCTTTTCTCACTTTTTGTTTTTTTTTTTTTTTTTTTTTTGGTTTTCGTGATTTGACTCCATGGAAATCTAAATTAAATGTTGGTGTAACAATTGGGAATACAAACAATTGCTAATTAAGATGATTAAGTTTTGTGGTTTCAAATCAAAATGCCACAATGTTTTGGGGAATTTTTCTCACTCCTTTTTTTTTTTTTTGTTTTTTTTTTTTTTTTTTAGCACAAATTTTAGTACTTCATCTTACAAATGAAAAATCTAATAAAAAAAAAAAGCTATTAATTGATTTCTAAAATAAATAAAATAAGAAATCTCTCCTTAGACATAATCTACAAAATCTGAATACCTACCACAGTCACATTCTTATACAAGGATCATAAATGAATATGCAACAATTAATAAGATCCAGACAAATGTTTAGAAAGTACTTCGTGATTACTGAGAATATTTGGAGTTTAGAGGATAAAAGTGTAAGGCATCTCTATGGCCTCTGGATCATTTATTAAAGTTTTAAAGTTTCTAGATATAGAACTGGCCTTAATATAACAAATCTTTTAAGGTCCCAGCTTCCTTGTTCGTTTGCTTTTTAGATCTGATTATATTGTAGTGATTAGAACTTTCTGGTAGATTATGTAAAAATTTATTTACACAATCAATGCAACATTCTTTGTTATCAGCTTCTTGTGATTGCTAAAAAATTGCTAAAGGTATCAGTAAATGATAAGGAGGAATAAAATTAAATATTAATAGTAGAATTTTCTAAAAGAAAGTATTGCTTGTTTTGCAGGCATTTGTACATTAAAAATTAATGGTCAAATATTACAAAACTTCATACGGAAAGACTAAACAATAATTTAAAACTCACCTATAAAGTACTAAAAATTATTTATTAGAAACAATTTTTAATACTAAAAGTAATTTAGTACAAGCAAATGCTGCAAAACAAGTTCTAGTGCTAAAAGATTAATTTAGAAATCTCCATTCAAAATAGAATAAAATACTCAAAGAAAAAAAAAGGTATCTCAGAGCTTCCTTTTTTCTTTTTCCTTTTTAATGCTTCAACGTTGCACTGAGCGTATGAGTTACATTTATTTTAACAAATTCATACGCTACACAACTCATGGACATTTATTTATTCCTTTGTTTTAGAATATTTCAATTACTTTAATAAATTTTTCAATTTTTACAGAAACTAAATTCTTAAAACTTAATATTTGCGTTTACTATTTAAATTGTATAGCATTTTAGCGGTTAAAGTAAAGCAAAAGCAAATTAAAATAGCAAAAATTGTATTTTATGAATTAACTTGAATGAATTGTAAAAATGTTACTGTTACAGGCTGTTACGGGCCGTTAAATGTGGTAGTTAAGTCTTGTCATTTAATAACAAAGTACTCAGTTCTGTTGTCCACTCAAACGTAAATTATGTACAAAGGTAATGGAGATGAGTGTTAGAAATAAAGCAGGCTACAAATGGAGAAGAGATATATAGCGAAAGCTAAATATATTTTAGTTTACAACAGGCGACTAATAAATACTCTAAGTTATGTAACAAATTTACCAAACAAATTTTTACGTTGTAAAATAATTAACAAATTGGGCAAGGCAAATCCGTTGAAAAATTTGCAAGGGAAATTTGCATATGATAACAAGCATTGAATTTCATTGGTAGTTTGATTTACTTTTACCTAATAAATCGTTAAGAGAATGGCTTTTAAAAACGACTGCCATTCCGGAAAGTTTGAAATACCTAAAGCCAATAAAAACATTTTGAATGCCAAACTTTATCAAATTGTAATTGTGAGCTGTATATGGGGGCAACCAGTCCCGAGAAGCACCTGCTTAATCGGGTATGGCTCATGAGATGGTTGTTGGTTCCCCCTTGCCATCGGGATGCATCATGAGTCACGAAATCAGATCCAAGGCTTAATTTGGTACCACGAGATTATCAGTTTTATTGTGACCATTGTGGTGATATTGAGGTTGGCTTCTTGGGGTCTGTGGTGCCTATGTCGCGGGCGTTGCTCGTTCAAGCATATATATGCTTGTCGTGCAGGGTCCCATTTCCCGAATAAAATGGGTAGCTGGGTAGGCTTATTGGGCTAATTTAAGTTAAGCCTAAGCTCCGAATCTAAATACCAAAGATTAAGCCATATGTATAAGGTGCAATGCAGACTTTAAATTGGAAGCTAGTCGTGACGGTAGCATGCACCCTGTGTGACATGAGTACCAACGCTAACGCTGATTATGTACGTTTGTGTACCATGCATTTGAGTATTCACGGCAGGTATGCATGTAAAACACTCACTACACTGTGAGCTGTATATAAAAGCAGAATGAACAGAACGTTTGAAAAAAGTTGCAATGACCACTCAAGTTAATTTTATTTTGATAAAGTGCTCTTGATATTTAAGGGGTCATTTAGTGGATCCTAGAAGAATAATTTGACTGCCTAATCTAAATTAAACCATTCCATATCCAATAGATTTTATACTCTGACCAATTTTCCATGCTTCCATTAAATGGACAGACTTAAATCAGTTTAGAAGAGAATTTTAAATCGCTCGGCACCGTTTGGGTATGTCACATACATTTTTATATCGTTCCATTAGATAAAAGTTATGTAGAACTAAGCTAACTAAACAAATAATACCAACTTACAAAAAGAAGAGTAAGTAAAATCTTTAATCTATTTTTATGTGTTATAAGTATCCAGCATATAATACCTGCATATTTTCTCATGTAAACCGTCATCTCATCATTGTCATTGTCACTACCATCAACAATAAAACAATGTACATATATATGTAAACTTCCATCATGAGAACTCTAATCGGAATCAAGTTGATGACAAAATTCAGATGTCACCTGCCAACCATTTAACCACATGACAAGAGTATACTTATGCCTGGAATTATGTTTATAGCTGTGTCTAGTTATTTTATAACTCTCATGACAAACGGCAAACGAAATTACTCTTTGGTATTTGGTATCTTATCTACATAATCACATGTAGACCAATCAAAATAACAAATGAAACTTATAAATAAATAAAGCAAAGTTAACTGAGTGTGTTGTTGACTGAATTCTCTCTAACTTTTTGCCAACACTTTACTATTTGACAACTGAATGCTCAATTACAAAAAAGAAAAGAAAAACAGAAATTTACTTACTTGAATTTTTAATTATGCAAAAGGTAAAATCAAAATCTAATGGCAACTTTAGCCTTCAGTACATTACTTATTCATTTAAGTGGAAGCTACATTAATTACGTAATTATTTTGTGTCATTAGTTGTAATTCACAAAATTCGCAGCAGACCGCATTACAAATTTAATTCTTTAGCCACATGGGCATTTACTTCTTTGGCTTATTTTTAGAAAAATATCAAATCGGCGTCTGTTGCAGGGCAGTTATATTGAACCATTAATAAGAATTTCATAATAAAATCCTGTGACAACTTAATGCTTTGCAGAAAATCATGGTCAAGAAGTTTCAAGTCCTTCCTTGGAGGGACAACTATTTTGGACCCTTAACATAAAAGTTAAAAGTTTGCCAGCTTTAAAACTTACAAGAGACTACTTTAGAGAGTCCATTCTTCGTCTACACTTTATAAGTCATTTATTGGCTTTTTGTTTCAAAACTCCAAACGGTTTCACTTTTAAGGCAAAAGTATAGAGAAAACTCTTGAACAAGCTGTGAATTTTGGAATATCCTTTTGCAAAGCTGCTAAATATCAATTCTTCAATCTAATGGGTCCAATCTTATTAAGTCTTTGCCTTTTATTTCCCATGAGAAATACTGTAAGTAGTATTGAACTCTTTTCATGCAACGCTATACCTTCTGCAGTTCCTTAAATGATTGATTCACTACCACGCAACGTTAATTTTAAATTATCTAAGATTCCCAAGATCAAATAAAAAAAAAAAAAGGAAAAAAAGCAGCACTTTGATTTTTCTTTGTCATGAGTGACTTACAAAAATTATCACTTGCTTTAAAATTGATGCAAATTTTACTTAAATTTAAATTTCTTTTTTTTTCACTCCTTTCATTATTCTTCGTTCTCCTCTAGAAATTATTCCAAAAGATTTCAAATTATAAACTGATAATTGAAAATTTCTAAAAAGTAATTGCAATTATTTGCATCATTAAGCTTTAAAATAAGATATTAAAGGACATAAAGGGGGATACATTTCATACGAACAATCAAAATCAACCAAACAGCAAAACCAACAATAGCAGCAACAACTGTAATTGCAACTAATATTATTAATCATTTCTTCTTCGTCATCATTCTGTGATTATTTGAGTGTCATTTCTATTTATGACAAAATCTGTCTCTATCTCTCTTCTTTTACGTTTTCTATATATTTCTATCTCGTTCTCTTTGAAAATTTCATTCTGGTAAATCTTATGAGATATGTGTATGATCATTTATCTTGAGAAAAAACAGAATTTCTGTATAAATGTGCTTTAATTTTGAATCATCTAACTCATACCAAAAAAAAAAAAAAAAAAAAAAAAATAGAGAAGAAAAAACCAGCATCAACTTTAATCATTTTTAAATCATTCTAAAATGACATTAAGCAATGTGTATTTGATTCAAGGAGTGAGATTGGTGGAAATTAGCCATCAATAACGTGACTAATTGAGAATGAAAGAGATAAATCCGATTGGATAATTATCCATCATAAATAGATGGAAATTATTATAGTTTTATTATTACAAACGACCTTAATTTATAACACTGAAATGTTGAAGGGGACTCATTTTTCCTTTCATTTCATTGCACTTCCTTTCCTTTGCCGTACATTTCCTTCCTTTCCTTTCCTTTCCTTTCCTTTCCTACCTTTTCCTTTCTTACCCTTTTTTACCTTCTTTTTATTTCAAGCACTTATTATGCGATCGAAATAAAGTTTTAAGAGCCATACACCAAGGGCTTATTATGGCCAATTATGAAGCACAAACCTTTTTCTTTAGCAAAAAGAGATTTTGAAAAACTGCCCAATTTAATTTAAAATTTTGCTTGCTATTAATGAGAAAAAACCTTTTCTTTTTGGTAAAGTTCAATAAGAATTTTGAACAATCAGAGGGACAACTATTTTGGACCCTTAACATAAAATTAAAAGTTTGCCAGCTTTAAAACTTACAAGAGACTACTTTAGAGAGTCCATTCTTCGTCTACACTTTATAAGTCATTTATTGGCTTTTTGTTTCAAAACTCCAAACGGTTTCACTTTTAAGGCTTGTGTAAAAAATCGGCAAAAGTAATAATCAATCATGCCCACAGCGATTTACAATTTAGACCTCATAAAGTTAAGGCGACCTTTACAACTTACACTATTTTTTTCTCAACATTTCAATTAAGCGGGATAGACTAATTTAACAGTTAGCATGAAACAATATTTAGCCAAATGAAGTGTCACGTTTTTTTTTTCTTTTTTTGATTGTTGAAAATGACACTTTAATACAAAATATCTTTATCTGGTAATAACAGCTAAGAAACATTTGCCAGGTGCATTTGTTATTGCATCAAAACCTTTTCGATATACTTTAAATTCTATGTAGAGATATTGAGGCGCATAGAAAAATCATATAAACACACACACAAACATATTAATATTTTGTCTAACTACATTTGTTAAAATGTTACGTTACAAATTCTCTTCTTCTTCTTTCTTTCTTGTACGTTTACCTTTCGCGAAATACATTTAAAACGAATTTGTATGCGATGGCTGCTCTCTTCTTCTCTTGTTTCTCTTTTATTACCATTTCTCCATTTTAGTTAGGTACATATTTGTCACGTTCGTTTGACAAATGTCATAGCTCTTCTCATCATCAACCAAGAATTGGCATTCGTTCATTCGTTCATTCGTTCATTCGTTCGGTTTATTCATTCATTTTGTATCATAATTGTGGTGACAATAGTGATAATAATAACGCTAATTATCATGGCTATCATCATCTCACAAAATGTATTATGTTTTCTTTACACCTTACACTTTTCCTATGCTTTACCTTTCTTCATTTTTGATGCCCCATATTTTCCTTTCTACTCTTAAACATTTTAATCTACTTCTGTCGTAATTAACTTGCATCAAAAACAATGAAAGCTAAGCAAAATAATGAACGGCAATGAACAACAACAACAACAATGAACAATGAACAATGAACAATTCTAAGTGATTACTAAATGCTTTAAGCTGCTTAACTTAAAATGACTTGAGAAGTCACGAAATAGGATTGAAAATCAAATGAAGGGCAAAATAGAAATTTTTGTATAAATTTCGAAAATCTCTTAGAAAGCTAGAAAGAAATAAGGGAATTATATGAATTCAGATTTACGATATTGTATAATAATTTTATTTTAATTTGTTGAAAAAAAAAAAACTTTGCAAAAATTTTCTCTAAAAAATTTTATAGAAATTGGGAAAAAAAATTTCAAAATTACATCTATCGCTATTGACTTAATCGCATCATACGTTTAAGCCTAAAATAAGCCTGTACTGATTAATAGTTAAATCTGTTCGATGAACTGAGATTATCAGATATATTAAAATAAAGGCCTTGTAACATCTGATCAATGAAACTGGCAGTTGAGTTTGATATCCGGTATTATCCAAAAACCTTTTGGCAAGTTTGGAATATTTATCTAAAATTGTCCATACCATTGTCCAAAAGGAATGGATCCACTTTAAACAAATATATAAATTTTGAACATATAAATTTTGAGGTGAAAACGGCAACGCCCATTAAACTAACCTTAATAACTTGAGGGCCAATGTTGACTGTTGTTTTGATTCAATTGGATAAATGTCAGCAACGTATAATAAATTCACTTTCAATTGAGAAAATGTTTCTCCGATCTATCAGACTATATAGAAAAACTGACTTAGTTTGATTTAGATAGTGCTTTCAAATTACTTTACTCCAACGCTCTAGCTTTTTTTTTAATGCAACATATTTATCCACAAACTGATTAAACTTCTTAGTACGACTAATTTGTTGTTGAGTGTAAAATTGTGGGAAAAGGGATTTAAATTTATGATATATTATAATTTAGCGGTATTTGTAAGTTGTCACCATATTAATGTAAGTAACATAAATGTATGTATGGCATTATGGACTAAGCCTTGTAGTATGCTCTTAATTAGTAGTCATTTATATGAGAAATATTTCACATACCTCGTAATTATTTATATTATTTTACTGGTACGTTTTTGTTACTTCCTTCATTTCTTTTTTTCTTCTTCTTCTTCTTCTTCTTTTCCACTACTATATTAAAGTTCATTATTCGCTCGCTCATTCATTCATTCATTCATTCATTCATTCATTAACTTTGTACGTTTAAATTGCTTAAATGGTTGCAATTTTGTTTGTTTGTAGTTATTTTCCTCTGTTATTTCTCTCTGTTCTTTCTATACCTTCATTTATTATAATATTTTTCATATATTTTTCATGTTTTTTGTTTTAGAGATTAGCAGGTAATAAAATATATTAAGTTAGCATTGGATCATTAGGATTTTTAAAAATTTTTGAATTTTATATAACGTAAAATTTCATTTCAAAATCGATGTATAATTTTGGAGGCCAATTTGAATACTTAAGAAAATACGTTTTCATGTTTTTCTTAAAACAAAATTCGAAATTTTTTTAGTAACTTTTTATTCGTTTTGAAACATTTAATACTTGCGATATTTCTTAAGGTTTTAATTTGGTTGAAAAAATGAAAAGTATAAACATTTAAAGAAGTAATGGACTATGCTCAAAATCGGTTATAAAAATTCTATCCAAGCTGATCGAATTTTATACTTCTACATATAAATAATTAAGTAGAGCAAGGAAACTTGTTAGAAATTTTTCAAATACGATTCAATTCCAATCATAATTAATCTCAAAAGTAAAATTGCTCAATTTTGGCCATTTGGCATCAAAATCGTAATCATAAAATTTTTTTTTTTTTGAAGGTGAATTATTGATATTTTGTGATTATGTTTTTAACAATTTCAAATGTTACCTTTTGTGGTTTACAATTTTTTATTTTATTTTTTGTTTTAATATTTTACACAAAATGCAAAATGTTGAATTAAAGGACCATGCCGAGTTATACCAACAAAAATATTATAAACAAACAAACCGAAAATATGGGAACTTGATATTCACTATGAATTCAATGATTTTATAAAGGTATTAACTTTTATTTTGTATGCACTTTTAAACGTCCATTGTTATACGTGTTTGATATTTATGAGTACTACCCTCTTTATTTTAGCTTCTTAAGTTTTTCTTTTATGCATTATTTTATTTAGTTAATCTTTGTTCTTATTTTCGGAATTTTACACCAACATCTTTTTCTTGTCGTATCTATAAGCATTTAATGATATTTATCTTCATTATTATTCTGAAGCAAAGAGCACGATTTTGAAACTTTTATTACTCGAAAATGCATGCTATAATTTTTCTTATTATTTTAATATCTTAAATAGGCAACGGAGATATTCATATTTATTGAAGATTAGCAAATTATTCAAGAAAACTATATGCTGCTTATAGTGAACTGGAAATATAGACATATCTTCATTTTCGTTGTCCATAAATTTATTTAGTTAATTATTAAAATTATTAAAATTGTTTTATGGCTTTATTTTGTTTCAAATTTATATCACTTGCCTAGAATCAAAAGAGGAGCTTATAATGGTAAAAATACTTCACTTCTATCCACCCTTTAGGGTGAGTTCATTCTTTAAATTCTACACTTTATCGTTTTTCTTTTTTTTTTTTGTCATCTTTAATGGAATTGTTAAAGTTCTCAAAAATTCTTCTTTCTTATCCTTTTTTTTTTATTTAACGATTTATACGACTTTTTGATTTTTTTTTTGGTCATTGCAAAATATATTCGATTCTTGGAATCAATACAAGGCAACAAATCGAATTAATGAAATTTTTATTTAATTTTCCCTCCAAAAAAAAATTTGTTTAAAAATATTACAACTTAATTCAACTTGTATGCAAATTGTGTAAAATAACCGAAGAAGGTTGACAGACAGATTAAATGAAAAAACCACCGTAAATGAAAATCTAAAACCAAATAAAAAAAATAAAATCTAAGAAGATTATAATATAAACAAATTAATCTTGAATTGTCTCATGGTGAGATACGGTTTAATTAAGTGACACTTCTAAAATATTTTCATCATTTATACATTTCAATCGTGAACAATTACAATGTATCCCCAAAAAAAAAAAAAGAGCAATACTTACAAATCGAATACGATTCCATTATATGTTATTATCCATATTGATATAAATGAAATAAATGAATTAACTTGTAATGGATATTCAGCAAAATTGTATAAAACGTATGTAAAAAGAGTAATGCAAAAAAATTGAATTGAGTTTAGTTGTGTGTTGGATTGAAATGATGAAATAATGAAATGAGTAGCAAATCCTCAATATAAGAAATTTCATTTATAAGAGAGTACAATTTCATTTATAAAAGAGCACAAGAGAATTAAAAACTTTTGTATTATACTTTTTTCATAAATTCATCGTTTAAATATTGAGAGTATAATTTGCTTATCGAAATATTTGCAACATCTTAAAGGAAATGTCAAAAATTCTTTATGTATCACAGCAAAGTATGCATTGAACTTTTTTCAAGGCATGATTGTTCATCTTTTTGTTTGTTCTAATGATTCCATAAATTGATTTTGATACTTCTTTCATTAACAAATTACAATTTTCTTTAATTCTTCAACTTACTTAACTTTTTAAACTTAAGAAAAATTTTGTAAGGTACTTAAGTGTTCGTCATTAACCAGCTTACTTATTACTTAATTATAAAAGTCATCTCACTGTTCTCCATTGTTTTCTTTTCATTTGTCTTAAGGGGTCTCTCTTTTATTATTCAATTATGGACAACCCTTAAATCGCAATTAATCATAAATTCAAGTTAGTATTGTTCTTTTGAAAATTTGCATTCGTATGCACATGTACAGAGCATTTTATTATTAATATTTCCCATAGCAGAGATTAGAAATTGGAGAATTTTATAAATTGAAAGCAAAACAAAAAGTAAAACAATTTTTTACTTTGTGTTTTTTTTTTATTTTATTTTATTGTTATTAAATATTTTTCTTATTGCCTTATGAATATAAGTGAATAAATAATTGAATGAATGCAGGCATGCATGAATGCATGAATGAATAACTGAATGCATTGAACATTTGATTGTTATTCAGTTCATTTCAGGCTTCAAGGACATTAAAGTGAAAACGATAAAATCTCACGTAGAGTGGAATATAAAACTGAAAAAGAAAAGTGAAATAAGAAAAAATAAGCAAATAAAAGTAAATACAAGGAAAACATGCATACAACAACAAACAAACAAACAAGAACAAATGATTTAGAATTAAAATGCTGACATTAGTATTATCGGGCATTGGGCGAATGTTTAGTTGCCAAACTTGAAAAAAAATAACAAAAAGAAAACCTGAATGGTGGCGCCACTAAATAACAATAACAAAAATAAAAATAACAAAAACAAAAGGCTAAGTTAAGAAACTAACAGAAGGTACAATACAAAAGCAGCATGTAAAATGGGATTTTTTTTTTTTTTTGATTTAATGCAGACGATACATTTATAAGAAAAATAAGCAAAAAAAAAAAAGAAGATGGAAAAGGGAGAAACAGAAAGAGACAAAAAGATTAAGATTTTGTTATGATATGTAGAAGGAAAAGAAGAAGAAAAACTTGTGATTTGTTTTGGTACCTTTCAATCCTTAAACATCCACCCGCCAAGGGGAACATATTTATATTCATTTTATATAACAATGCAAATGTACACCACAATATACGTAAATATATGTTAATATTCCTTTAGAGAAAAAATAACAAGACAAGAAACAGCGTAATACATGTGAGAGAAATCTTTCAGTTGTATTAAAACAATAACAAAATGAAAATGAAAATGTAAAATGAAAATAATCACAGCAACACTCGCAACAATCACAACAATAATATCACTGTCACAATCATTGAAATCAAGCATTTATATATTTAGTTATACAAGCAGTATATTGTGACAAACGCCAAAGAAATTGTATAAAAAAAAAAAAAAAGAGAAACATAAGAAAAAAAATAAACAATAAAATTGTAAATGTACGGGCATGCAGTAGCAGCTACTTCAGTCTTCATAACTGTAATCAGAAATTAATTTTCGAAATGTCACATGCAAAACTTTAACATATTCATATAAATAAATTCTTATATAAATAAAATGTAAAAGCTATAAAGAAAAAGGAGCATTAAAGAGAAAAAAAAAAAAAGAACAAGAAACAATTAACAAAAGTCGTTATCATTGTTTAACTTTATCTGATGATGTAATGACTGCAGCCATTGCAGTACTGGGAGAAAGAAAGTAAGAGTGTTAGAAAGAAAGAGTAAGAAGAAAGAATGAAAAGTAATTATATTAAAGTGACCTTAAATGAGTAATGAATAATAAATTGTATATTTTTTTTTTCTACACCCTTAAATATGCTATAAAATTATTAACATTTGAGATATGCTGTTTATAGAAAGAGCATTAAAGTAACGGGAATAATTTTTAATGTAAACTTAACTGTTAGATCAAAACCAAAAGCGATTATTTAAAGCGGGTTTTAAATTAATATCTCTCTACGTATTAAGCATAGTTAGAAATAAATTCTACGAAGAGACATTTGAAAGTTCCCATTAAACCTGCATTAAATAAGCAAAATAAGCAAAAATAAGCAAAAATAAGCAAAATAAGAGGCTTTGCATTAGAAGGACCTTTCATAACATCTTAGGTAAACCTTTCAAAATTAAGAAGATTATAGAAATATAAAAAATATCTTAATCATAAGAACTGAAAGATTGGGAACGTATATAATAGATCTAATAAGTCAAGGTAAGGCATGTCCATTCATTAATTATAATACTTTTAAATGGCAAAGAGTTAAATAGTTTCTAGCATACAAAATATTAAAGATATTGCATCAGCATATAATAAAATTTTTAAAATTTTTAAAATTTCATTATATTGTTTGATTACTTCCAAAAAGATATTAAAATTCTCAATTAGCAACAGATAACGCTCTAGATTCTTTTAACAAATTAAATGAAATGAAAAACACTCCTCCTTGTTTTCTAAATCACATTCCAGTTAAATATATTTTAGTTATACATTTCAGCAAAATAACAAATTAGCAAATTTGTAAATATACAAAATTTTACAAAATTTTACAAAATTTATAAAATTTACCTAAATAATTATTTATATAGTTTATATGTAGCCAAAAAAATATCATTTCAATTGAATAGCATTAGAAAATTAATTAAATTATGGTTATGCCTGTTTGGAGCATTAAATTGAACATAATTTTTATAACAAATTTATTTATATCAAAACTAACGAACATTCCCAAACTTTTAAAAAAAAAAAAAGAAAATTTGTTACATTTTATCATAGAAAACGCCTTCAACTATTTACTTTTAATAAAATTTAACATCTTTTCAAAAATTTCATATATGATAAAAATTCTTAATATTTTCATGGCCTAATTTTAAAAATTTGGCATTTCAGCACAAAGTTTTCCTTACATTGGATTAATGATAGATAAATCAAGCGGAAAAACTTTGTATATGTGACAAAGCAAAAATGACAATAAATAATGTAAGAAGTTTTACAGTTGAGCATAACAAAATTTTCTAAATTCAAACAAAGACTTATCTGAAAATATATCAAGAAAATTATATAAAAGTAAAGAGTTGATTTTAAGGGGAAGGGCTTTATAAAATGGATTCAAAATTATATAAAAAATGGTATTATTTTTCAAATAATTCAAACAATAAAATACATAAAACAGATTTCAAATGTTCGATCTTATTCCAACGAATAAATAGGCATAAATTGTTTGGATCTAAGTCCTTTTATTTTCTTGCGTGATTTTCGTGCGTGACTTTCCAAAAAAAATTATAAATTCTGTAGCGCAAATGAATTTAATTATAATTGGCGAAAAAAGTACAGTTCAAAAATTTCTAAGTACGTTTTGGTAATTTTATATTTATCTTGCTATAAATTTTTGCAACTTATTTTTGGAATATTGAAACTATGTTCGAGATATGGAATCAAAATTCGTTCTTTCATGAACGAATACGTTTACATGACACTTGAACCAATTTTCCTTATTTACTTTCAATATTCCTCTCTTTTAGATATTTTAAAAGTGTCTCCAATTCCTTAGAGATTATATTTCAAATGGTTGTACCTTAAACTTAATGAAAAATAAAATTAACATTATGTTATAAAATATAGATTGCCCAACATTTATGTTAATAAATTATTTTTTTTTTTTAAAAAAATAGAAGAGAAAAATAGAAAAATAAACCTGAAGTTCATTTGTAATGTTTTCTCTTCTTTCATGGAAATATTTTCACTACTTTTTCTTTTTTTTTTACATTGCCAACAATTTGATAATCGAATCGTTTGTTATTTGTACAATTATTATAGAATATATTTTATTTAGCATTCAGTGGGTGTTCTCCAAAGGACTTTGAACAAAAAAAAAAAAAAAAAAAAAAAAAAAAAGAAGTAAAAAATAAGAAGCTGAAAAGATTAAAGGAAATTGCTTAGATGCATATATGCCCTCAACTTTTGTGATTGCTTCCCAATTGTTTACCCATTTGCCTACCCACCCAACTACCTGCCTGCCTGCCTTACCTGTCCTGCCCTACCTGATTGTTTATTGGTATCATATATAAAACGCCTTTTGATAGTTTTTTACAATAACAAGCCAAAATAGAAGCCGTTAAATAGCAATAGCAATAGCAAGAACAAGAATAAAATGAAAGAGCACAAGTTAGGTAAGACATTATGGTTAGGTAATCATCCATTCACAAAATATTTCTGCTACTTTTTTTTCAAATTTCTTTTTACATATTTTTTTCCAATTTTTTCTTTTTTTTTTTTTTCTTTTTTTTGTAGGGTTTTTTTCTTTTTTGCAACATTTCCAAGAGAAAAAAAATTTGAAAAAGTACGTACAAAATAAATAAAGAATAAAAAAAAAAAAAACACCAGATAAACCAAATGAAATGTAGAGAGAAGGAAATTAATGGACTTGTACGAAATTTCTATAAATATTCGTACAAATTGTATTAGAAGTTAATATTGTTCAATTGATAACAATTGATATATTAGATAGTTTCGAAAGTAATTATCTTTACTGCCAAAATAAAATTTATAAATAAAAAAAATTCAAGTTTAGTTGCTCAAATTACTTTTCAAACAAACTAATAATATCAAATTTTACGAAATGTGAGTTTTCTCTACTTTTCTACGCCCCCTTTTTTTTTCTACCAATTTTTATGCAATTGCTGGAATAAACGAATTAACAAAAACAAGAAGAAGAAAAACAAGTAAAAAATTATATACGGCTGAGGCCAAATCTTGGATACCCGCCAAATATCCAACCGAACACCATGATATTACGATTCAAAACTTGGTATAATTTTTTTTAGGAGTAAATATAAAATGTAAATATGAAAAAGTGAAAATTTGATATTGTATAATTTCGCGTAGGCGTGGCTGATTTATATGATGTTTAGATAAATACTGGGAGCCCATGGCCTTATTAAGTATACAGAATTTTAACTTTCCATTTTTTTGCAAATTATGAGCACAAAAAAAAAACCATCAAACCAAAGGTATTCTCAGTTTACGATACTTGGAGGCGTGTCCTTTAATCGATGTGGCCCATTTTCAATACCAACCTGCCTGCAAGAACTTTCATTGTTACAGCCAATTTTGAGCTCGATATCTCCTTTTTTTTTTTTGCAATCAGTTGAACATTAATAACACAAGAAGAAATGAATAGATGGACAGACAGACAGTTAGACAGACAGACATGTCTAAATCGATTCACCGCTTTATAGAGTCTCCATTGTTTCCCTTTAAATGTTACAAATCCAATCTCTGGTTGCTGGATATAAAATTATGCAAATTTGAAACGCCGAATATGCCTATTTGCCTAAACACAATATACAAATTCTTTGGAATGATTCTAGTTTATAGAATACTCCTTCTTCCTTACTGCTTTATTGCCCTGGATTCTATTCGATTTTGTTAGTTTGCCTTAATTTTCACTATTTACCGTGCAATTGCATATTTATTGGCATACGTATGTATGTATGCATGTGTGTGTGTGTGTATGTGTGTGTGTGTGTAAATGTTTTAATATATTTCCTTCCCTTGGCAATTTCTAGGCAGATATAAAGATCTCCGTGTTAAGATATGGCCACGAAGATCGTTGTAAATTTATATATTTAAATAGATGAATGTTTCAACGTTTTAACGAAAAATATTCCATTTCTCAATTCTTCTTCTATATATGTATATAACAATTAAGCAACAACAACAACAACAACAACAAAAACAATAATAATAATAATAATAATAATAGTACAAAGCTTAATAATAAAACAAAATATCAATACTTTCAAAAATTAGGATGTTTAGATAAAAATTTGAATAAAATCAATCGATATTTAAATTGCTATTAAAAATCTTAAGGCAAATCGTTAGTCAAAACATAAATTATAATAAAAATCTTCTGTACATTGTTTTTATCCATATGAGAAATATTTCAAATATTATGAAAAAATAACTGTGACGATAAAAATGCATAAAACTTTTATATTTCTTTTCATCCTTCCGTTTCATTCACTTTTTCTTAGAACTCCACAAAATTCTCCATTTTCTTTTTACAGAGCACTATTATCGTCCATTATTTTTTCAAATTGTTTTTATTATTATTATTATTTGTTGTTATTGTTGTTGTTGTTGTTGTACATTTTTATACCATTTAACGAATAAGTGTAAATAAAAATTTAACAAGATCTATTTTACTTAAAATGATGGAATTGTTGGATGAGGCAGGTTAAATGAAACTAAGTAGTCAAATAAATTGTAAAGTCGCAGTAAAATGTAGATTTCAAGGTATTTGCAAAAACACAAAGAGAGTTTAAAAAAATGTTCAAACAATTTTAAGTATAATGTAAAATTAAAATAAATAAATATGAAATGTGAAATGATATTTTTTGAAATTATCTTAATGAGACTTTCATTTTTTATTACATCAAATGTACGCCATAATATTTCATAAGAGATGCATTAATTTTTGATAATGTACTTCTCAGATTTATTTGAAATTATTGAAATGATTTTTGTTATTGCAAAAAATGATAATCGAATTTAGCAAAAATATTTTTTTTTTTTTAAATTTTTTAAAATTATAAAATCTTAGAAAATTAATACGTTTACAAAATTTTGACGTTATTGAGTTGACATCAAAGCATGATCTATGCCCAATGCACTTGAGATTATTAAGACACTTTAATCTAAATGATTTAATATCATAAAAAAATGAATTTTATGATTTCTTGATTATCAGATCAATAAATATAAAGAGATGGCCAATAAAAATTTTTATATAGACCATTAAAAAGAAAGAAAAAAATAAAGAGTCTCTAAGGCCATAATTTCTGTTAATAAAACTTCAAATACAAATACAAACTACATGACGATAATAAAAGCGATTTAAGATCTTAAGAGACTTTACAAAAATCTATATCACAAATGATTAAAATTGTTTATTAAATACTTAACTTTTAACTTTGTTTAAGACACTTAAAAAGTTAAGGCCTTACCTTATAATAGAAAAAAAAAAGATAAGAAATTGTAAAATTTCAATATTTTTTTATAAATTTGATAAATTCTACGTTATGCCGTAGATCTCACCTTTTAGAAATTTTTTCAAAATTAAAAATGATTTAATTCTATCTCGATCTGTAAAGGGCTTTGATTGCAAGCTAAAATATATTACAAATTATTTTGAGAATCTATCTGTCAAATTTGGCGACAGACTTCAAATAGACCTTGGGCAAACAGGATGACATTATCATTTGATTAGAAATAAACGGAAATTTTAGATGACTTTAAAAACATTTCAATATCTTACATTTACATTTTCAATTAGCTCATTAAAATCATAAAAAAATAAAATAAGTTCGACTTAACAAAAAGTGATTACTAAAAGAAAAATTTGATTGTAAATCTTAAATCTTGATTCTTAATAACTCTTTTTGACTATGCCAACAAATTTATATAAACTTATGTTTATAGAATTTATATTTCATGATGTAGAGAGTTCAAGTGACACAGCAGAAAAATTTTATTATATCTAAAAGAAATTTACATGAAATTCCGTTAAACATTTTTAAAATATTTCTCTTTATTATATTTTATATTTTTTTTTTTAGATAGATTTTTTATTTATATATTTAACATAACAAACAGTAATGTTATATGCTGTTAGTTGTTGTTTATTGCCATTATTTTTTTTTTTATTATTATTGTTATTGTTGTTATTATTATTATTGCCTTGTGTCTTTGCCACTAAAGCAGACAGACAGACAGACAGCATGCATGCAATTTTTTAGCCATATAATGTAACATAATAAAACATAATATAAAGTAACTTAACATAGCATAGCACAAAGCTATTTTTAAGTATGTTGTATGTTAAGTATGTTGTAAATACAACAATAAGTCACATAAGAAACCATAAGTATTTTTTAAGCATTTTCCCCTTTTTGCTGTTTTTTATTTTTTATTTTTAAATTTTAGTTTTCTTATTTACAACGATATAAAAAACAAGAAGCTACATTTTACAACAACAACAACAACAACAATAATAATAATAATAATAATAATAATAATAATATTTTTGCAACATTTTTCATAAGAGATTTTATCATTTTTGATGGCTGCTTTGATTTACAAACAAATCTCTTCTTCTTCTTCGTCTTCTTCTTCTTCTTCTTTACTTGATTTTATTTTATTTTATTTTATTACATTTTGTTTAGTTTTCTTTTATCTTACTCACTCGATTTGCACACTTTCAATTTATGCCAAACTCATTCAGAAAATGTTCATCAATTTTCTGAAAACGTTTGAACAAAAATCAGAGAAAAAAAAAGTCAAGTTCTAAACTAAATTCAAGATGAACATTAAGTTCATTGAATTTTAAGGCTAAAAACTTAAGATAACAAATCAAAGTTCAACTTAATGTTGCAAGTGATTCATAACAATTAAAGGATACATTTTTTTTTTTTCAAACTTAATTTGAACTAACATTGTTTTTCTTTTTTTTTTTTTTTTTATAGAGAAAATACCTAAACTTTTTGTTGAAAATGTTGTGAGTGGATTCTTAAAAATATTATTTATTATTTATACCAACATTTTTTTTTCTTACTTTTTTCTCCTTTTTTTGTTTTGTTTTTTAGTTATTTCTCATGTATTTGCTTTCTATATTTATCATCCATCCAACGCAACTTGCTGAAGAGAGTTGTGATTTCCAAAAAAAAAAAAAAACAATTTAATTCAGGTGCACAAAAGTTTTTTTTTCTTCTTTTTATGCTGCTTCTTATTTCTATTTAGTATACTTTTTAAAAATGATATAAAAATAAAGGAGAAATAATCGAATAGCAAAAGAAATGTATTAAATTTATCAATTACTTCCTTACAGAGTGTTTTAAGAAGATTTCTAACAAAATGTAAACTTTTTTAAATTCGTTTAAGTCGAATAAAATTTTTCATAGAAATCTTAAATTAAGGTAACTTTTAAAGCATTTTAAAGTTTAAAAAGCTTTTACAAACTCAAATAAATTAAACTCAACTTTATTGGAAATTTTATGAATCATTTCAAAAATGTTCTTATTTTGAAGTGTTAATTTCAATTTTTAAGAATAGTAAACATTTTTTCAATTTTCTTTTCTTCATCTTACTTTAATCTTAAATTACATTAATATCAAACTGAGATTAATAAATTTGTTTAGGTAAGTGCTGAACATGGAATCCTTAAGGCTAAACGATCTTTAACCAAGAAATTTTGAACGGACTTTTTTTTTATTTTTTTGAAGTCCCGTTTCACTGGCGAACAATTGTTACTTAAAACGAACCTCTTTGCTTGTAAAAGATTTTCTATATCGGCATTGTATCGATTGTATATATCGGCAGCCTCTATATCAAGCCCGTTTCCATGGAATAAGGAAATGGAAAAGTTGTTCTTATTTTTAACTTATTGTTAAAAAAAAAATATCTACTCGCAATAAGCATAAATTAATCAATCGATTTTTAAATTTTTACAAGAAAAGCAATTGATGCAAAGCAATGTCTTGGCAGATCGAATTTGAATATTTTGTATAAATTTTCATTTTCTTTAAAAAAAAACCAAAACAAAAGAAACTCAATTCTTAAAGATTAATATTAAAATTATTATGAATTATCAAAATTAAAGTATAAACTTTTAAAATGCATCAATTTTAAAGAATTTTCTCCTTATAAATGATAAATGAGGCAGATCCATAAAAACTATTTATATCATCTCATTGCTAAAATGAGATTTCAAATAGATTCCATTCAAGTTTCATTTTGCTTTCATTATTTTCTAAGTAATTTATAGGTTTTTTTTTTCTTTTGCCAAAATATTAAATAAGAAACTGAAAAGAAAAACAATCTAAACACTTCTCTTAATTAATTCCTTATGGAAAATCATAACAACAATAATAATGATACTTGTTTTTATTCTGTCTTTTTGATATCACACAAGAATTAAATTTTGATATATCAAAGTGAATCATTCAAGTGTTCAACAATAAATAAACAACAAAAGCAAAAGAGGAGAAAAAAAAAATAAGAAATAAAGAAAATAGTTTGCATTGAAAATGATAATAGCAATGTCATTTATATTTGGGCCATAAAGGACTTCAAACAATTTATTTGCATTTCTTACGTCATTACAAAGAGATTTCATTTAACAATTTTCTACTTATTCATCTCACCAATTTCCAATTTACAATTCCATTTGTTTTTGAGTTTGTTGTTGTTGTTGTTTTTTTTTTTTTTTTTTTTTGTTGCATGTGCACGTTAATAAAGATGTCAATCATACTCCTTTAGGCTTAGGCGAACTTATAACTGACATTTTATAACTAACTACTGGACTCAACAAAATGCAATAACGACTCAATTTGAGTCAATTTGAGCAATTTGAGTCAATTTGATTCGACTCGCTAGAATTCAATGCAACTCAATTGCATTCATTTTAATTCAGCCAGTCACTCGTGGAGGACACTTAAATACCCTACACGACTTTGCTTAAAAGAATTAAAATCAATAAAATTTGAAAAAAATCGGAAATTTTAAATTTTTTAAAAAGTTCGTTATATGAGAGAGTATTCAAAAAAAATTGATCAATCTGAACCAAATTTTGCATATATAATTTTTATGTCAGAATAGAAGGCAGTGCCAATTTTTGATGAAATATATTTAAAATTGAGAATTTTGTCCATAAAAAGGGTTTCAATTTCAGAAAAACCGTTGTATATGTGAATTTGGTTTATAAATATGGATCGATCTGATCTAAACTTGGTATGCTTGTGTTCTATGTTAAAATACAATTCAACTCCAAGTTACGTAAAAATATTTTCCAAATTGTAAAATTTTTTCCATATAACCATGTGCTTCTAAGAAAGACCGATTCTAATCATATTCAAACGGGTTCGTTTTTGGGCCAAGTTATATTTAAGGTAACAAATTTAACTAAAATATATCAAAAATTGGTATCTATAGCTTGATAACAAATTTACAAGAATGGACATTAGTGGGTAAGACGGACAGACAGACTTTTATTGAATCAGAAAATGATTCTAAGTCGATCAGTAAAGGAAAAGATGAATTTATCTCAACTCCTTTCGTGTCTGACAAAACATTTGCCTTAACTTATAATACCCAGTGCCAAAAAGAAGCGTACAGTATGAGTTACGGACTGAATCACCCAAATTACTCATGGAATACAAAATTTTCCATTTCCTTCCTATATTTCTTTTTAGTTTCGTATATCAAGTTTCATAAAAGAATCATAAATTCATGATTTGAAAGAATTTTTATATAACTTTTTATACTTTATATGCTTTGTTCTTTATGGGTCTTTGGAGAAAGACCTTGCCTTAGTCAAACATCAACCGGAAAAATTACATGAAAATATTTGCATTTAAAAATTTCATAAGGAAATGGAAAGAAAAACCGAATATAAACAAGCAAATAAACAAAGAAATCGAAAAAGAGAAAAACCCAAAAAAAAAAAAAAGTACAGACCATAAAAAAAAACTAAAACCGAAAGCACATGTCAATAGAATTAAATGCAAGCCATTTCATATAAACAAAAAGCACAATACAAAAAAATATATGAAAACAAAAACTTATGATGAACAAAAAAAAAAAAAAAAAGAAGCAGATAATAAAATGGTCAATATATCTCGAGACTTTTTGAAATTTCATTACTATTTGATTTATAACTAAAACTGATAGAAACAAGAAACAGTTATTACAAATAAATATAAATATGAAGATTTATATAAATAAAGAAAAATATAAAGGCGCAATATCCAAGTAAATAAAGCGAGGAAAATAAAAATAGAAAAATTTGCATGGAGAGAATTTTTTTTTCATTACTAAAGAATTTTTTATTTATTAAGGCGTATTTATAACGAAATCAGCATCAAAAGTGTTTGTACATTGCGATGTAAATATTTATCATATAATTTATTTATATAATAATAATGATAAAAATAAAAAATAATAATAACAATAACAACAATGAATAAAAACAATAAAAATTTTAATAAATTCAATAACAAATGAAAATGAAATTGAGTAGAAAATCATATTGCGTCAAAATAAAATTTATGACTATCTCAAATATCTGATGAACATGGCAATTTATTCGAAAATGAAAAAAAAAAAAACATATGCGAACAATTCTGAGATATATTTTTCAGAAAATTGCATTTATGATCAGTCATCTCAATTTTATTCTTTTCATGTAGATATTACATTTGAACGTGACGTGTAGATAAATCGAATTTTGCAAATAAAACTTCATTATAAATATAAATAAATATAAAAGAGATTAGAATGGATGGGCCGCACAGGGAAAAATTTTCAAAGTCCTTGAGCCGGTGTAATCTCTTTGAACGTTGCAGATAAATCTTCATTTCAAGTTGACATATATAGAAGAAATTTGAATTCTCTCTGAGATTAGGGTTCTTACATTCTCCTATAAGTCGGTAAATAAATGTAGTAACTAAATGGGAAAAAAACACAATGGGTAAAGGTTCAGATTAAAGAGAAATTGCAGAATGAGTAAACCTTCGGAAAAAGTGCTTAACAATGTTTATTCCTACTTAAATCTGCCTTACTTAATGGATGGCCCCTGCAGAGAGAAATCCTTGAGTTGATGCAACCTCTTTAAACGTTGCAGATAAAACTTTATTATAAGTTGAAAAATAGTTGAAAAATATGGAAGAGTTTTGAGGTTAGAGTTATCAAATTCTCCAATAAGTCGAGAAAGAGGAAATGAAAAGAGTTTCAGAATAAGGAAAGTTTGCAGAATAGAGAAAAGTTTTGAGAGATGTATTTAACAGGGTTTATTCCTACCTAAATCTAACTTACTTAGAGGGCCTCATCTTACAGAAAGTAATTTTCGAAAACCATGAACCGATGCAACCTCTTGATATCAGGTAAAGTATATCTTAAAAGAAGGACGCAAAGATATTCGGATTTAATATAACCGATTTATTTGATTTTATTTGTAATCGATATAATTTGATTATGCGATTCAAATTTTATCCACAAAACGGGTCTTCCTACAATTTTATCTTTAATTAGTAATGAGTTTACCATTTGATTACAAATAACTGAAGAATTTAGATTGGTTTAAAAACAATTCAATATCTTGCACTTACACTTTCAATTGGCTTATTAAAATGTAGAATAAAGTAAGTTAAGCTTAACAAATATAAATGGCCTAAATTAAATTATTAGAATAAATTTTATACGGCGACTTTTCAAAGTTAGCATTTAATTGAAAAGTTTTTATACAATTTAAATTCCGGTGTCCTTGTCGCCGTTCTCAATGACTAAAAAGTTAACACTCAAAACCATAAATACAAAAATTATGAAAGTCAAAACAAAATAACAAAACAAAAACCCCGCAGCAGCAGCAGTCTTGGTCTCATTTAATTTATTTGGCAAAATGTAGGCAGGCAAAAATGTAACATTTGTATATGAACACTTTCGCGCTTTTATTGCTCATAAACAGCACTATAAACTTAACAATAAGTGTTCATAACTAAAGAGGATGACTATTTGGACGCCATTGCTATTTCCATAACATGGCATGGTGTGGCATGATATCGGTGGAATGTTCAACTTGCTCTCAACATTAAATAAATTATACGCATTTAATTATGCTTAAAGTAATTCCCCTCTCATACGCCCCTCTCATACTCAGGTTACTTGAAGGAATATGCAATATGTTTGCTAAGTATAATTTCAAGTTTCAAGTTACAAGTTACAAGTTACAAGTTACAAGTTACAAGTTACAAGTTACAAGTTTCAAGTTTCAAGTGTGTGCATTGTAATTTAGTTTGCTATGCTGCGCTATGCTAAGTTAATATTTTTAGCGATGTTGGTCGTGTGGGTTCATTAATTTTTTTGCCTATTTTTACACTCCACACCATCCTCCACTAAGTTTGCTGTTTGAGGATGTTTGTAACACATAAGTTATAAGAATAAGTTGTGAGAGATCCAATTTTTAATATACCAAAGGATTCAGAATCACTTAGTCATTCAATTCAAGCCTGTCTGTCAGTCTGTCTATCTGTCCGTCTTTCCTTTGAAATTTATTGCCAAAGTATGAGGTGCAATTTTAAAGTTTTTTGAATGAAGTATGATATGGGTATAAGTCTAGCTTAGCTCACAGACATCCGAGAATAATTTTGGCTAAGATCAGACTATTTTATGGACGTCTAAGACCCATACAAGGATCTATTTTGCAAAAAGCGATTTTTATATAGAAAAATTTGCAATTTTGAATGTTTCTTTATAAAAAAAATATGGTGTAGGGTATTTAATAGTCGGCCTCGAGCCTCAATAACTAAATATTCATGTATTCTTTTACTTTATTTATATTTAGTAGACTTTTTGTCCTTTATGTTTTCTCCTTAATTACAAAAAGGTGAGATTTGCATATAAATGATTTTCCTTTATTTTTACATCTTTTGTTGTTTTTTTTTTTATTTTAGCATATAAAGTTTTTCTTTTGTTTCTCTTCATTTTTCTAATTTACATATTTTTTTTCAAGTCTATTAAAGTCTATTTTATCAGGATTTTTTTTCACATCTCTTTTCAATGAATTTCAATTTGGCAGATTTAAAGAGAAATATTCAAAGACTTTTCAATGAATGATTCATGTCTTCTATCTGGACTTTTTTCTCGTGTTTTACAGGCATATTGAAAAAGTAGATTGATCAACAATTTTAAGTCCTTAAATTCTTTAACGAATTAAAATTTGAAAAATTAAAGCTAACTAAGTCTCCGTCAAAAAGTGTTTATATTTAACACCAACAAAAAGGACTCCATTCTAAATTTTATGAAAAAAATATCTTATAATTAAAATTTCGTTGAATTTTCCTTTTCTAGATGCTTAAAATCTATTGAAAAACAATTTTAAAGTTTAATGATAAAATGAAAAAATTAAAATAAATCAATTAAACTCTTCTTTTCACTTAATTATAAAAAGAATTTATGTCATAGACAGAAATTCTAATATAATTTATCAAAATTTAAAATCAAAAGCAAATATAAATTTTTATTTATATTTCTCATTTCTATTCTACTCGACCATTCCCCCTTTTTTTTTTTTTGTCTCTCATTCATTTGGAATTTTATTTATGTGTTTCATTCACTCTTTACCTCTTGCAACTTCCATACGTGATGATTTAGCAATATAACATCACTCACTCATACTGAAAATTTTAAATTATAAGGCAATGCCAGTCATTCAGTCACTATTTACCAGTCAAAAAGTCAGTCAAGTCATTGTAAGTGTTACAAAATGTTTAATAAACTACTGTTACTGTTACTGTTACTGTTATTGTTACTGCTCCTTTTCTCTTATTTACTCTTACATGAACTATTACTAATGCTATCCTTTTCTATCTCACATGCATTTTGTTTTTTTTTTTTTTTCAATGCATCTATCGTGCCATAAATTGTACTCTAATAAATTTACACGATATTTAGATTTGTTTTGTCTTCTTTTTTTTTTTTAGCTTCTCCTATTTTGTGAAACTGTTGGAAGTTGCCATGAAAATCGAAAGTTTACACATATATCAAATATATTGAATATCCTTCACCTTGATAAAAAAACAAAAAGTTCAACAAAGAAAAAGGTCAACAAGTAAAAAGCAAATGTGAATATTTTGTTATATTTATTTATGTTACACGTGACATTTTTCATTTAAAACAACAAACAGCGAATTTGGTTTTTTGTGATATTTCACCTCATAAATTTATTCCCTTTTCTCCCTTTAAATTAATAAAAAAAAAAAAAAAAGATACACTTTAAAAAAAACAAATTTTAAATATTTAAGAAGAATAAAAAAAATTTTTTCATTTTTTAATTTTGTGATTTTTTGATCTCACAAATTTTTCATACTTTTTTTATTCTATTAAGTTGCTTAGTCTATTGCGGTCCATCAATTTGCTGTAAATTCAATTTAATTAGGACTTGCCAATTTCTTAGCAAATTTGAATCTATCATTAATTTGATATAACTTTAAAAGTTGGTGTAAAAAAAGTCCTTAATTTTTTAGAGCCCAACTGCATGCAACAATTGCAAACCAACCATTTTAAATATTGTTGCAGCCTTTTAGGAACTTTACAAAAATCCATTGTAAATTTTTAATATCGAATGGAAATAATTTCCACAATTAATGAACGCAATCATTAAGTTAGTCTAGACTAATAATAATAATAATAATCGGAATGAATTTTGAGGAATTAAAATTATGTTTAATTTGAAAATCATGCGGACGTGGCAACATTCTTGCCATATAAGAAACAAAACAAAGTTATACGTACAAAATAAAAATAGAGAGAACAATTTACTTTTCAGTAAATTCAGTTTCCTATTAAAATCGAACATATAACAACAACAACAAAATAATAATAATAATAATAATAAATAATAAAAATAATAACAACAATCTGCCATAAAAAGAAAATTCATTGAAATGAATTAATTATGAATTTTTTCTTCTGGTTCGTGTGTATAAATAAAACCATATTTAATAAATGCATTATCTATATAATTAAATATGAATGTGGCCGAAAAAAAACCCGTTAAATTCAATTATTTATACTTAATCAAGTTAAGAAATATTTACAACATACGGAACAACATGACATGAAACGAATCAACGAATGCATTTCACTACTTAAAATAATTTGCCATAAATTGAATTTGAACAATTATAAGGAATTCGGTCATAAAAATATGTAGGACACATTTCAATTTGTCATCTGATATCTAACTGAAGCATTATTACTCTAAGAAAGTGACCAAAATTATTCATGTTATTGCGTATTTAAGCCTATCGAATGGATCAAGCCTCTCTAAACGATAATATGAACGTTAAGAGGTATTTGCCAGGTCTCTTATGAACATAAACACAAAATCTTTTATATTTGAAAAATTTTTTATTGAATCATTCATATAATACAAAAAAAAAAAAATTCCACAATTTTATATTCTATTTAAATTATGGAGATATTAAAAATTTATTTAGAACTCAAAACTCATCAAAAAATCATCAATTTATTATTTTATTGACTTTGCATTGCTTCTATTATTGTTGCTTTTTTCTACATATATTTATATATAATAAATTTTAAATGGAAATTTTCATTATCGTTTCCCTCTGTCTCTTCGACATTTTTCAATTTTTATTTATGAGTTCACTTTAAATAGTTTAACACTTAACAAACTATCAATCAATGTAAATAATAAATGGACGAAATGAAAGCAATTAAATGTTTTGCGAATGATGATTTTATATATCGTCACTATCCATTGCATTTTATATACACACATATATTTATATATATATATATATATGTAAATATGTAAATATGTATACAACAAATTATAGGCAAAATAAACATTGATAAATGTATGAATATTTATGTTGTTTATATTTATATAATTTTTGTAGATAACTACTAATCAATCAATCCAAAACTTTGGCTCTATTCTCTCTTCTCTCTCTTCTCTCTCTTCTCTCTCTTCTCTCTGTTCTCTTACCATTAGTTGCCTCTTCATGTAATACATTAAAATTTACAGTTTTATTATTAGATTATTCGAAAGATAATTCTACTCCATAAATAATAATATGAATGGATAGCATTCGATCAAATCTAATATTTCACTTTTGTTACAAGTTGTTCTTCACTTATTTCGTATAATTGATAATTTTATGGAAACTCTATTAACGGATTATCTAAAAAAATTCAAAATAATGGATCGAAGTTTTACAAGTCCTTTGTGTATACACCGGCTCATTAGTTTCATTTGCTAGGAACAAACCTATGGAACAGACAACTATGGAAACTAATAAATTTTTACTTGTTTGAGCAGAATTTTTATCTTTTCGCTAATAGCAAATCAAAAAGGCGGCAACTGCTGCTTTACTCTGTACATTCTCTCATTCAAAAACGACTACATAAAATCTACGGAATTGTATTTATTATCAAATTCTACTATGTAAACTTTCGTAGTGTATTTTGAAAATTAAATAGACTACTATTTTATTTGATTTTTTTGTTACCCTTTCGGAAATTGCTTTCTATGGATCTCCGATCAGGAAACTGTATATCCATTAAGCAATTGCTATTGGTGAATCAGAATAACACTTTTAGAAATTTGATAAGTGAATGAAAGAATGAATACAGAGAGAGAGGTAGAGAGAGAGTAAATGAATATCAGAGAAAATAATTGAATCAGGAAATGGATTAGGAATAGAATGAATGATTTACTGAGAGAGTGAGTGAATGAGTAAATTTGTGAGGGAGAAAGTGCACGAATAAGTAAATGAATGAGTGAAAAATTGAGTGAATACGACTATAGACATATATTTATAGAGTATTTTAGTTGAATGTAAGGATTGCGTTTGGATTAAAAACTTTTGAGTTTGAGTAAAAAGCATAGTAACTTTTTCAGGGAACCCAATATTTTGAAAACATATCGAATTACTTAGATTTACTGAAAGAGTACATGTTTACGCTTATTAATATTTTTGTCTCATACTTACTATCCACCTTTTACATGTTTCTTTCTCTCACTTCCTCTCACACACAAATCATTCTATTACTAGAATAGCGAATTGAAGAGAAAAAAAAATGTTTCAAAATGATATTATGAATAAATAAAGTTGAATAAAAAAACCAATAATAATTACACTGATTAAAACCACAAATTGTATGTTTGCTTTTTTTTTTAAATCAATTAATGAACAAATTAAAAGGAAATCTCTATAAAAATAATAATAATGATAAATTTCTCATACAATTAAATAACATTTTTTTCAATAAAATTTTCCCTTTTTTTTCTGAGTTTGCTTCGCTTCGTTTTATTTTGTTTTGTTTTGTTTCGTTTTGTTTCGTTTTGTTTTAAATACAAATAACGTAACAGAAAACACATCACACTTTAATTGCCCGTAATAATGAAATAATAACAAATATAACAACAATAACAAGAAAAACAGAAAACAAAATAAAACGGTGAATAAATATACAAATCAACTAAATATGAAATACAAGTAACAAACAATTGAATTATCGTAATAAAAATAAAAGTAATACTAATAATATTAATAAATTGTATCATTTATTTAATAAAGTTTCATTTAACTTAATATGAATTATTAACACGAATTATTAACACGTAGTTTTAATTTTATTAAAATTCATTGTAATATAATAATGAAATTATATAACATTTGACATCTTAACAACGGCCAGTTAAGTTAATTTAAAGAGAAAGCAGACAGTTCAAAAAGTACGTTTTACATTTGATCTAACTATCAGTTCATTTGACTAATGAAGAACTAAACGATGCATTAAATTGCAACCTTAATGAGCAGTAAATTTTTAAGTATGCGTTACTTCAGTTTAAAGAATGCATTCAGAATTTAAGAAGAACTTTATTCATAGATTAAAATAAAGTCTGCCAAAAGTGCGAGTTTAATGAGAATAGTACTAAGACAATGATTTATGTTAAATCAACCCCAGAAGCCTCATATTTTAATGGGAAAATCAAACTTCAATTCTCTAGAATCGATGGTTAATAAGTGAATCAATTTATTTTTTGAATGCATCTGGAAAATCTACAAGTAAATTGGAAGTTACGAGATTCCATTGCATGCAATTCTATCTTTCTCCAGAGTTTTTGAATCAATCAGAAATGCAAAAAATACATTTAAGCAATGAAACTGTAAATCGCCGATAGAGATTCGAGTGATTAGGGTCTTGACATTTCTAACATTTAAAGAGTTCTTGCTCTTCATTATTGTGTCACATAAAAAATTTTGACTATATTTGAATGTAAAATTTGAAAAATATTTCACATTCCCGCTAGCATTTAGACGATGACAATTTCTTTAAATCGGAAAAATGCTTAGTTATTCAACAATGTAACAGAGAATGTAAATATTTTAAATTTTCATTGTTACAAAAAAAAAATTTAATCTAACGGTCCTTGTCAAGGCAATTTTGGCTTTCTTGAATGTCACATTAAAATCTCACTGAAATTTCTACATAATTTCTTCTTTTCAGTAAATTTTATATACCAACGAATTTCATGCAGGAAATGAGGACCTTGAATTGTAATTTTAATTACAAAATTAATCTTTTTTAGTGTAGAATTATTAAGAAAATCAATTGATATAAAAATAAAGTCAATTGGCTCCTTGTTTACCTTTGTAAAAAATTAAATTAAGTTAAGTGAAAGAGGAAAACAAATACAAATACGGATTAATCCTATAAATTGTACTTAGAAAAAGAAGGCAGAAAGAAATTAGAAATTTTATCCATGTCTAAATTATACGAAAGCAAGAAATCTAAAGTGAAAATTTAGGATAAACAGAGGCCCAAAAAGAAAAAGAAAATAATAGAAATATCGTTAACTAAACTTAGTTTAAAGTAAAGTTAAAAACTGATAAAGGAGCAAAAATAGGAAGGTAAGAAATAAAAATTACGTGTTAGATAGAAATGAAAGAAAGATGTAAACAAAAAGAAAACGAATTAAAAAGAAAAAATCCAATAATTGATAGAAATATTTTCGTTTATTCCCTTAGCGAGCAAAAGTTGCAACTTTTTACAAGAAAATCTACAATAAGATCAAAAATTAAAAAAATTAAAATAAAATTTCATACAAAACTTTTTGTTTTTCTTTTGGTTTTGTTTTTTTTGTTTTATTTTTGTTCAAAATCAGATTAAACCATTTATAAAGTTAAATTGATCATTATTTTGTGTAAAATGGGAAATGTTCAATATGCTCATACTGGACAATTGGCTACATTTCTATTGGTCACATTGAAAAGCAACACAAAGAGAAAAGAAAGGATGAATATATAAAATTAAAAAGATTAAAATTAAAAACAAAAATAATAGAGAAAACTCAATTGCCCCAATAAAATTAACTTTAAAAAAACTTTTATTATCGAATCATTGAGGGAGTTCTGGCCTTTGGCTTTTACATCAAATAGAAAGCATATAAATTTTTATGTTAAATGTAAAATTTTCAGAAAAAAATTAGCAAAACAATATAATTCATTATGTGAAGCCTAAAAGCATGCTAGGAATTTTTGTTTTTAGTAATAAATAATAATAATAATAACATTAATAATAAATATTAAAAGTAACAATAAATATTAACAATCAACATTAAACTAACAATAAAAAGCAGCCCTCAACGCTTTATTTACATTGGCTTGACCCTACTGCTGCTGATACACTTACAATTAGGTTTTACCTGTTCCGCTAATGAAATGTCGTAACACGTGCTTTTAACAGCTCTCAGGATACAAAATTACAAAAAGAATTTAAAAAAAAATGAAGAAAAGCAAGGAAGAACAAACAAGGAGCAACATTTATTCATAAAATTATACTTTAAAATGAAAACGGCAAAAGCAAAATGTTACAAGCCGTTTAAATTAGAATAAGAGCCAAAAAAAAAAGAAAAAAGTCCTGAAAAGCAAAAAACCTTAAACACCATTTCAAGTAATAGAGATAACATAGTTAACCACTAAGTTTTATATCAAAAAAATCTCCGTTCGTTCTTTATTTTTAACTTCAGTGGCATCTTTAAGAAATTTTATAGGAAAAGCGAACTCCAGCGAACTTTAACTTTTTCTTTTACATTAAATAATAATGTCAAACTATAAAAACTATTTTCTCTTTTAAAGATTCTTAATATCTAAAGCAGTGATCCATTTTGCAAGGAGAAAAGTTTTTGTATTCCAATAAACTCCCTCGAATAAAAATTTAATAAATGTGTAACTCTAAAAAAATGTCTCTTCTGTAAAACACGTTAAATTGTTTTTTCGTCCAATTCATTAGCCTTATTCTACTAATTTAAGCATTCTAAAACTCTCAAATAATAAACTTTGCTAATTTTCTTAAGATAAAAAGTCAAGGATTACCTCCCACCCTCCCTCCCTCCCTCCCACTACAGTTAAGCTCTTACCACTAAATCGCTTGTTTCAGGTGAGAAAGCAACAGATAATCGCAGAAGAAATATCTGTAGCCTAACTTATGCATCTTGTATATATCTAAAGAACTCAGGACAATCGACCATGCCTACCCACTTCATCAAATAATATCACACATTAAGTTAGGCTGGCAGATGAAGTCAAATACAGATTTATCTGTGAATCACGGCCGCCAAAATCAAAAATTTCATGTTAGCGAATCCCATAACAAAAAGCTTCCATTTATACTACGTTTATGGTCTTATTTTATCTTGCGTATAAAAATCACTTTTATGTCTCTAGAATTTTCAAAAAGTATATTGTAAAAAATCTTTCCTAATGATGTTATCGATATATGATCGATAACATCGAGTAAGAAGAAGCAAAAAACATTCCACGAATTTGTGCTCGTTTGGCCGAAAATTACTTTTTTTTTTTTAAATTTTTAAAGAACTTTAAAGAAAAATGTAAAGATTTTTTATATGGAAGATGTTAAACTTATAACAATAAATTATATGTAGCATACTTTTTAGGGGTAGTAATTCCTTCTTGAAAGTTATGTAAAACATGTAATTTATGATTAGAACATAAAACAAAATAAAAACAAAAACATATAATGGATTTATGTAAAAGATGTAACAATAACAACAACAAAATTTACAACAAAATTTACAACAAATTTAAATAAGTTGTTTTAGAAAATATACATTTTTAATTGATAATATTTTTATTAGAGTAATTTTTTCTAAAAAATTTTTCAAATGCCAAAATAAATAAATTAATAAATTGATTTTCATATAAAATTGTAGAATTAAATTAGAATTAAATTAGTAAATGAAAAATATAAAGAACATAACATAAATAAATAGAAATGGAAAATTCTCTCGAGTTTAATAAACAACAAATATTTTTTTTATGTTTTAAATAAATTCAGGCGCAGGCAGCATGCTTTTCATCTCATAAACATCAAAATTGCATGAACAATTTTATTTTAGACATCTGGCAAACACATGCCGCCTTTATTATTATTTTCTCCAACAGTATTTTTCTATGAAGTATTGTTTGTTATTTGCAATCATATAATTTTTACATTCAAGTAAATTTGAAATATACTTGAATTTGTCTTAATTCGTTTTAATTTGTTTGTTTTGTAAACAAAACCTTTTTTTTTTTTTTGATTTTTATTCCTCGCCATAAATAACTCAAAAGGCGGTTATTTTTTTTTTTTTTTTTTCAAAATGATATTGTTTGATATTCAAGCTGAAAAGCTTCAAATAAGTTCAAATAAAATAAAAAGAGAAAATAATAAAAAGAAAGAAAACGTTTCTATACAATGCCTTCAAAATTGAACTAAACTGAATTAAAGCTGATTTGAGTTGAAAGAAAGAAATTGAAAAATCAGTTAAGAGGTTTATGTTAAACAATTGGAAAGAAAATAACGGAGAAAGGATCAAATGCCACATAAATTAGAACAAGAATAAAAATTATATTAAGAGAAAGGAGCCAACAATAAAGCACATGTAAACTTGCGTCTAACACTCCTCTTGCTTCTTATACATACAAATGTATATTGGGTCATATAAAAAATATATGAGTTCTTTTTTGTAAAATATTTGGAAATTAATTTTATTATTTATAATTTCAAAGATACAGAATTTTATTTGTTTATGAATGAAAAACTTGATCAAGCTAAAGTTTAATTTAAAAAATTTTTTTTGCAAAAACCCTAACAATTAGATGTTATATGGTAAATATCTAACCTGGCATTATAAAAACTGAACCAACTATCAAGAGATAATTTTAATACAATCTCATCGAAAATTTAATTCATTACGTTTGTTGAGTGTCAATACTGATTTGAAAGCCATTTCTATAAAGCTGTCAGAGTTTCATTTATAAGTCCAAGTCCAAATCATTAAACTCATAATGCCTGACCCAATATATATATATATGTAATGGGTACTGTAGGTTGTTTAACTTTTTGATTTTAATTTCAATTTTTTCTCTATTTTTACTTGTTCTTTTCGACCTCCCTCATTCATGTAAAACAAATTCTGCATGCTAAACCTCAATTACACATGGTTATCCTCAAGCGTTTGAGGGGAATTCGACTGGGATTCGATGATACCACTTTATTTTTATATCACGCCACTTGTTATCTACACTTCAATGGATTCCTTGCGATTATTGTTCATGTTGCACACATCTCATCTCACACTCAGCTACAATTCACAATAGAATAATTGCTTGCTTTTTCTATTCCAACAACTACTTAACTTTTCCTCTCCTTATGAATTAATTCTTATTTAATTCTTATTTATTCTTTGTGGTTACCCAGTTAGTTAGAAAGTTAGTTAGTTTCCAACGTCTCCTTTTTTTTGTGTTATATTCTTTTTTTGATAGGCCACCAAAAATTTATCTCTAAAATAGAGCACTAGGAAATAAGAGAAACAAATTTTTTACATGTACATTTTTTCCGTTTCATACATTTCACAATTTACTTTTTCTAATTAAATCTATAAAATAAATATTATACACACTTCAAGGACTATACAAGGACTTTGCCGGCAAGCGAGTAAATCAAATCGTTTTACAAATGTACTAATCTACTTCGATCGTTTTTATTAGAAGTGCACAAGAAAAAAAGGAAAGCAATGCCTGAATTGAAAAGTCCTACAAATAATTTATAATTCGCAATTTCACTTTATAATAATTATAAATTGCAAGAATTGATGCCATTAGCTATTTAATGTTTCATTTGTGCTATTACTCAACTTCTTTATTGTAAAATTAAATACTACTTGTAAAATCAGTATTTATCCATGAAAAGAGTGGAGTTGAATATTTGGTAAAAATTCTTCTAATTTGAAGCCTCAACTTCACAGCAAAGGAAATACAATGAGAAGGAAATGAAATGAACAATCACTCAAGAGATTAATGAATGCCCCACATTGACCAGACCACATCATTAGATATGAAATTGTAATCTGTATTGCACTCTCGTTCTCGTATGAAAGTTGTACAAATTTCCTGTTAATTGTCGAGACATTTCTAATTTCTAGTTTGTAGACTTCGTTGACTTTTGATTTATTGAAAATAACAGCATTGAATAAGTCGTACAACTTTTAATCAAAAAGATTTGGTTGGATATCAAACCACAGGCAGAGGTTATACAAATCAAATCTTAAAAATATCATTAAAATATGATAAGTAATCCTGGAGTAGCTTGTCCAAATTAAGGTAGTCTAACTGAAGACCACAACTGTGGTCGAAATGTTAATGAATGTTGCAACAATATTTAGATATTTATTGAAATAATTCATGTAGCTCTAAATTTTAATTGTATGATATAAATAAATCTCTATCTTTTGACCTTAACTAAAATTGACTTTCCTTTTTCTCTTATTTGCCACCACCTCACTCAATAATAATTCATTTCTTCATTACTTTTTTTTTTAATTAATTTCTTCTCTCCAATAAACACTGAAAATATTTTCTGCGTTCAGTAACTTTGCCAACTCATTATCAGGATAAGTTGCCTATGTGTGTCAAAATGTATATATATAGAATTTCTTCATTCTTCTTAGTATACGCTGTCGTGTAGAAAGCAGAATGAAAATTACGAAAATGAACGAAATGATATTCACATTAAAGTTATCACGTTCACGATTGCATGCGTTACGACGACATTGTATTGTGTTGTATGTGTATTGTACAATACGAGTGAAGATGGAAAGAGTAAGCATATGAGTATAGTTTGTTAAATTGTAATGCACATGTGTACAATACACATACACATGCACATTTACAATTCAATTTTATATTTTATACCTTCTTTCGAGTCATCTCTCTTTCTTCATCTCATTTACTTTGTCATCTTTCGATTTCAGTTAGTATGTCAATGCTTCGTACATTTACTAATTATCTTTTTTTACTCACGCTCTATTGCTCCTTAAAGTATACTGTTAAAATAAAGCATATCTGTTACTAAGGCAACAATTTAGCAAACATTTTTAATAGTATTTAATTACGATGACAGTAAGAAGCAGAACTAGCGAGAAGGAGTGAAAACAGCCAAAATAATAAATGAAAAAGATAGATCTTCATAATAACTTATATAATCAGCAGCAATGAGAGGGCAGAAAAACTTGATGTTATTTTGTTAAACTATTTGTGAAATCGAAAAGAAAGTACATAAGATTTGCTTCTCTTGAGGAGCCTTAAATTTTATGTCAAATTAGACGGTGGTGATAAAAGCTGTTTACTTCGAAACATGAAATTTGTGCATCCAGTTTTATATGAAAACTTTGAACAATGTCAACGGCTAAGCCAACAATTTCTCTCAGAGTTAAGTAAAGTCTGAGAATATTTCTATGTAAATTGCAAAGATTAGAAGGCTGAAACTTTTGATGTCAACTTTTGATGTTAAACGGGGGCAACCAGTCCCGAGAAGCACCTACTCAACAATGAGTTGCTCATGAGATGCCGTTGAGATCTTTGGTGATGGCGCCCATCAGGGGGATTTGCTAACATTGGAGATTTAATTTTACACCACGAGATTGCCAGAGTTAATAAAGCCCATCGTGGTGATATTGAGGTTGGCATAGTGGGGGCTGCGGTGCCGTAGCTCGTTCAAACATATATGTTCTTGCCGTACAGGGTCCCATTTCTCGAATAAAATGGGTAGCTATCCAGCTACCTATTGAGGTAACCAAACTAAACCAAGGAGTAACAGGAAGGCTCCGAATCTAGACGCCAAAGATTAAGCCTTGTATATAAGGTGCAATACAGGCTTTAAATTGGAAGCTAGTCGTGACGATATCATGTACCATGTGTAGGTGATTACCAACGATAGCGCTCATTTGTACAATTTTGTACCATGCACTTAAGCCTTCACGGCAGGTATCCATGTAAATCACATATTGAATATTGTCTATATTATACATGCAGCTATCAATCCTGGTAAGTACTTGCTTAACTGGCAAGTTTCTTCTCTCCCTGCTCTCTCTTTTACGTGGCAGAACCAAATATTTAATTTAATTTAGGAGCACAAGAATTCCATCTTTAAATAGTGAAGTATTTCGTCTTTAAGAGTTGAACTGTTATAGGTCGGTATCAATAATCAGCTTATAGGTTTCGAATACCAGACATGAGCAACAAAAACCGCGGACAATAAAAGTTTAATGCCGTTCAACTTTGCGTTCCCTTTATATATATGATCTCCAGGCAGAATCTATTCAAAAATCGGGAAATCGGGCAAATCGAGTTTACTTCTCAAAATTTCCATTCCTTTCATATGACTAACTATTGAGTGGTTTCTGGTTAGTGGCTTATAGAAAATAGGACTCATAATAATAGAGCTATTGTAAAGTGGCTTAAAGATTTATGGAACTTTTTACAGTTTCCTATTTTTAAGTATAAAATTATGAAAGGAAAAGAAGAGATAATTTTCTTCTTTATTTTTTTTTCATTTGTTAATAAATTCATTAATTTTGTGTGACAATAAATTACGAATAATTTTATGCAATTGTAATTATATTTGAAAGGATATTTTTTTTTTATTAAAGATATTAATTTTAAACAGCTGTCGTGCGTAAAGTGTTACAAGGAGGAAAAGAAATTGGAAAAGAGAGGAAAAGTGTTTTATTTTATTTCATTAAATATTTGAAAAATTTTCTATTTTAATTTGGTTTTTCTATTTTCCTTTTTGTTGCTTTTCTTTCTCTTTTCATTATATTAACATTTTTGCCTTTATCAGTACACGTAATGGCGTCAATAAGGACTAGCGTACAATAATATTTCACTAAAAAACATTTTGAATAGTTTGAACTATTTTTGGGTTTTGCTTTAGTTTCTTTTGTTTTCTTGTTTATTTCTTTTTTTTTTTTTTGTTACATTTTTGAAACCTTTGAACATTAAAATCCTTACATTGGTGTAACATGACAAATAAAAATACAAGAGAATGATGAGAATGGTGAGAACAGTAAAAGGCTTTGAGGCAAGACACAGTAAATATTTAAAGTTTTAACGAAAGGCAAACGAACGAAATAAACTGAATAAAATGTTGTTATTTCAATGCCCTAACAAAAGTGTGAGACAGAGTGAGGAAGAAATGAAAGAAAAGGGAAGAAGAAAAGTAGCATAAATGTATGATAAATATATTGAAACAATTACAATGAAAGCGATAACAACAAAAAAGAAGAAGAAGATGAAGAAGAAGAAGAAGAAGAAGAAAAGAAGAAGAAGGACAAAAAAATACAACACAAGATGAACGAATGAGTAGAGTTTAAATTAAATGGCACATGAATAATGTGGGAAAATACTTTTAAAGGGAAATTTCCAGCAGCAGTTTATCGTTTGTTGTTGGTTTGCGTTTAAATTTTCACAAAGTAAAATTTTTTTATGGTAAATACGCTAAAAAAATTTGTATAAATGAAGGGAACTTGATTATCTCTTGTTCTTAATTTCTGAAATTCCAAATAGAGTCTTTGAAGTTGAAGTTTTAGCAAACTGCATATCTGAGGCATTTTAGAATCTATGACCAGATTTTCAATTCAAAATGCTTTAAAACTCAACTTGTGATCCTCATTCCATTATTCTTAATAAAATCTATAAGAAAATCTAAATATTAATTTTGAATAAATGTTCATTTGTGTAATTAATTTCATTTGAATTTTTTTAGAAATTGTTGCAACATATTTATGCAGATGATATAAAATAGTAACCAATAAGATTCAGGATTATTTTATTAATTTATATAATTATTATTAATTATTAATTGCGTATACTTATAATCATAAATTTTAATATATTCCATAAATTATTTCAATTTCATTTTCAATTTGTCAATTTCATTTAATAACATTATTAATTAATTATCTCATTTATTTGAAATTTATTCTCTCGTTTTATATTCAAAATTATTTAAGGCACAAGTTATATAAAGTTTACAAAGTTAAATGTAACACGAGAAAGGTACCTAAACATTTTCAAAGCACTTTAGATCATGCGATTTTAGAATTTTTCTGAAATTAGTTTAAATCATCAATTCCATTTATAAAAAAAGTTATTTAAGAATATTTTTGTTCTCAAATAAAATAAAAAATTTTCAGTGAAAAACGAACAAGAGACATTAGAAAGTGGCAGAGATCTAAGAATTTTTTCGATTACTTCCCCATAAACTAATTAATATTTTGAAAGAGTATAGAAACTTTGGAATCTTTTTGAACAAATCCATATGGCACCAAGTTCTCCTTCAAAATTATACTTTTTAAGTAAAATGGATTATTTGAAAAATGTTCCAAACAAAATTTTGGATTTTGTTTTTGAAAAGGCTTTAAACCCCTTAAGAAATTTTTTCCCACATTACGCCCAATGTAAAGTATTTAAATTGATCGAAATTATTCCAAATGACTTTAACATTTTCCTTTAACTTTTTTTCTATTTATTTATGAAATTATTTGTAGTTTTATTTTTTTTGCGTTTTGCTGTTTTTATTTTTTATACGATTTTATTGCATTTCTATTAATTTTTATAAACTTAATTTACATAATAATAATAATAATAATAAAGCATAAATTCCTATAATTTTGCTATTGTTTGTTATTATTGTTATTTCATACTAATGAGATCATTAACTGAAGTGTATGAGAATATTTATAAATAATTTACTAAATCGAATTACAAAGTTACAATTACAATCATCATCATCATTATTATTCTTATTATTATTCTTATTCTTATTATTATTATTATTATGACATAACTATTAAAATAGTTGCCACCTTCGCCTTCATAACTAATATCATGACAATTACAATTACACTGACAATTACAACTATTACATGACTTGTTTCACTAAAATGTTAAACATTTAATGAGTAGAATTCTCAATGAGATTTTATAAGAAACAATAAACGCGTGAATGTTTCATATCAACTAATTAAAATTCTATTAGAGTTACATGGCTAGAGAAATAACACCCATGCACATCCCTATATATAACCACACACACTACACATCAACACACACACACAATATATATATATATATATATATATATATATATATATATATATATAATATATATATTATATATATATAAATATATATGATGGACGTGCTTTCCAATTTATTATTGTAAATTGTAAATATGATTCAATAAGTTTTGGTTCTAAAATTGTTCAAATAAATAAAAATGAGTTCATTAACATGAATTTTTAAATGAAGCACACGTAATTTTTTGACACAGCTGGAACTTGAAAATGTAACAGGAACAACATAATTAATAACAACATAAGAGCAACAACAACAATATATCTAAAAATAAAAACAAAAACAAACACAAAAACAAAAACAAGAACAAAAATGTTCACAATAAATTTCAATCTGTTTGAAACGCGTGCAAATCGTAATGGAGGAAAAATGTGCAAAAGCAAGCAAAAACATGCACAAATACAAAAATAAAACTATCCGAACGTTTATTTTCTTAAACAATCACTTACAAACACATATACATGCATACATGCATATACATATACACATATACATGCATACATAATTACGTGCTTACTTAACACTTTCGCACGTACATTTATTTATTTAAGCACATGCAAAATAGAATAAACCGTTACAGAGTGTATGTTATAATAAACAAACACGACACATGTATACATGCATATATATATGCAACACAAAAAAAAAAAAACGCTGAAACAAAAAAAGCAGTGCGAAAATTACTTTTTAAGTGAAATAGTATAAAAAAAAGTGCTGTTAAACAAACAAATCAAAAAAGAAAAAGAAAAGAGAACAAGTACGCAAATTATAAATGATTAAAAGCAAATTTTAAAAATCCATCAATCAGTTATTCTTTTCTATAAAATAGGCGTGGCTGATATCTTTTAACTTTGCCTCTTTATGGCAGAGTCATGGCCGGAATAAAATTCGAATATTTTTAGGATGCATAATCGTGTAAAGGAAATGTCGGACGCCTCGTTTTTCCCACATCTATTTCCCACCATTTCTCTGTCCTCGACCTTCTAAATCATCCCTCGTAAGAGTCCTGTTAGCCGTTGCTGTATTTTACTGTGAGAGCTTTCATGTGCGAAAATTCGGAGTTTGTTATTAAAAGAAAAGAGTGGTGAAAATTGAGAAAATCGCTGATTAAGCATTCAAGGTGTGCAGATAGAGACAAAAAGCAGCAAAGGTAATTCGATGTTGATTAGGTAAAGCGTGCGGTTGTACGAATGAGCAAATTGAACAATAAGACAGTGCTGAACATGAGATCAAGAATGAGATCAAGAGATCAAGATATGAAGAAAAAAGAATCAAAGTACTTGTATGAGTGCGCAACGTAACTGCAAAAATAGAATTATAACTCTCGAAGTAAATGAATATCACGAATAAATAAAGAAAATTTTTTACAAAAATTTTTTTATATTAAATCAAACGTGAAACTTGTGAACATTATTTTGGTGTAAGAGTGAAGTACAAGTCTACGGGTAAGTGCATAATGAATCATAGTCTATGATGCAATCATAGTCTGTGAGGGAGATCGTGGAACCTTGGCTTCCCGGCTGAATATGACTCAGAGCGGAAGGAACATTTGACAAAAAGTACTTCCTTACAATCGATAAAAAAAAACTTCAATTTTGTGAGACTTAAAAAGTGAAAGAGTTGTCAGTTCAGTTTTTTTGTAGACGTGGCCATTTAATCGGTATGGTCAATTTTCATTATCTATTTATTCGTAGGCACTGCTCAGATTTATGAAAATTTTGAGGAGCAATATTTTAAGTTGTACAATCTCAAGAAAGTTTAAAACGGATACATAGAAAGACGGACAGCTAGACAGATAACTAGTATGCTGGAAGAAATTATCCTTAATGTAGAATAATGTAAAATGTACACACTTATGTTTTCTTCTGGGTTTTGAAAGTATTTCTAAGTTAAGTCTGTGAATAATATCGCCATCTGGGAACTAAATGTAACAAGGAAGGAAAGGCATACATATAAATGCACATAAAGAACTAATTCCAAAAGTACATGTGTAAACGTTCAATGAATCATCCTCAGCGTTATTCTCACCTGTACGCGCACATAAAACGCATGCAAGCCCAGAAATTTGTTCAAAAAAAAGCAACATTTACAACAAATACACATAGAATAACAATTAAGTTTATATATATGTGCATTAGTGCATCTCTATCTAACAATCACACACATACACACATATACACATGCATACATGCATATGCATATAAATTACATATATCTACCTCTCACAACCCAAAGCAAATGGGTAAACATTAAATTAGAACAAAACAAAGGCAAAAAAAACAGACACACACACAGAGAAAGAGAGAGAGATGGTGATATAATCATCGTAGAAAAATTACGTAGAAATTTCCAAAAAAAAAATTATAAAGTTCATGTAAAAAATTATTTTTGCATTAAGGCAAAACAGAAAGCAAAAATCAAAACGTGAATGTTGGACTACAAGAAAAAGCATGAGAAAATTGCAAAAACAAATAAGATGAAACATAAATAAAGAAGAAGCAGAAGAACAACGGGAGAACAATGAGAGAATAATGAGAGAGCGAAATGTTAGAATGGAATGACAATGACAACAAAAACATTCTCTTAATCGACATATTGTTATCCGTCTGTGTGTCGATTAATACCGTTGCGATTTATAAGAAGCAGAGAGTTCACAAAATTAAGCGATCTGAGCGAGGTGCAAAGCAACAAACACACAAGACAAACCAAAGTCAAAAAAAAAAAACAAACACACACACACACACACTGAAATAGGAAAAGAGAGAAAGAGTAAATGAAGAATAAGTTAAGCGTATAGAATGACTAAAAATCGTAATGGAAACGAAATCGAAAATAATTGATTAGTACAAGCAATAGGTTAGTGGAGCGACATAAATGCAATTCATTAGAAAAATTCATTAATAAAACAGTGAATGTCAAGAAAATGGCATATAACATAGACGGAAAAAAAGTTAGACAAAAAAAAAAGGCGAAGAAACGTAGTAAACATCTCATTTAATAAATTCAACTCAATAATTGTTTAATGCTTAGAATGAATAATTTTTTAATTAACGTTACGATAATTGAGAAAAGAAAAATATTAATAACAAATATTTACTTTTCGCTTTAAATCATTTAAATTCGACTTGAATTAATATTCTTTAAACAATATTAATTAATTAAAATATTTAATTAATTAAGTCAGTTAATTAAATTATATAAATAATTTAAGTAATTAATCATTCAATTAATTAATAAATTTTAATTAAATTTAATTAATTAAATTAAGTTAATTTATATAATTAATTATTTAAATTACTTTAGAAATTTAAATACCAATTACATTTGTTATGACTTTAATTTTACACAACCAGCCATTAGATTCTAATGTTTTTAGGCAAAATAAAAGTAATTATTTGAAATCTTTTATTAACTAATTGAAATCAAAATTATAATAAGTGTAACGGATTATCAGATGATCAGATGATCATTCAAAAGTTCTTCTTCTGGTAGTACAACTTTTTGCAAGGAAATGTGTTGCGCCCACACTTGAGAAATTTGAGGTAGACTGAGCACTCAGGGCTTTCGGTTTTTCTTAAAAGTGGGCTTAAATTTTAGAAGTCCAATTTTTGAATATTCAGTAACTACCTAAAAATGTCAAATATGTCAAATTATCTGATGTTAAGGTGATAAAATTAGATTGTCAAATTAAATTTATTAACTAGATGTTGGATCTGTTGGCTTATGGATTTCAAGGCCAATGTAAAACAATCGTTTTGCATTACAAAAATAAAGAACAATTTCCATTGCACAAACTAAATGGAAATTCATTCAAAATAAATAAAAACTACATTTTTGATGATTATGAAATTCTGAATTTGATTTACCTGATTTGCCAATTTATTTATTGTAACCAAAATTCGTGAATACAAAACTTAATGCATGCAAATTTAATAGAAATATTAAGAATTTCTCCTCATAATTTCCTCAATTCTCATACATATCACTTTCCTCTACTTTTCTACTTCTTTTTTTTTATAGTTAACGCATTCATTGAAGGCAGAATATATTTTTATAAATATTTTTTTTTTTTTATAAAAGAAAATATAACATCACAATAAATTTAAACACAATAAAATATCAAAAAGATATTTATTTGAAAAAAAAGTCAATAACAAATAAAACAAATAAAAAAATAAATGCATAGGAAAATTGAAAACAAAAGAAGAACAAAATGGTTACAAATTGCAATAAAAATAATTTTGTATATTTTTTTCTTTGTTTTTTTTTTCTTTTGTTTCTATTATTTCTGTAGGTATAAAAATAAATCTGTGGAAAGCTAATACGTGAAAATTTAATGCAAAAATAAACGTTATCATTGCGGCATCAACATCATCATCATCATCATCATCATCATAATTATAACAATAAGAATAATAATAACAAAATGCCAACGATATCGGATACGATACGGGCAATATAAATATCGTTTGTTTTTTTCTTTCTTGTTATATAAATTATTTCAAATGGTGTATTCAGTTAAACTAAGACGAAGCATTTAGAACATGAAAATGAGCCACTTTTATTATGCCAATTGATTTAGCAACATTTTTCAAATCTAACATCCACCTTATTCCAATGGTCTATTTGACTTCGTTTCCTATTAAAATGAAACGATTTAGAAACCAATTTTGTAAGTTACTTTAAACATTCTAAACTTTCCTTTCTCCACTTTTAGTGAATCAATCCATTTCGGAATTTAATTTTACTATTTACGTTCGTAATTTCGGCCATTTTCGTAATAATAAAATTCTGATAATCTGGGCATCCGACAGTGCTTCCAATGGTTTTGGTATCTTCTTATTACACCAAGCGATTTAAAAAATATTGTAGAAATCTCAGTTTAATCTCTATATATTTAATTATCCAAAACTCACTTTTATCAATATCGGAAGTTAATTTTAATCCATGTCCATCTTTTCAAAAAAAAAAACGTTTATCAACTTAGAAACAATTTTCGAATTGAATTTTAACATTTTGGCGCCTTTATAAGCGTTTGCCCTTACATTTTAATTGGATTCAAGAAGGACTTTCAGAATATGACACTAATCGTACTCATGCGACCTTTTGAATCCCTCTAAAACTCTAAAACTTTTAAGCTGATATGAACTTCATTTTAACAGAAAGCTCAAATTGAAAATGGATCGAATTATGGTGCCCAATTCAAAAAATATATTTTTACGCAAATTTTTTTTTTTTTTTGCAATGTTGATCCAGTGTAAGGCTGAGTTGTCTTTAGGGTACTATTTTAGCAGAGCAAGTCGAATAAATTATATAAAACTTTTTCTATTTGATGGCATGTTAAATGGATTACAATTATGGCATGAAAATATCTATACATATATATTTTTTAATAATTATTTTTTATAATTTTTTTTCGCTTGTTTTATATCTGCTTTTTTCCGTGCGGTGATTTTCTGTTTTCTGTTTTGTGTTTTTTTTTTGTTTTGCTTCAACGTTTTTTTTTCGAATTTCGCTTTAGATTAAATGAATTGATTTTTATTTATTCGATTTTTTATCATATTTACCAAGCTCTTCTGCCTTCTCTTCTTCTTTTTGTTCCTTTTACGTTATGTTAGCTGCAATAGACGTATTTATTGCTTTAACTTTTATTTTTAATCCTTTTTTTTCTTCTTTTTTACTTTCTTTTTTTAGAAATCTTTTTGCATGCATTTATCATAAAATTTCATCGTTTTAATTGTTGGCAACGAAAATATTTGATAATTACAAATAATAAAAATAGCAATAACAATAACAATAACAATAACAAGAATATTTCCTCGTAACATTTCACATGATTCGTTGACTCTCTCTTTTAATTTCTATCTCTCTCCCTAACTCCTTTTAACATATCAAGTCAAAATGAATATGCTTCATTCATTATTCAGATCATTTGCGTCCATTAGAAAATGAGAAGATATTGCAATAAATTATTACAAATATTAAGTGTGTTTATTCAGTTTGCTTGGTTTATTTGGTTTATTTGGTTTATTATTTTGGTGTCTGGCGAAACGGGCTTCACTTCGAACGATTTCCTATTTTAATTATGAAGTTATTTAAATTACTGTCATTAACTTATAAATTCTTCCCAGAGGTCCTAGCCCCAAATACTTTATTAGCTGCGCCAAGCATATTTAATTTTTCTCAGAGTTGAATTTTAAAAATCCATAGAATTGAAAAAATTATTAGCTCCATAAGCCATTTTCATAAAATCTTTATAAAAAATGTGCTAGGCCTCTAAATGTGCTCTAAATTTTTTTTAGATTTTTATTCAAGGTCTTGAAAAGTTTGGTTAGAGCCAGGACAATTTTATCTGATATTTCCTTTTCGAATATTATTGCACGAATAGAAAGAATTTGCTTTGTAGAATCTGGGTCGTGTAAACCATTTTTGCCACATGAAATATTTTTTTAAGGGTGAATCATGAATTTTGTGATATTGATTGACTTGTTACCAGAAGAGTTTCTATATAATCCAAGTTTCTTAATTCTAAATTTTAAATTCTGCCTTAAGATGTTTTTTGAGGTTTATTTATTTAATTATTATCTATGTAAAAAGTTTTTTAAGATTTTCCCACTTTTTCAAATTATTTAAAATTCTTTTTTGTGGTATCGATATCAGCCGAAATGGAATGGTCTCTTAAACTTATGACTTAAACTTTAACGTAAATAAAATAAGAAAAACTCTCTATCAAAATGGTCCTTAGACTACCATTCGTCTTCTTCTTCTTCTTCTTCTTCTTCTCTTTTATATTTCTATTTGTTAAAAAGAAATATTGATGGGGATAGATTTCAAAAAAATTCTATATTTTTAAACGATACATAAGATCATTCAAATTTCTTTATAAATTAGAAATTGTTTACTAATCTATTTATGGCTGCTCTGCTTGGCTCTATCAATGAACGGCAGCCTTAGGCTTCAAAGGAGGCTTCACTTAAGATGCGCTAACAACTAATTTATACTAATTTTCTTTTTATTTATTTATTTATCTCTTTGCCTTTGCTTCTCCTGCATTTTAGATTTGATCACCTTCAAAAAGAATAAGGTTTTCATTGACATTGGCTTTGGCAAAGCAAAAGTTTTTTTCAATTTTTTTTTCACTCTTATTTTTTCTTCTGATTTGATAGTAAGCTTCTAGGACAAGTTGAAAACCAAAAGTTAAAGTTTCGCAAACTTATGTAACAATTTATTAAATATTTTATCTTAGTTTATTTACGCTATTAATTTACATTCTTCATTTTCTGTTGTTCTTGCTTTTTGTATTCTTTGTCCTTTTATATTCTGACTGAATTCCTTTACAAGCATTTGATTTCCAATTATCAAGTTCGAATTCATGTGTATTTTCTTTTCTTTTACGTTCTTCCTCTCATGCTTGTTTCTCTCTTTCTACCTTTATTTATTTATTTGTTTTTTCTAATTTTTTTATATATATTTTATTTTTGTTTGCACTTTCTCTTTGCCTCTTGTTATTTTGTTAAAATATAAATCGATGATGAACAAAAAACTGAATGCATAAATTAATAAATGAATGAGCAACTGTTGATCTGAATTGTGAATTTATTTATTATGTATGGATTTGTTTTTATGTCATCATTATTACCTTTTTCATTATTTTTATTTTTTTTACGTTTTGCTATTGCTCTTATTCTTCTTTTTACACTTTACATACTTTAGATACCAGTAGGTACCGTTATGCTGCAGTGTAACTCAGACATTGTGACAGTTGTTGTTTTTCTCTCTGTTTTAATAATAATTGTATGCATCATTATATTCCGTTATGTTCTGTTATGTCACGTTATTTTCTTCTTCATCTTTTTTTCTCGCACTTTCAATCTCATTTATTCATACAAGTAACTAAACAGGCATTAAACTTTTTTCTTCTCGTTTTTTTACTCAATATATATATATATATATCTATATATATGTGTATTTCTTTCTCTCTTATTTTATAAATATATTTTATTAAATTGATCGCCATTCATTCATTCGTTCCATTTGCAATGAATTTCAAATATATTTCATATGAGTTTGAGTGACATTTAACATTAAATGTTAATTATACGACTCAAGAGGGCGCTAACATCAGCAATAACTGTAATAGATTTACTTTTTAATATTTGATTTTTTCATTTTAAACTCTACACTCAGCTTATTAATTTAAATCGATAGAAAATCATTTTTTCCATTTTTGTTTTAAATATATTTGCCTGCTTGTCTATCCGGCGATCGTTATTATAACATAATTTTATTTAACATATCTTGCAGAAATTTGAAACTGTGAACATATTTTTTTTCAATTTCAGAAGGTATGGCAATTAAAAATTGAGCAAATAGTTTAAACGATCCATCTTCTTTTTTCAAGAAAAAAAAACAAAATATTTTTTAGATGAAAATAGAGAAAAACTTTGAATAACAATAGAAATATTTTTAATGAAACTAATCTTTTAGAGAGGTTGACTAAATAATTGAATTTTTTTAGAGTAATTTTCAAAAATAATATGAAATATTATTTTCCTAGATAAATGATCTTTGAGTCACAAGCTTTGAATTTTATTGAATCACTTTTTGAAGCCTCTACTTTATATGAATATTTTAAATTTTGCGATCCGATGTCATCATTTTAACAAAATTCTTGATCGATTTTTTGAAATAATTTTCAACTTAGAGTTAAAGCCGAGTTCCAGGCCAGAACATTAGTGCAACGTACTACTTTGGTCATGCTAAATCTATACATAAATTTTCGATTAGGATTTAAAGACTGAATCCTACAGCTTTATATGTTCAACATTTGTGATTTCTCCATAGCGTAGATCTTACTTATAGCCATGTTGAGGAGTCTATGACAGTGTATTATTTTGGCTTACCAAAATTTTCTATTCATTGATCCAGACTTGAGATCTGGCTTTAAATAATCATAATCAGGTTTACAGTTTATAAAAATGCATAATTCGTTTAGCAATCGATTCATTAAAGTAAAATGAATTTCATAAATTCTTCAATAAGTTCCCATTTCAATGATGCCGATTTAAGTTGCCTTCAATAATTTTTGATGTCTTACAGATATTATTTGACAAATACAAAAAATATATTTTTGCAAAAATATATAAAAAATACTTAAACGAGAGATTTTGACCTTAAACTTAATTCTTGAACGTATTTTAGTTCATACCAAATTTTTGTTTGTCTTTTACATTAAAAAAACCAAGAAAACAAGAAACTTACCTTTTAATGTCCTTGCGTCCTTACATTATTACATTCATTTGTGTATGTAAATAAATATTCAACTTTCAATTCAATCTAAAATTGCAGCACAAAACATATCAGCGACAGCAGCAACAACAATAACAATGACAATTACAATCACAAAAACAACAATAATAATAATAAATCAACAAACAAACAAAAAAAATTTATGTGGCATGACCCATATATATATATATATATATTTACGTGTGTGTGTGTGTGTGTGTGTGTGTGTGTGTGTGTGTGTGTGTGGTGTGTGTAAGACGAAGAAGAAGAAGAAGAAGAAAATATCTATGTAGTTGAACAAAAACCGAAAACCGAAAACAGAAAAAAACACACAAAAAAGTTTTGTTTATTTTTGTAGGTCACACCAACACATGAATAAGCATTCACACACACGCAAACATTAAACATTTTTAAAATCACTCACGTGTTTAATGCATTCAAATTGAATAAATAATAAACAAACAAACTAATAACAAAAAAATTTTTTTTTGATTTTTCAATCTAATTATTTTTCAACTTAATTTTCAAATTATTTTTTTTAATTTTTAATTTTAATTTAAACACGAAACGTTTGCTTTGTGCATCCAATTTTTTCACAGATGGCACAATTAACTTAAACTGTTTTTTTTATATATTACTTTTTGCTGTTCTTTTTCTTCTTGTTTTTGTTTTTATTGTTGTTGTTTTTTTTTTTTTTGTAAATTATAATTTCTAAATTGAAATGGAAGAATTGTTTATTTGGTTGCTTGTTTGACTGGCTAACGGATCAACTAATATGAATGACATTCAACTACTTGTCAAAGTAAGTTACTGTTACTTTAGTCATTTGTTGTTATTGTTATTTAGTTATTATATTGCTTATCACAAGAGTTCTGTTTTATTTATTTTTTTTTTGTTGTCTCTGGCGCTCACTCTCATTTATAACAATCTAATACTTCTCTTATTTGTAGTGCTTTGTTTTTGCTTATATTTAAAACTCTTTACTAACAAATCAACCATTTAAAATAATAAGAGTAAGAGGAAGAATAAGACCAATAACAAAACAACAAGACAAAAAAAAATTTAACAATATTGTGAAAATAAATGGCAATTGTAGCAGCAAAACAATTTAGAGGCAGCAACAGCAGCAGCAGGTAAGCCAACTGAGGCAGAAGTATTTGGAAGCAACAGAAGTAGCAAAAGTAACCGCAGCAGAAATTTATGTGAACACGTTTATTATTAGTACAAGTTTCAAATGTTCACATACAACACACACACACACACACACACACACACAACGTACATCATACTTTAAACAGACTAAAGAGCTGCTTTATAAAAAACATATCATGCAGAAGAAAAATAAATAAAAGTAAAATAAACAAGAGACGCAAAAGTAAAAAAAGTCTCGTTTGTTGATGAGATAATATGACGAAGATAATAATAAAATGAAATGTAAATAAATAACAAATGAATTAGAACAAAACCGCATAAATATGAAGACAGACACACATACATGCATTCATACAAACACACAAACAAAGCAAGCAAAAGAGCAAAAGGAAAACAAATATCAAATATCAAAAGTTGAAAAACAGAAATGTGGAACGACAAATGAAAAGAAAAATATAAAAAATATAAATGTAGAAACAAATAAAGAAGCAAGAACTATGATCATGCAAAAAAAACTTAAAATTCACACTTTTCTATTACATTTTAATTTTAATAAAAAAATACTTATGTATAAAATTAAATAAAATCTTCTTAAAATGAATAAAAAAATATCAGCAGAATAAATATAAAAATTCAACAAAAAAAAAACCAATGAATCGTTTTCGGTTTGTTTCTTATTTTTTATTTTTACTGAAATTTTTTAAATCTGATTTTGATGGCTTTTTTTCCTTTTTTACCAGTAAATAGCAAACAATATTACAGACAGCGACGTTAACAGAGACATGACACACTCACATGTTTTTCTTCTTTTTCTTCTTGTTTTGTGTTTTTTCGGTTTATTTCTTCTTTTTGTTTTACTTTGCTTACTTCACATTTTTTTTTTACCGTACATTTGATGTAAATTCTTTCGTTCTGTGACAACTTTTTTACTAAATTTTGTACGGAATTTTCTTACATCTGCGATATATTTTTTTGTATTTATTATGATTTACTTGTTTATTTATTACTATGCTTATTAAATTTATGTATATTGCATCATACCAAGTGAAATTTATCGTTCATTTTAATTTGATATTGTTATAATTTTTACACGTACGTCCACAATAACACGATCTCACGCAACTCGATAACTCGGCGGCACAAAACGAACTGACTTAATTTGAAAGTATTTAAATGTATTTGCATATGTATATGTAAATGTAAATGCAATGAAAATGAATCAATGAATGAATGTAAAACTAGGAAGCGTACTAAACAAAAAAAAAACGAGGTAACGTAAAAATATCGAAACATAATAAGAATATAATTTATATATGTTTCATTTCGTTTACGCTACCATGTATTAAACATACTCTCTCAGTCTTTTTCAGTACCTTCTTCAACGGCATAATTCTGGTCAGAATATTTGTAGAGTGGAAATGTGACAAAAAAAATATATCGCTAGATGATCAGCTGTTTTAATGTGTAAAAAGTTGCCATTACTTAAACAAAATGTACTGTTAGGAAAAGCAACTCTGTTTTGATAGAAGCTGCATAAAGAAAAAAAACAGTACATTTATATATATATATATATATATATATATATATATATATATATATATATATATGTACTTCATAACGGTTAATGCTATTTTGTATAAATACACCCATCATTATATCTTAAATATTATAGAAATTCTTTAGATTATCGCTTAAATTATATAGCTAATACTTAGCCAGACTTTTGTACAAAAGGTTACACATTGGCCGCATTTGCAAATCTTCACATTTTATTCTGGTAAAAAAACATAACACAAGTAAAATTATAACGGTTATTTTCATCGAGTTTATAATATATAGAAAACTCAATTAGCGAGCTTTCAAAGTTGGCAATACAATGTATATAACGAGAGAAAATATCATATATTAATGAAACAAATGGAATTGAACAAATTTCGTTATCATGTCAACCCTAACTTTAAAATATCACGAGATACAAAAAAAGCAACACACAAACAAACACACAAACAAGTTTGGATTCATTAGGGAAAAAAATCAATAGTTTTTAGCTTGTAGTTTATGAAAATGGGAGAAATGATAATTTAATGATATAAATAAATAATTAATTACCTGTAAACATGTACAAAATGTCTACAAGTATATATGATAGTGTAACGAATGTAAGTAATTATCTTAGAAATTATGAAATGAAATTCTCTTAAATTTTGTGTAAAAAAATTTTAGGTGCGAAAAAATGTTATAGAAAAATTTGATGAATTAAATCAGCATTAACAATGCGTGAAAAATTGTTACTACGACAACTAGATGTTATAAATAATGCAAGGAAACAGCAAGGACAACAAGAAAAGCAGCAGCAGAAGCAACGGCAGCAGCAACAAGAGCTGGTTAATGTTGATGTAAAATCAAAAATGTTATATGATGAAATAAACAAATCAAAAGTATCACCAACCTCATCCTCCTATACAAATAATGATGATATACAATTTTTATGTGAAAATGAGAAAGAATTATTCGAGAATATACGAAATTATGGTCGTTATCAAATAACCACAACAAATATGAGCAATTTAATTTTTCAAGAATTTTTACATCTAAAAAATGAAGATTACATTGTACCGAATAATGATCATGAGATACTCTATAAAGATTTAACAAAATCATCATCAACAATAGCATCAAATGCGATAATCAATTCAAAAAAAGATAATGAAGACAATGGAGAAGAATTAGTAGAAGAATATGAATCACCTGAAACGATTATGGTGGATTTTTCTCAACAAAAATTACTAATGGAAGATAATGCTAGAAAGATGAATGAATCCATTATTAATATAACATTAAATGAAGCTAAAGAATTAATTAAAAAGGGCCAAACAGCGTAAGGAGTGTATTATGCCGCCATTAAATTTAGAAGAATTGGATGACAATATGGAATCATCGTTAGCTGAAGCAGTTTCTAGTCTAACAGCATCCGAAAGTATCAATGAGTCTGAACATGATATGATTTTTTATAACAGTTTTAAAAATAATAATAACAACAATAATAATAATAATAATAATAATAATAATGATGATGATGATAAGGATAACAACTACAACAATAAAAATAATATTAATAATAATAAATATTCTCAAACGCAAACGAATACTTTTAAAGATGAAGGCAAACGTTTCAAACCGAAAATTACAATTAACAATTGTAATGGAACGATTAATTTAAGAAATATCGCTGCACTTACAATTAATTGTACCACCGATGATAAATTACAAACGCAATTACCAGTTAATAATCGTAATTATACAAGCAACACTAAAATGGATGAAAAACCGCACAATACAAATGATTTAATGAAAGAGACAAAGCAAATGCCACCAGAATCAATTCAATATCAATCAGCACTACCATTAATAACAGCCAGTAGTAGTTGTAGTGGTAGCAGTAATAATAATAATAATACTAATAAAAATAATACTACAACTAGTACCAACAACAAAAGTAGTAGCAGTGATAACAGTACGGTAACAACTACACCGGTTAGTGTTTCCAATTCCAATAATAATAATCGTTTATGTTCTCAATATAAGAAATATCATCACTCATTGTCAACACAACAACAACAAAAACAACAACGGCCACGAAAACAACAATCTTTAATATTACATAACGAATCAATGAAATATCAGGATAAAATTGACTATCAATTAGCCGTAAATGAGGAGACATCAACTAGTGATGGTACAGCAGCCACTTGTGATTTCTATAATCGTTTATTAAATGAAATTAAAAAGACTATCAAGCAAAATCAATATAAATATCAAATGGCGACAAATATTGAACATCATCATAAACAACAACAACAACAACAACAACAATCACAACAATTAAACGCATCGAATGATGGAAATAATGTTGCTTGTGAAAAGCCGAAACGATTCGTTTTAAAAAATTTTCAAAATTTACGCATCATTTTAGAAGCGCGCAACAACAATACAAACGATGAAACATTTTATCCCATACAAATTGAACAATGGCTAACTGATATTATAGCCGATACAGATTTAGAGCCAATGCAAAATATCGATATTTTAGAATATTCAAAAATTCATCCGCAACAATCCAATCAACAACAAAACCATCAGATGCTGGAAAAGTTAAATTATAATAAGCAGGCAAATTGATAATTGAAGTACAAAATGGGAAACAATTCGAGTACAAAATCTTCATTCTCTGCTGAAAATTAATGGTGAATTAAAAAATTAAATTGCCGAAATTTCAATTCAAATTATTTCATATTATTTTATAAGGTGCCTCAAGTGTCATAAAATAATATAACATAGAAATTAAATTTTATTCGATTGCTATCAAATCTTAAAGGTTCCATCATCCATGGGACCCATGGAATATTATAAACGTGGCCATTATGAAATTTAGCAATAATAAGAAAAAAAATTGGAATCGGAATATTTTTAATTTACAATGGCTGGGGGCGCATCCTCCATGCTTATGTTTAATACCAAACTAACGAAGAAGTATTTCCAATGTTTCCAGTTACATTTAAAATCATTACTTCTCCCACCAAAGGTTATGGAAAATGGACGAAAGGATAGACATAGCTATATCGATTCAAAAATTTTCCATTTACCCGGCAACAGATTAAAAATTTGTTTTCGATGTTATAAAATGTTTTAAGAAAATTGAATATATTTTTTGAATTTAGGTGTGACCATCAGGTCATAATTATAATGCAAATCAATATTGCAATTAAAAAGTAAAAACAAACAAAAATTAATGATCTCTCGACTCATTAGCCCACTGTTAATTATTTGCTGTTATTTGCATTATTAATTTTTTTTTTTATTAATTTTTTAATTGAAAAATAAGAAAAACTTAATTGAGAAAAGCAACAAAAAAAAAAAATAAGAAAAGATTAGTAAAAAACGTAAACCTCATAAAGTCACGTCCACTTAAATAGCTTGACCGTGTCTTTGCCATTTTTGGGGAAAAAAAAAACTATTTTTTTATTTAATTTATTTTTTTATTAATATTTTTTGTATTTAATTACTATCAAATGCGTTTGTGTGTTTGTGTATGTTAATGTATATAAATACAATTTTAAGCAATTATTGTATAACTCACCAACCAATAAAGACAAGACAAAGAAAACACAAGCGCAAAAAAAAAAAAAAACTTTTATCAGTAAACACTTTTTTGCACTTTTATACAGATCTCTCAACATTAAATTTAGTTTAATTTAAATTAAATTTTTTTTTTCTTTAGTATTCCATTGTGCAATAAGTTTGCAGATTTAAATGAAATGGTAGGAAAAACAAACTTTTCTATAGATCTTTTACTTTTTTCCTCCTTTTTCTCTAGCTCTAACATATGAATCCCATTAACGCCTTAATTTCCCTAAAATTATCCTTCCCTGCTAAAAATATTTTTTTTGTATTTGTAAGGCCATCTCTAAAAGGCTCTTCTTATTAAATATACCAAATCAAGAAAACATTGACAATCAAAATGAAATTTTCCAAAAAATTTTTGATGATCTTTCGAACGTTGACTTTTTAAATGATTTTTCAAGTACGATTTCAAATTTATCGAATAATCTATTAATGAATCATAAGCATTATAAATATAAAATAAAAACGGCATCTTATTCTTCATTCACATTTATTTCAGTTAAATTCAGATCCATAAAAAAAAAGACTTCAATGAAAATAAACAAAAAAAATATGTTATAAAAAAAAAAGCCCAAAACCAACGAATAACTTTTTTTAAGTACATTTGAAGAAAAAACAAAAAAGCAAAAACAAAAAGGTGTTCGTTAAAAATAATATCACTTGTCCATGATTTTTTTAATAGTACAAATTACCCTTTATTCCCTTACACATTTTTTGTACCATTTTCCCATCATTACCATTCCAATTTGGTTGCGGGTTGACATGACACTTAAATTATATCTAATAACATTGGTGTAAAGTACGTGATAATACAATCGGCACCGGCTCTTCGAAAACTTTTTATCGTTTCCAATAGAGCTTCTTTTAGATCGAATGCATTTTGTTGGGCAGCATGATATAACATGGCATATTCGCCAGACACTTGATATACGAATAATGGATATTGACCATATGCATCCTTTACTTGTCGTACAATATCCAAATAGGGCAAGGCAGGTTTTACCATTAGCATATCAGCACCTTCAGCAATATCACGTTGAATGGCGCGCATTGCTAAACCTTTTGAACCGCTAGGTAATTGATAGGAACGACGATCACCAAAACTTGGTGCAGATTGGGCAGCTTCTCGGAATGGTCCATAGAATTTGGAAGCGAATTTCGCCGAGTATGATAATAAAGCAACACATTTCTCTAAATTATGTTTAATTAAGGCCTCTTTAATTGCACGTACACGATTATCCATCATATCGGATGGTGCTACAATATGAGCACCAGCTTTACCATATGCCACTGCCACGTCAGCTAAACGTCTTATACTGGCTGCATTATCAAGGCCTTGTTGGCCATGTTGACTTTGCTGGCTCTGCTTACCTTGTTCACTTAATATACCACAATGCCCATGATCCATGTATGGACATAAACATATATCGCATGCTATAAGTAATTTAGGGAACCATTCTCTCAATTGCGGTAGTGCTCTTATAATGGGATTCTCTTTAGAATCAGCATGTGTACCGTAACTATCTTTCATTGAGCTCTCCACTACGCCAAACAATAAAATCGAAGTTAAACCTTTCTCCACTAATGGTTTTAAATGTTCATGCAATTTGTTTATACCCCAACGTGCTTGTCCAGGTAAACTGGGTATTGGTTGCATATCATTATCATCACTTATTATAAATATGGGATACATTAAATTATGTGTAGATATTTCGCAATTGGATTCATGCAGGCAACGTAACGTCTCATGAAATAATGCACTGTGTAATTTCGTATTCATATCCCTTTAAATTTTATTTAACTTTGAATGATTTTGCACAAAAACAAAAAAACAAAAAAAAAAAAAAAGAAAAAGAATTATTTCTATTAAGTAATGGCACACACACGCATACACACTTATACACACTTATACACTATGTAAGTGCACAAGATGAAGTAGAACAAGAAGTTTAAGAAGAAGACTAAGAGTAAATTAAAATTTGTTAAGCGTCTGCTAATCGCATAGAAATCACAAAATCAAATGATTTCAAATTATTTTAATTTTCATGAAATGACCACTAAACTGTGTTTAAAAAGAATGACAGTCATTAAATCATCATGCCTTTTAAATATTCATTCAGCAAAATGGTTAGATGATTAACTTTTTCACTTATGAAAGGGTTTTTAAATCTCATTTGAAAAAAAAAAAAAATTCATAATGAATAAAAATGGCCAAACCAAGTAATAATGTTGTTGTCGGTTATGGTCGACTTTTGCATACCTTATATAATTTCACTTAGTATGATGAAAAGTAAAAATTTCATAATACTAAATGAAGATACAAATTTACATTTTTCGTATAATTTGAAATGTTTATTTTATGGAAGATGAGGTCCAAATAAGGAATTAATCGGTTTAAATTGATTGAAATTGCCCGGCCTATACCTTAATAACAAATTCATGTAGTTAGATATCAGATAGATTAACAGATCAACAGATCAACAGATCAATCAAGAAAGATATTTAAAGTTGTCTGCGATATCGATTATAAAAATTTTTTAAATTAAATCGATATTTAAGTATCTTGCAACTACAACTGTTGATTTTTTCTGTGAATGAGATAATACCAAAAGTGTGACATGTGGACCGCATTAAATCCAAATCCAGTCAAAAATCTTTATCTATGTTTTTGTTTTAAAACAATTTTATGTAAATATGTATTTTGTGTAGAAAACTCTTTTTATGGCAGGAGTTTGTAAGTGTGATACAACTGACTTTTTTTTTTTTACTTCTACATTTAATATGTTGAAATTTTAATTCACCACATTTTTAATTAGATTATTTATGAAAAGCAATTGCGACTCTGTTATTTAAAAAAAAAATGTGGTGGCATAAGAAAAATTTTTGTAAATATTTTTAAAAAGAAAGACAAATGAAATTAAATGTAATCATGCGAAATTGAATATGGATTCTAAGAGATAGATCAATTTGAAGATATTCAATGACAAAAATTTTACTAAATTTACAAATATTTTAAGAATTAGAATCGTTAGATTGAACTTGAAAAATATCACATTTCGAAATATAAGATGAAATAAAATTAAAGATTAATTGAAGACATTTAATTTTTCTGTTTTTTATAAAAACTGATTTTAATTACAGTTCACAATAATTTACTTAATTAAAGAAGATTTTCTAAAACGAACAATTAATCTTAATAAAAAAAAAACTCGAAAAAGCGCCATTTTTTTTTTTTTGATTTATTTGTGGTTTTTGGTTATTTTTCGTAAAACTTTTATATATTCACCTCAAAGCGATCAATTTATTTTTAGAGATTTAAATGTTTATATATTTCTTTTTCTTATCTATGTACTCTTCTTTCACTATTAAAAAATGTTCCTCCTCAGCACGAAATTCTTTTAATAGAAATTTTAATATAATTTTAATTTGTTTTAATTTTATTGAAATAATTTGTATAATAAATAATTTGAAAAAATGGTCGATAATAGTTTAATAAAGTATCAAGAAATTTGTAGTGCTCGTACAGTTCAATCGGATCAAAAAGGTTTCTTTATTGACTTCTATTTAGAGGTGCGGCAAGAATGCGATGAAAAATGGTTACAGAATACGTTTGGCCTTTTAAAAACTAATGAAGCACGCATATTGGCTATATTTAATGATTCCAAAGTAGCAGATATAGTTGTGGGTATTTTAGAAAATGTTCAACCGGTTTTTAAGCCAAAAGATTCAGTTTTTTCTATGCAACGACGTGCCTTGGCAGATAAATATTTATTATTGATTTCAGGCGATAATAATGGTAATGATAATAAAGATCTTTTACAGCAAGCATTAAATATGGCCAATTTAGCGGTTATGCGTGCTCCAGCGAAAGGTAACCAAGCATTAAATATTAAATTAAATATTTTTTATAACCCCATCAAATTCGAAAATTTTTTCCATTTCTGATGAATACTATTATTTTATTCTAATAGGCATAGATATGGATATTGATGATGGTCTAACTTTGGCAATGGCATTTAGAAGTCGCGCTAATGTATTATTAATCATGGGTGAAGGTGAAGCAGCCTTAAATGATTTAAAAATGACTGCTAATTATGGTTTAGAAATTAAACAAAGTGCCGATTATTATACGAAATTAGCCAAAGCTTATGCTTATTTAAATGAAATGGCTCGAGCTGAAATCTCACTAAAAATTGCTGAAACTTTTTCCAATGCAAATAGTTCGTTGATTAAAAATTGCCGTAAAGAAATGGCCCTGATAAAAAAATCTTCGAAAATATTGCCAGTTAAAATGCCACAATTGTCACATGGTGAAAATGTTGAATTAAAATGTGCCTCGAATTTGGTGAAATTAAACGAATTAAAAGATAAGGGTCGTTTTATAGTTGCTGCAGATACTATAAAAACTGGAGATGTGCTACTAAATGAGCCACCCGTAGCTGCTTGTCTTCTACCAGAGTTTTTTGGCAGTTATTGTCATCATTGCTTTCAAAAGTAGATCTGTTTTACTACTTACTTTGTATGGACAAAAAAAGAAAAAAATTGGCATAAAACTGAAAGTCTGCACTTGGTCTATAATTCATAGAAAAAGCTTTATATGTTTCAATCAAAATTTTTGTTTTAGAAAATTTATACGACAAATTTATTTACTTTTATATTTTTCAAACTTAAAAAGAATTTTGGTTTCGGAAAACAGAAATGGAATTCTTGTAGTTTTTTTTTGGAATTTAAAATCAATTTTAAATTTGCTTAATTGACTTTTTCAGCCACATTGCTTTAAATTTCTTTAAAATTTTTTAATATTATTCTTTTTTATTTTTCTAGAGTTACATGTACCCATCCCATGCTTGAATTGTTCTGGTTTGGCATTCTGTTCTACACAGTGCATGAAAGAAGCATCCGATAGTTATCATCGTTTTGAATGTCAATTTATGGACTTATTTATCGGATCTGGCATGTCAATTTTGTGTTACATAGCTTTAAGAATTTTCACTCAAGCCCCTACTGTTGAAAATGGTTTGAATACGGCCAATTCACTCTATGAAACTCTATGTACACATGAAGATGAACGTCAAGTCGATGATTATATGCAACGTTCTTTAATGGCAGCCTTTTTAATGCGTTGCTTGCAAAAGTCTCAATATTTTGGTCAACGTAAAACAGAAGGAGTTAATCCCAGTCACATAGAATTAAAAGTTTGTACAGCTCTATTAGGATTATTACAAGTTCTTCAATATAATGCTCATGAAATTTATCAAACTACTCTTAATCCTAAACATATTTTTGAAAAATCTAAAATTGTGTATATTGGTGCTGGTTTATATAGAACTGGGGCTTACTTTAATCATGAATGTTGGCCAACTGTGGCACGCTATTTTGTTGGTAAAAATCTTATGTTGGTGGCTACGAAACCGCATGATGTAAATGAAACTGTAGCCGAGAATTATGGTCCAATTTTTACAAAAATTAATGTAACAGAACGTCAACAATCTTTAAGAGGTCGTTACTTATTCAACTGTAACTGTTTGGCTTGCCAAGAAAATTGGCCAACATTACAAAAATTAGCAGAAAAGCAAGTACGATTAAGATGCACATCTACTAATTGTTCTAACGTGTTGCAGTTTCCTAAAGACCTATCTAAAGTGGTTCGTTGCAATCATTGCCGTAAAAATATTTCATTAAAGGAAAGTGTCTCAAAATTGATAAAAGTTGAGGAAATCTATAGAGAGGCAGCTGAAGCAATGCAACAGGAAGATGTAGTATTGGCCATTGATTTATTTCGTAAAGGAATTGATGATTTTTTTCAAATTGCTGTTTTACCTCATAAGAATACATTAATGGCACAATTATCGTTAATGAAATGCTTAGCGGTTCCACAAAAAAGGCGTTAAATTCAAATTCAATTTCTCGATAATATGTTTTAATTAAATTCGTTCGATTTTTGTCACAAATTATGCCTAACATGAAAGTTAGGATAGAAAAAACTGTAGTGTGGTAAATTCGTAATAGGGAAAAACTTAATGGAGGAACTATATAGATTTTAAAGTCTTATATAATTGTTTTTAGAAGAATTTTGAGAAGAAACAGGCTGCATTAGAATGCAATCAATGTAATGAGTTCAATCCAACAAGTTGCTAAACGAAATAATTCTGCAAAATATACAAGACTAGATTGTTTCATTTTTTATTCGTTCCGCATTACAGCCAAATTGATTATAATGACTTTTTAACTTCTCACACATCTCATTTTATTGCAGTATTTTTTGTTTAAACTATATTAAATTTTTATTTTTATATATAATTTTTGATAGTAATAAACTTTTTTTTTTAAAAAATAAATAACGTATAAAAATGTTTAAAAGACCACAATCTGGAGAAACCGAGGAGGATATTTTACGGAATGCAAGAAGAATTTTTAAAAGAGAAACAGAAAAATCCCAAAGTAAAACCAGCTGCCAAATGTATTAGATTGGAAAATTGTGAGAACATTGCATAAAACCAAACATTAAATCAAAAATTATCAGTAATCGAATACATTTTATATATAGCTTGTAAACAATCTTTGTTTGCAAAAGAGCGTCAACAAAAGCAGCAGCGAAAGAATAAAGTAAGAGAAGAAGAGGAAAAAGGTAAGAAATCATCTCCGAATTCAAATCTTCTGTATGATGAAATTCATAAAAAGATTGTGGCAGATGTTGATGTTATAACAAAAGAAAAATCAAAAGAGGGTGAAAAGAAATCGTTTACGGAGTTAATTATTGGTGATATTATAGAAAGATCTATAGATAATACGCAAAATGATATAAAGCAGTCCACGAATACTTCAGATATTAGCCCATTTCCAAACATTGAAAAAATTTCCATTCCCATCGATAATCAATCTTGCATTAATAACAGAACCAATCGTAGTTTGTTTGCTCAAGCTTTGGCTTCCAAATCGAATAATCAGATTGCTCAACAACAGAAAGTGGATAGTGATAAAATAAATGAATATACAAATGTAGAAGCAATATGCGGTCCATCTAGTGTTATTGTAGAAGATGTGCAAACTGCTGAAATGGTTCATAAAGAAAATTTAATTAAACTAAAGCAAATGACTGAGAAAGATATAATGGAGGAAAGGCAGAAATTACTGAAATCATTAGGTAATTAGTAGGAAAAAATCGTGTGCTGCGTGATATTAATAATACTTGCATAATTATTTTAAAATTAGACCCTCTCTAGTGAATTTATTGGCTAAAAAGCGTAAGGAAAAAACAATGCAAACAAGCAGAAATATTACTAACTGTACTTTGGATAATCAAGCAGAACCAATGGATTACTTATCACCACCACAGCAATCATTATGTATTGATTTAAATGACTTACCAGACTCGAATCCAGCCAAAGAACTTATTCAACGGAGTAGCGAAGAAAATTGGTTAAATTTTAATGTAGTAGAAAAAGATAAATTAAAATGGATGCATGATATAAATTTGGATCAATCAACAATACACTTAACACCTGGTGAAAAGTTTGAGGCACGTTTTGATTGGAAAGGTATATTATTACCGTATCAAAATACAGACATCAACATGGAGAAAGATGAACGTGAATTATATTTACATGGTGTAGAACCGGAACGACCTGGTTATACATTGCAAGAGTTGTTTCGCTTAGCTCGTTCCAATGTTATGCAACAACGTTTGGCTGCTTTTAATGCTATAGCTGGCATCCTAAATATATATCAGCAGGGTTTCTACGATCAAGTCTTGGAATTGCCAGTAGCAAAAATATTCTTTTTATTACGTTACGGTTTTGATGATAATACTCAATCTATGCTAGAAGTGGTGGGTAAAGCTTTATCATATCTCTTCTATAATGAAACTGATGAGGTAATTTTAGAATAATTTTTTACTCAAATGGAAAAAATTTTCCACAATTACTTAGTTTTATTCGTTTTTCATCTTGGAAAGATTTTATTAGATTTTTGTTATGATAATCCAGGCTGTCACTGGCAACCCGTATTACAAGTACTTCATTTGGATAATACAGATGATGATGATCCTTGTTCTATAGAGAATTTACAAAAGCAAATACAACAATTGGAAGTATCACAACAAATGCGTACTAATTTCATGAGTAGTGCTGTACAAGAAAGTGATGAGGAGACAAAAACTTCAATGAGTGATTTTCAATTGGC